>RAHM01000070.1:2072107-2381538 GCA_003713295.1 Parotia lawesii
GATTTGGTAAATGGGCATCCAGGGTAGATAGCACTGAAAAACAAAGTCACTTAGAAAAGCTGGCAGGCCTTTAAGGACAGCACCACCAAGTGTGAGAACAGTCCACCATGGTACCTCTAGAGACAAGTAGACATACTGGAAGATAGGCTGGCTAAGCAGGGAACTCATGACAAAGCTCCAAGGCAAAAAGACAGCACAGAGGAGCTGGAAGAAAGAATAGGCTAGAAAGGAGAAGTTTAGAAACACTGTGCAGACAGGAAGGTTTGGTGCCAGGAAGACTAAAGTCCTACTAGGTTGAGAAATGCCACGGTAACATCAAGGCCAATAAGAAATTCTACAGTTGCAGAAAAGGTCTGAACAAGGAAGTGCTGAACAGGAGAGATGATTTAGTGACAGGAGACAGAGCTGAGGCTGTGTTTTGTGCCTTCTTTCCTTCTTTTGGTCAGACTTCACCAGCAGGGTCTCCCAAGCCTCCACACCTAATTAGAAGCGTTCAAAGGGGGGAATGGCTAGCAGTGAATGAGGCTGCTTTGCAGATTACTTGAGAGAACTTCACAGATCTGTTTCATCTGCGTCTGATAATCTGTAACCCAAAATGTTATTGTACCCATCTGTGCCCAAAAATTGTTACTATCTTTTGTACACCCTGTGTCCCAAAATGAATCGCAGGAGCAGCAGGTGTTGGTCTTTTTAAAGTCAAGTTGCCCAAGCAGAGCTGTCTCTTCCCTCTTGGCTCTAGTGGCAAATGTATGAACCGAGAAGCTGCATTTTGCAATCAAAAATCGCTGCAGAGTGAATTTTGCAACACCTATTGGTGGTGCAGCGTCCGAGTCAGAGCCAGTCAGTCTGGGGTCAGGCCACCATATACCAGTGCTCGAGAGTCCATGTTATTCCCTCCACTTTGGAGCAAGGACACAAGGCAGCAGCACCAACACCAGCGGAGTCCAGCAGAAGCAGTGAGTGGCAGCTCTGATGCCACACAGGCTGGGAATTACCATACACCACTAGAAATCCTTTGTAAGATTTCCCGGTTTTTTGTTCCAGGGGGAAGGTTGAGCTGGGAGGGGTTTCTCCACCGTTTCCCTTTTCTCTCCCCACACACGGTCGTCTGTGGAGGGCACCATCTTGGGGAAGCATTACTCTGCCATTTTGAGGTTCTCTTCTTTCCTGGGGAGTCATTGAGATTTCAGCAACTTTGCAAGTAGTGACTATTACTGTTATTTTTTGCCTGTTGCTATTTCATTATTTTAGTTAACTGTCATTTTTTAAGATTACATCTATTTGTATTAATTTCTTCTTGTTGGTGGAAAAGGATAGGTTAAACTGGGGGTTAAACTGGTTAAATTGGTTTAAAGGGGTGGTAACTCATTTTAGGGTGTCCACCCCTTAAACTTGTCTCACACCAAGACAATCTTTTAAGACACAACCCAGGTGGTATCTTTGGCAAGGTTATTCTCTGTCACCTCTTTTAAGTCAAGGAGATGGGGGTAGGATCTCCAACGACTTTACAAACGCAAATATTATGGGCATTTTGTAGGAAGTTCAAAGGGAACAAGTGGAGAAACTCTAGACAGGGGCTGACTTCACTTTTGGGACTTAGAAAGGACAAGATGGATTCAATATCGATTTTTAGTCTCACTGCCTCTGGTGATACAATGACTGGATCTGTGGACATAGATGTCATTTGCCTTGACTGCAGCAAGTTAGATAGAAGTTAGGAGATCAGAATCTGGATGTGATGACAACCAGTAAACAACCAGTTGGGTGGTAGGGCTCACAGGGACACAGTTAACTGGGCTATTCTCTGCCTGGAAGCCGTCAGTAAGTGGTGTAGTGCAGGGTCTACCGTGGGGCTTGTTATGTTAAGCATCTCTCTCAGTAACCTGGAGGAGAGAATGCAGAGCACACTCATTAGGTTTGCTGATGACAGCAAGGCGGAAACGTATGACACACTTGAGGGCCCCGCTGCCTTCTGTTGACCTGGATAGAGGGAACGAAGGTGCTGCAAATGAAATTCCGCTCAGAGGCCGAGCCCTAAAACTGAAGCCCTGCAGCAACAGCCCTGTAGGGATGAGGACCAGTTTCGTGGAGATGGCCCTGCACCTTGCTGGACAGTGAGCTGAGCAGGGGCCAGCTCTTCCACAGCCAGCAGGGATAGCAGCATCTGAGGTGGTGTGAGCTGGGGTACGGCACAGAAAAATTACCCTTTATTCAGTGCTTGCTGTATCACATGTAGATACAGTGTTCATTTTTGGGCTCCAATGCAAGAAAAATATAGATAAACCAGAATTAAATCAGCAGAAGCCACCAAGGTGGGACAGAAGCGCTAGCCATGCAAGGAGAGGCTGCAGTGTTGGACCTTTCTGTTGGGAAAAGGGACAGTTTTGGGGGCGCCCAGTGGCATCCTGAGTATCACTGGAAGGGGGTTGAGGAGATGCAGATGGGCTCTCCGCAGTGGTGCATGCAAAGAGGGTGAAAGGCAGTGACACAAACTGGAGTCCCACTCAGGCTGGAGATTAGGAGCAGATTTTAGCCAGAAGCTCAAGGGGGCTGGACTGTCTCTGACTTTGGGGAGTTTCATGCCCCCGCTGGGTGAAGCCTCAAGCATTTTGTTCTGAGCCCAGAACTGGCTCTTCTCTGGACAAGAGGTTGGACTAGGGACTTGGGTCTCTTCTAGCTTGATTTACACTAAAATCTGAAGCTATCAAGCATAAAAAAATAGTCGCATTTATTTAACTGAAGTTGAAACCTCAATTGTTAAAATAGGAGAATACTTTTACTGCCTCAAAGATGTGATTTTTTCCAGGGAACATGTCCAATAATAATCTAACTGAAAACAGCAATATTTGCTTATGAGATTTATAGTTGAGATTGTATTATCAATAGAAAAAAATCTGGAAATTAAATGCTGCAGGGATTTATTTTTTCTTTAGCCTAATGCTTGAGCACGGATATCCAGTGGATTTGTCCTGTTTCTATTTATCTCCTCATCAATAGGAAGTGACAGAATGCGTACTTTCCTCAGACAGGCTGTATTGCAGAGGCCAGATGTGTATAAAACCTGATTAAACTTGTACAATGCCAGTATTCAGTCTTTTAAGGTACAACATGGTTACTGTTTTTTCAAAATGTGAGGACATTTTCAAGGCTGTGAGGCTCCAGCTGCTGAGTGACAAAGATAATGACAAAAGCTTTTCCCAAATGAAAGCCAGGAGCAGCGAGCAGTTACTGTACATGCATTTAATAACCTGACTCAAGGCATTTAACATTCCCGCAGGACTTCCTAGGATTGGTAGTAATCTATCCTCTCTTTCACACGATTTGGGAGTAGTAGTAGCAGACATTCAAAGCCTAATAGTTGTGCAGTTCATGAGGTCGTATTTTCAAAAGGTATTTAAGTGCCTAAACAAGCAGATAAATAAATATCTAATGCAATTTCCAGCATGCCGATATGTTAGGCACAGTCAAAGCACAGAAGTCAAGTACCTTAGCAGATAAAATAGCTTCAAATAGCTTAAAATCATGGAGGGAACATAAATACTCTAACACTGTCCTTTCTGTAAGTAAATTTCAGATTCTGGAACACAAGAATGAAACCCTGTCTCTGTGTGTAGGTATAGTCCTGTCATGGTTTAGGACTGGCGCTACCCAATTTAGTGTCCCCTACCCACAAGACTCTCCCAAACCAGACACCTCTCACTTGCTCCTCCTACTTTTCCCTCCCACTTCCTTCTCTGTGGATGGAGTTGGGAACTGGAGGCACAAAACGTAAAAATCACACGTTAAGAACAATTTACTGGAAACAGCGATAAGAAAATGAACAGTAGCAGCAACAATATTAATAATAAAAGTATACAAAAAGAGAGAATGATTCACATGCAAAAATGCTCATTGCAGAGCGGGACCCTACCTGACTGCTGCCACGTTTTCCTGACTGGAGAGGACATGCCTCCTACCCCAGAAGCGAGCAAGAGAGTCCCTTTCCCTCACCCTTGCCAATGACATAAGATGGTCTCAAATAATATTAGGGTCCTGGCCATGCCCACACTGCCCCAGGCTCCGCCGCATCATGGCTACTGCAGAAAATGCAGCTGTCCTTGGCTGAAACCAGAACAAGTGCTCTCCTGCAAGCCTAATGGAATCTGGTGTCTCAGGGACTTTCCAGACAGCCAGTGCTCCAGCTGATTTAGTTCTTAACTCCAATACCTTCTCAATAATATCTATCAAGCTTTTCTTCTAATGTCTTTGCAAATCACAACCTAATTCTTCTTGTCTGACGCAGAATTTTGTGGTAGCCTGCTTATAACTGGGTGCACCGAGTGGCTAAAGAGAAAATCAGGCCCATCAACAGTTTCACAAAGGCTGCTGCAATGTGAAAGATACATACTCAAGGCAAAATTGAACATGGATTTTTAAGACATAAGTTTAGACCTAAATGTTTAAATTGTATTTATTTCACATTTTAAACAAATTTAAATCTAAATAATTATATTCATATATAAAAAATTGTTAATTTTTGATTGAGACTGGCAGTGTTAAAAAAAGTTTAAAAATACTAATTTGTACCTCAAATTTGGATCTACAGGATATATATGGGTGTCTTTTGCTCATTGTCGTGTCAAAAAAAAAAATATACTGAAAGCAGCATCTCCTGAAACTACACTTTAATAGCTCCTTTAATTCATGTCCTTCTCCTGTGTTATCATTTCATAAAGTACTGTGTGAAAAGTGGAATGTTGATACTAAGAATAGAGGAGGGGTCTCTTCATAGAAACTTTCCCACTCTCTTCTCCACTGGGATGCAAATTCCTCCAGGCAGCAACAGGCATGTACTATACAAGTGGAGAATTGAGATTCGTGTATCTGCTCATTTTTCATTTTTAGTGCTTGTATGTCTGCAAGAGACAAATTATTATGGTTTTGCAGGCTGGAAAGAAGTTCAACCCTCAATTTATCTCATTCATACATGGTAGCTAAGCAGATTATACAGCGATTAAAAAGTGCTATAGTTCAATACCACCCTATTTTTCAATATGGAGTGCCATGTATCCTAGTTCTTATACCATATGCAAACTGATTTAAGATATTTGGAAGGTTAAAAATTTTAGAAATAGTAGCAGTTTGTTAGGAAAAGAAAGAAAACATAGGGTGATCTTTTAATTAAAATATTTTATCCTGGAAAGACCACTGATAGCATTGAAGCGTCATTGCTGTGAGGAAATCTGCCTTCCTGTCACTCTGCCATGCATATAGCAATAAAATGAAAGATGGAGTCTTGTTTATTGCAGTAAACAGGCAAATAGCAAAGACCAAATGTGGCCAGGAGAGATAGGAAATAGGAACGATTTTATAGATAGCATGGTGACTATGTCTAAAATTGTTTTCCTTTTGAAATGCATTAGACTGAACCCAGAAGTAAAACCTGTTTCTTAACTAGTGAGTCCAGAGGAGAGTCATAAAGATCAGAGAGCAGAAGCACCTCTGATGAAGCCAGTCTGAAAGCATTTGGGTTGTTCAGCTGGAGAAAACTCAGAGGCGGCTTTATAGCAGCCTTCCAGTACATAGAGGGACCCACAGAAAGGCTGTAGAAGGATGTTTTACAAGGACATGTAGTGATGGGGAATGGCTTTAAGTTAAAAGAGGGCAAAAGAAGATTAGATATTAGGGAGAAGTTCTCTACTGTGACAGTGGTGAGGTGCTAGAACAGGTTGCCCAGAGAAGCTCTAGGTGCTCCATCCCTGGAAGTAGTCAAGGTCAGGCTGGATGGAGCTTTAAGCAATCTCTCGAGTGGAACATATCCCTGCCCATGGCACAGGGCTTGGAAATAGGTGATGTTTAAGCATCAGCAGTATTCTGTGTTCCTTAAAATCTATGTACGAGGAAGCAAAAGTATGTGTTCTGAGTGTAGAAATTGGAGCACTTATGGGACGGCGGCAGTTTGACTTGCTGTTTACAAAACCAAAAGGAAAGTTAAGAGAAAAATTGGGTTGGAGATACGTGTTCTGTACTACCAAAGTTGAAAAAGATGCTGATTAAGCAAAACATACAAGTTAGTGTTTCTTAAGTCAACAACTGCCGTCCAAAGAGCACATTAATTATGGCATTTACATGCATTTAGAACCATGAAAATGGAGCAAACTTTAGGCTGAGGATTAGTACATTGATAAGTAGAGTGCGGAGACTAAGGGCATTAGGCAACTGGCAGATTTGCAGTGCCTTTTTATTTTTCACTTGTTTTGGCTTATGATTTATCTTCAGCAAAGCTCTTCTTAAGAAGGCCTTCAAATTTAATTAGTGTTCTACAAAATAATGGTGATAATCTATAGAAAACTAATACCATTTAGAGATTAATACTGCTGTATTACTTATGTTCTTCAAGTAAAACAATGCAATTACACATTTAGACAATTTGGCACTTCATTGTGTAGGATTATTCAAAGTACAGAGGGCTATATTTTATTGCTAGTCTTGCTCTCACCCACCAAGACATCTTAAGTACATTTCAGCACTTGTTGAGGAATAGGAGTAAAATATAACTAACCAAATGTATGGTCTTTACTCTTTAAGGAAAAAAAAAATGTTTGTAAGGGCTCCATTGTTTACATAATGTTGCTAACTTTGACGAATAGAAGCAAATTTTTGAGTTACGTATTTTGCTTTAGATGTTACAAAGGTACATAAATACTTGAAAAATTACGAAGTATTAGAAAACGTACATCACACATTGCATGTTAGGATTTTAAAGTGTGTGGTTTAAACAGAAAACTAGGTTTTTATAGATGCCAGCAACAACTTACAGCAATAGCTCTTTGAGAAATGCATTTTACTATAAATAAAAATTATTCAGTAGACAATGACCTAATAGGCTGCTCCTGATAAACTGCGTATAGTTTTCAGCACACACATACACATACATATACATGTGCTCTAATGTTTCCTCTGAATATTAATTTCTAGTATGTGTTATCTCCTTATGTTTTTTAACTGTAGGAGAACAGTTACTATGGAACTGTTGCTCTGTGAAGTCATATCCCAGGTTTCAGACCACTCACTTCAAAGAAGGAAACAGTCTATCATCATCCCAGAGGTTCTTGTTTCTATGAAGAATTTCAAAGCAAGTAGCTTCATAACCCCGTAAGAGGAAGTTAAGTCCATTAAAGTTGAAGAAATGGTGGTATTTACTACAATAACATTTTCAGCTCATTCACTGATATCTAGAATGGGCAACAAGAAATAAAAGGTGTGTATTTTCTTCACAATATTATGGATCTGAAAAATAGGCTTTTAAAACAGTCTGGAAACAGTGCTTCCTTTCTAGGCAAGACGCAATTGAAAAATAGTGGGGACATCATTACAAAAACATCTCTGGAGGGTGCTGGACTATCACCTGGCCCAGTTATGTCTAGATAGATATAGGTGAATTATAAAGATTATTTCATGATAGACTTTAGCCAAAGAACCCTCAAAATTAACAGCATCTTATTCTGCATGGAAAAGACTCTTAAAAGGGCATTTTACTTTCTTATTTACTTTTGCAACACAGCTTTACTGAAGAGGATAGGGCATATAATCTGACCTAACAGTCTTGTTTTTATTTTAAACACCAAGCAAGCTGCTGTAGCACAAACCTTAAAATTAATAGTGTTTTTACAAATAGATGAAATACAGTTATTGAAAGACACAAATTAATTTGGAGTAGTTTTCTGTATCTCTGAGGATGGTAATTTAGTCTAATGGGAATTTAATAACTCATATTTAACACATTACTAATCTGCTGTTTTGCTTACAGTAAACAAGAATTACTGAGATTATAAATCACTTATTTAAAAGGAAATCTTGAATTGCATGGAAAACCTGTTTTAGCTGAAAAAGAGCAGGTAGAAGCAGTTAGTCTTGTTGTTTTCAAATGAGTTTCAGTTTTTGTTTTCATGTCCTGTACATAAGTAAACACGGTTAATTAAGGCATCCTCCCTCCCTGTCTGTCATACTGCAGCTGTAAAAGCTAGATTACTGCATTTAGTCATAGCTCTGAGCTAGGTCCAGCACAGTGCAGCGCTGCATCAAGAGGCAATTTAGACAATTTTTGGGAAGCATCTGTACAAGACAGTGCGCTGTATCTCTTGAAAGTGAGAAAAAAACACTCTGGGAACTGTAAAGTCCTACATTTTTCTAATTCCTATATCCCCCTGTGTTTTTTAGGTTGAGTCTCAAATCAAACTACTGTCAGTAGGTGGCAGCCCACTGATAGACCAGGGGTTCTGCCCACCTTGCTAAGATATTAGAAAAGACCACAGTCTGTCCTTATCTAAGAAGAAGACTTTATTCTTAGCATGCATGGAAGTATACACGACACCTGCATAAATGAGAGTTGCCTGTATGGTAAAGAACTGATGTTTAGATTTCACCTGCAGGCATCATAATTTTTACTTTGCTTAACAAATACGTAACTATAAAAATGAGAAGTTCAGACGGGTTAGTATAGTTACTTCTATGTTATTTCACTGCTTTTTGCAGCAAGTCAGCAGTCTGGATGATTTTCCCGTGAACTTTCTTAATATCATGCTAATACAGAAATATGTCAGAGTAAGGTATTTGCAGAATTACAGCATTTGATTAATTATTTTTCTTCTTTTTCCATTCTTTATATTTTTCAATACTAATTGTTTAATTGTCAGTTCTTTAATACCTTGATTGCAAATGCAAATTTAGTAACTGAAGGAAGAGTCATTCATTAATGCATTGTTATTTTATTTTCTCTGGGAAAAATCTTAGTCACAGCATCTAGGCATTTTGCTGAGTAGGAGTATGCATAGGAGTATGCCGTTACTGAGAAGTTGGACATAACAATAATTTAAGACTTCTTTTTTCTTTTGAGTGGGACATATTTGAAGACCTATGTACATCTCTGCTTTGGGAGATTGACAACAGGGAGTCTACATCATGGAAAGAACCTGTGAAGGGCACACCAGAAGGCTGGGAGTCTGAGCACAACTTGTGAGATATATCTTTGTTATTCATATTCATTCAGAGATACACAGGCCAGCTTAAAACTTATTGTACCAAATATAATATCATCTTATTCAAAAGCTACATATGTCCTGAAAGACTAAGACAGTGGCCAGCATGCTAGTAGCTTCTTGACCATAAGGCAATGCTTTAAAGCTGTTTTGAACTCCAGAGTTTGGACTGATTTTATTGCATCTACATCTGTTATGATATAATCCACCTTGGGTAATTAATAATAATGCCTTAAAGAAAGGGTTACAGACTTTTTAAAACTGAAATATTTAAAAGCAAGAAACTGAAGTAAAGCTAAATGAGCTATCAGCTTCTTTTATTTAAGCAATTATGTGCTTTAATAGGGCAATAGGTTAACTAGCCAACAAGCCACTCTTGCATAAGGAAAAACTGCTATGAAAGGCCATTAAAGTGAAGTCTAATTACAGTTCAAAGGGACAAACAGGAAGTGTGAAAGTGATCAGAAATGAGAACATCAAACACGTACTGCACTTTTTTTTAACTTCGTGTCATCTCTCTATCTAGTGAATAGTCCAAATTAAGATTCTATAATATTGATTACTTTGTCAGATGAGCAGGGCTGGGTTAATACATTCTTGACTACTGAACATAAAAATCAGATATACTTTGAATTTTGTAAATTGATAACAATAAACACACAGTTTTTCAAGCTCAGATATCAGTATCAGGATAAAAAAAAAGCAGAGATAATTCAGGAGCAGGTCATACACCTTATTAGCAGCTCTTTTTAAGCTTAAAAATATGATCTGAAAATGTAGTTCTTATGTGAGATTTCTGTGTATGTTTGCAGTGTGAACTTCTGAAGTGCATCTGCATAGGAGAATTCTTAGAACTTGAGCTCTGAAACAGCTAATCCTCTTATAATTCTTACCTAAAGCTACTTTATGGATGATGAATAACAGAATGACAAAAAAATACACAGATGTATAAAGAAATGTTTATCATCTACTAAAAAAATAATGGTTGAAATTGACGGTGGCTGAGAACTCTAATTTGCAACATAACTGGATTTGCGGACACCCTGCTAAGGAGAACAGTTTTAGATATTCCCGTTAGTTGCTGATGGACGTCATGCTTGCTCCAGCTGTCAGGAACACAGCTGTTCTGTTTCCCTTTGAGTGATCAGTGCTGCTGATGCCCTCCAGCCAGCATGTTCTTTGATAAGGTCCAACGGAGAGCTGTGAACGAGTTGAACGCTGGCCTTCTAACAGCAAAATGCAGAAACAAATTTCACAACAAATTGCATTTTCACTGCTGCCTGATGTCACCCAATTAGAATGGGTTGAATTTGTTCCAGTACAGTGGCTTGGAAGAATCACAGTGGAACAGTTTTTTTTCTTATGATTGTTAAAACAATTTCAGCAAATGGTTGCTTTCTGTTAAAGAAGATATTGTCATAATATTCTCTGTAACTTATTAAAGCCGTCTAAAATAAAGGAATTAGATCTGAAGGGCTGCATTTTGTAACTTCAGTTTTAGAGATATGTGGTCTTGGTCTGATTGCATTGGTAGGAAGAGCAATACTGATAACAAATCATTAAAACAGTCCCTATATTTTCCTTCAGAGTTATGTGGAAACTTGTTTCTTTTTCTACTGCTTCAGAAATGCATGCAGATGAAATGCATCTACTCATGTTGATACATATAAGTATATAATGCTCAGAACAATTTCTGAATGGGTTTTCTAAGTGGGTGGAAGTAATGATGAAACTTTGATGTCAAATAAAGGAGTTATCTAGGTGTGTACAAGATGTTTAAGAACTATGCAAACTGTTAAAGCAGTATCAGAAACATAGAAGAAGCTATATGTGTCATATCTGAAAACCATATATGATGTATACTGTGAAGACAGACAAAATTTGGGAAAAAAAACAAGGGTTCTTCCATCTGAATGTATTCTATGAATGTATTCTGAACTTCAGAACTTCAGTGCCTTTTCACCAATGCTCATGTTTTGTAGTGTTATGATTTTTGTGGGCCAAAATGTCATATTGCATAAACCCAGTGCCAGTGCATTCCTTTACAAGCAGTGTATCTGTGTGACTATTTCTTTCTGAATATGGGATGCACCTAAATCTCTGGAATTAGTTCTAATTAATGGTTTTGTCAGGGAATTCAGAATCTTAACTCTCTGAAAAGTAAGAAACGTTTAGAGTATTCATTATATGTTTTTTTCCAAGTGATGAGCTGTCTTCATACAGAAAGAAATTATTTTCTCTTTTCTAAATATTTCAAGTTTTCTGTGGTAATATTCCTTACCTTAAAACAAATTCTTTAAACAACATAAGTTACACCTTATTTCAAAGACCGTCCTTCCATCTCTTTTTGATCTCCATTTTTTATTATTGTAAAAATACTCACTGTTAGTTTACAAATCTGATTACTCCTACACTAAATAGACTGAATAAATTTGCTTCTAAAAGATTCTCATTTGACCAGTCAAAGAAACACCTGGAAAAATTATTTCTCTAGGTCAGTCTCTTTATCAGTGTAATAGAGAAATGTCTTTTGAAGTTTCAAGCACCCTTTCCAGGTTAGAGTAACACCCATTTGATAAAAGGGTGTTTGAGGTTTTCAGAAATTTGGGTGTGTATAGAGGACAAAAGTAGGTAGTTGCCAAAAGGCTGTAGAGCATAGTAGGTGCTTTGTTTGTGGAGGAGTCTGTTTCAGGAATGAACCTGAGATTCCAGAAATGAGATATAATACCACACTGTAATGATTACAGTATCATCCACATATACAACTGCAAACTTGTATGAAAATGGTCCAGGAAAAGAGAGCAGTGTAGAAGACTGTGCATGTGTAAAGGGAAGGAAAAAAATTACAAAACTGAAATCACTAAGATAAATAGTGTTGTATGCCTGTTAGAAGGGTAAGATGGTGCTTTGTGACGTTTTCTAGAGATAGGCTCTAAGATGCGCATGCCCCAGTGTAACAAGGTACATTATTTCTGGCCTCTAATGCAGTTTTCTCTAATGAGGTGCAATTGCACGTGCTAGAGTTGCACACAAGTGAATACCATAGTCCATGATATATCCTTCTCCCTGTTAATGCCTCCCCATTTTCTATCTCCTGCAGACACAACATTATAACATGCATGGTGCTGGGCTGGCAGGACAGTAATGAACACTGAGTGGTGAGAGTAGCTTCTCCAAACCACCTGCGAATCATCCAACATTTCCAGAGACTTACTCTCTGAGAAGTCAGTCTTGCAGGGATCATATGTGTCTCCACAGTGTTTAGCACTGTGACCCTTAGCAGTTCTGAATCTATACAGTAAGACAACACATGACAGTAGGACAAAACATAGAGTGCTAGGTTAGTACAGCGTGAAATATGATCAATAAAGTCTCTAGCAATAAAGTAAATTATTGAGGCAAAGTGACTTGGTATGGGAGTCTGGGAACACAGCAGTGATAAATGTGGAAAGCACTTCATTGAATTACCTTGCTCAGTACTATTGCTTGCAATTCCATCTTGTTCCACTAACTCTTCAACAATTTATCATTCTATTTTTCAGCAATTTATAAGACATTTAGCAAGAGAGCGCTAGGGCTACCTAGGTGTTTTTTCCATGTTCTCAAATCATTTTGTACTCATTATCAAGCTTAGTGTAAGAAATTGTGTTTGTTATTAGAGTAGCTCAATTCTATAGGTTTAATATTTTCAACAAGGCAAACTTTTTTTTAAATCTCATAAATCATGTTTCCGAAGTTTACATTGTACTCTACACAAGAGAGATGCAAATAACCTTCTAGTTCTTAACTTTCCAATATCCTACGGAAATCCTAGAATTATAAAGTCATATAATGAATGATACACAAAGGGACTTCTGCTGACTAATAGAAGGATGTGCAGGTCCCCAGGTTACTTGTTAAGTCATGTTTTGAATATATATATGGAGATGGAAATATAAAAAAAAAATCTGTGGTCAGCCTTTTCCAATATTTGATTAACCTGTTCAAGTGTTTGGGCAGTGTCTGTTAAAAAAAAAAAAAAAAAGTTTCCTATATTCCAGCCTGTGTCTGCTGCCTCTTATCTTTGCACACCTCTGAGAAGAGTTTGTCTCCATCTTCTCTAAATCCTCTCATTAGGTAGTTAGACAGCTCTTTTTAAAGCTGAACACATCCCAGAGAACTTGCTCCATTATACTCCTGTGCATTGAGAGGAGGCTGACTTACATTTCCCTAGATCTTCCCTCTAATGTTTTTTAAAGATGTGCATTTTTCTATTTCCAACCTCAGTGTGTTAAGAACACCATTTCCAGTGGGAATTAAAGGAAACTATTCAGGTGACTGTGGCCCAAAAATTCCCTCCCACCAGTAAAACTCTGTCAGCATCTGCAGAGCATGCAAAGATTGGGCCTGCTTATAAAGTGATGTATAGAGGCAGTGATTTCAACTTTTGTGTTTGGAAACTTGAGCAGATACACAGTGCTATCAGTATTGTTAAATAGGAAGCAAGCTAACTATTCCATAACACACATATTTCACGTAGACCTTCTGCTAATACTCAGCACTTTTTAGGCTTTTGCTGTAATCGGTCTTTTTCTTGCTGGTGACATTTATATACATCTGCTCTCTATTTCCTTAGTATTCTATGTAAACATCACATTAAGTATTCATGGCATACACAATTTGAGGCTGTGCTGCCAAAGGCAAGTAGATAAGAGACAAAACTCTCAATTTCTAACATAAACCATAATGAATTGCTAACGTTAGACAGAAAGAAAAAGAAAGAAAGAAAGAAAGAAAGAAAGAAAGAAAGAAAGAAAGAAAGAAAGAAAGAAGAGCAAAATGCCATGTTGTTGAGGTGTGCAAATTGAATAAGCAGGTAGATAGTTTTCCACCTAGAAGTCTAGAAACATTTGTATTTTAAACCTTCAAACACAATTTCTTTCGCAGAGCAATATTCAAATTTATGTCTGTATCCTTCATGGATAATTTGCTAGTAATATTATGAAGATTGATAGCATTATGGCCAAGTATGGCCATCGTCAGTGTACAGAAATTGGTATCAGGTTGTAGTGTTCATGGCATGCACAGGCATGTGCTATTCTAACTGCATACAAGTTCATGTAGAAAACTGTATGCAAGTGCTCTACAACAGGCAAACCTGAAGTCTCACAGATTGCTAACCCATGGAGCAAAGTGTCTGTTTGCAAAAGCATAGCTGTTATTAGAGGATAGCTGCAGTCAGGGCACAGAACCAGAATAAAGGTACTGTTTCATATGAGTCACTTGAGCCTGCTAGATCACTGGGCACCAGAAGGGGCAGATCTGCTCTATGCTAGAACACAGGATTTGGTGAGCACTGTGAGCAACTCAATGAGGCTGTCTAGTCCTCAGAGCTCTGGGCCATCAGGAAAAGTTGTATTTATTGTCTCATACAAGGCACAGATTTCTCTGTAAAAGTTCTGATAGCTACAACTCAGTTTTTCTACCTGTACTGGATTCTGTCTACCCACCTATTCACCTACCAGCCTATCTATCTTAGTATGTGTGGTGGACCACCTGCCCAATTTTTGTGTACACTGACAGCAGATGTGAAACACCATAAAAGTTGTGAAGATTATGAAGTTTAATAAATTCATTGCTTATCTATCCTTGGATAAATGTATAGACAGAACATCCCAAGTAATAATTAAGCTATATAGTTGAATGGAGGACATTGCCATACACTCGTATCCTTAGATAGCTGCGTAATACATGACAAAATGTCTATCTCAAAATGCAAACACTTCATAATAAACATTCCCCACAGAGCTGCCTTATTGCTATTGCAAAGAGGTTTTATTATAGGAAGTTTTTTTGTACAAAAAGAAGATGAATTTGGCACTTTAGCATGTTAAACAGCAGCTTCATCGGAGCTGTATGGTTCACAAAAGATTAATCTATACTCTTGGAATATTCATGAATTAATAAGAATGTTCCCTAAGTCCAAGCAATATTACTACTGTCTACTAAATGAGATGCTTTACATTCTGATGAACCAGAACTTACTCCCCACAAAGTATGTATTTTTGTAGGTGTTTATTTATTTTTTAAGGGACAGGAGAAATGGGGTCTCTGTATTCATTCATCCTATGCTGTATCAGATACTCTGTCTTGTGTTTGCATTCAAAGGATAAACTGCTGCTGAAACAGTCAGGTAAAATATTTGCTTCTACTAGAAGGAAGATCAGAATAAAAACTAAGTGTCGTCTTCCAGAGGAAATCACTGCTAATGCCAGTCATATGCACATTGTTAATTATAGTGGCATACTGAAAAAAAAGGGATTATAAACTCTGTCTCTGTGGTGTAGAGTTAGGCTGAGTAGTTTTGTAAATTACTTATTCATTGATTCCCTACTTTTGTTTTCTGGAAGTCCAGTTTCCTAAAAACTGGCTTTATGCCTGCACAACTGAAAGTAATGCATCATATTAACATTAGCATGTTAATAAAATGAAAACTAATTAGAAACTCAGCAAATACAGACTAATCCAGATAGCAGCATCTCATTAACAGGGCAAGATACTTCTGTTGTTTGTTGTCTTGTGTTCATTTCAGTTAGCAATTTTTAATAAGTGTTCTTCACTCAGCTCTCCCTTCAGAAATTTATTCTAGTCTGGGTGGAAGCACAGTGATTTATTCCACCTCTCCCTGATCAGATGAGGAATGAAAACAGGAGCAATGCATCAAAGGGTCTCCTCTCATTCTAAGGGTAAGTCATGATTGCTTCACAATGTGATGAAAATTTTTATTGAACTTTATTGTAACTGCAACATTTCCCTAGTTACACTGCAGTACTATTGGTTTGTAAAATACAGGATTTGCAAGGGCAGAAAAGATTATTATACTAAGGGAAAGGGTTCTTGATTACAGAGCCACTTAATGCAGAGCGTCCACTGGGGCTGTATTATTCCCTTCACATTGGTGTTACATGAAGGAGCACAAAGGGTCAAAGTTATGCTAATGTGTTCCAGCAATGTAATTGTGCAGAGGTACTGTACTAGGAGTTTTATTTGGCAGGGACCAAGGCCACTCAGGTACATAAACTTCTGAGAATCATGGAAAGAGGCAGGATGCAGTCAAGGAAAGCCTTCTTTCCCACACCTCTGACATCTGCAGAACAGTACAGAGTACGTGGGAGAAGAGCTAGCAGATGATGGTAGGTGAATTTTCTGGTTAGTCATTTAGTTCCCATCTGAATTTCAAAATGCCTTGATACAGCAATGTAAAGTTCCGGGGAAAGGATTCCAGATAAATGAGTGCTAATTGGAGTGGCCTTCTAGTAGATATTCTACACAGTTAACCATGGGATTGCCAAGGGACAATGTGAATGGCAGCTGTTTTCTGATACCATCTGCAAAAATGCCTATCCTACCCATTCCATGTGCCGCTATTACAGAAGAGTTACAGATTTACAGAGAATAAAACAGTGAAAAAATACTGAAATGGAAGTCTCTCCTTTCTGAATCCTGCCTGAATTGGTTACCCCCTGCTCATGTAAGTGGAGGGCACAATCTGGGTATGAGTGTCTTGATTTGCTATTACTGAACTGCTAAAAGGGATAGGGAAGCTGAGCAGGAGGTGGAGCTGTTTTGAAGGTTTTAATCTGGTTTCCAGGGAAACCTATTTTTCAGTTATTTGCACGTTCAGCACATCTGGTTCATTTGGACTCTGGCTTTTTGAAAGTGATGAATGTGTCATGGGAAAAATGAATGAAAAAATAATTTAAGGAATTAATGGGATGGAAGGAACATAGAATTATTTAAAAATGCAGCTATCTTTTCCCCTGCTTCTCATCCCCCTCCCTAGCCTTCTTTTTAAATACAAACTTTTGGATAATATTTCTTCTATATTTTGCAAAGGCCTCAGGACCATCAAGCATGTCCATCCTCTTAACTGAAATAATAGATTTAGAAAACATATATATCTGTATATTAGTATTACCAACACAAATATTGATTATTGACTCAAATGACTACATTCCTACAAAGGGAAATACAGACTGAAGAGAAATGGAAATTTGAACAATATAAGATAATGTTCAAGTGTATGTTGACAGAAAACATTCTTATCAAAATAGAAACCATTTTTGTTTCAGAAGAACAGCTACACTAAAAGATGGCTGGTAATCCAGATGTAAACATTTCAGAAATAGAAGAAAATTATCTGGTCATATAGTCTCATATAAGGAGTCTGTGACTCTGAGGGAAGCCTGCACTAAAACAAATTTTCTGTCAGGGCTTGTGGTCCCATCAGGGGAAGCAGTTGTTCCTGAAGGACTGCACCTGGTGGAAGGGACCTATGCAGGTGCAGTTCATGGAGAACTGCAGCCTGTGGAAAGGACTCACATTTCATGGAGGACCGTCTCCTGTGGGAGAGATCACAGGCTGGAGCAGGGGATGAGTGTGAGGAAGAAGGAGCAGCAGAGAACATGTAATGAACTGACTGCACCTCCATTCCCAAACATAGAGAATTCCTGGGAAGAAGGAAGAGGTAGTGGGGGCTGAGGGGGTAAGGTAATAGCAAAATATTAACTACATAAAGAAGGTGTCCATCTAGGGAATCAATATCAGTACTTGATGAAAACCGTGTGAAAGGGGTACTGAACACTGATAATGTACAGGTCATTCTTTCTACCAGATTTGCTTGTGAAAACTTTGGAAAGATTTCTCTATTTGCCCCAGTCTTTGGGAGGAAAATTATTGATTAATTAGCCCAAACAGAGGAGTTGGATGGTGGAATAGGACTGCATTAACGTAAGAAACTGGTGGGAACTCAAACATGAAATTGTCAAGTTCCTTGCTAAGGAGTGTAAATTACTTGTTGCAAAAGCCACTTGTTAGAGGATGCTAGATGAGAACTGAAGTCACTTGCACCTGCCAGAAGGGCTCTAGAGAGCACCTGAGAACTAGAAACAAACACCTCTGACTTCAGCCCATCAAAGGATCGGTAGTAAAGGAAAGGGTCACTGTTTGCATAGGTGAATGCAGTCTGTTGATAAAGAGTCAGCACAGTTCCTAAAATGAGAATGGCTGCTACAATGGCTTGATAGAGGTTTGGAAAGTTGTTAAGCAACATGTGGATAAACAGTATCCAGCGATCACAACACGTTCAGACTTTTAATACCCTTGATTTTTTTTTTTTTTTTGTTGCCAGATGAATATGTTTTATTCACTGAATAAAATAAATAATAACTGATAAAATAATAAAATAATAAAAAACTGAATGTAACTGAATATAATAAAATATAATAAAATAACTGAATTATCTTAAGATTGGAGGAATTCTCTCTTTCATAGACTTGAAAGCAGGTAAGGGATAAATCACAAAGCAGAGATTTTAGTGGTCATTGCACAGATTGGAGAACACTGACATTATGTAGTATTCTGGTGAATGCCACTGGTTTTGTAGTGGGAATAAATTTTGGTTAATGTCTTTCAGTGATCTCTAAGATTTTGGAGGCCATTAGAACCGAGCTGTCTTGGGTAGCCAGATGCCTTACTGCTGGCAAAAAGTCCTCAACATGTTGGACCTCACAACAATGTGTGAGAAAGCAAAATGATGATGGATTTCAGTGTAGATACATGTAAAATCTCTAGAGAAAAAATAATCAAAACTGTACTTACAGGATGCTGATTTTGGAATGACAGTAAGGATATCTTGGAATTAGCATTGACGGCTTTCTGAAATCTATAATTTCTGCATAGTGGCATTCACAAAAGTCAAGAAAATCCTCATCAAAATCAGAAGGTGTAACAAGAACAGGACAGAGGCTGTCATTTTGGTGTTATATAAAATCTTGATATTTTCTTATTGTGACTACTTTATGCAGCTGTTTTCTGCATTTCCATGAAGGTAAAAAGAAAATAGGAAAGGTAGAGAGAATTAAAATGAGAGAGATAATAGAGCTTAAAGAAGTGAGACTAAAAAGGCTGCAGGTCTGCTGTTGAGGAGGCAAAGACAGAGACTGGCTATGGACTGAGCCAAGAAGGTGAAGCATAAGATAAAGAGAGCACTGCTACCCACTAATAAGAGGGCAAGAGAAGGGAGATAACAATTTGAAAGAGGAAGAGATAATTTTAAAACAGATTATGAAAAAAACAGTAATAAACTTCAGAAATTTGTTGCCACAGAAGGTTACTGAGGTAAATAGTATCCACAGATTCATGAAACACTGAAACAAACTTAAGGCAAAATGGTTAATGGATACTAAAGGGTATAGGTAGGAACATGTCTTCTAACGTCCTTAATTCTGTGAATGTAGATGCTGGGAAGTAGGCAAGGAATGCACCCCAAGATCAGATGCACCCCAGAATCATGAGGGAGCTAGAACACAAAGTTGCTAAGCTGCTCTCTATCATACTTGAAGAGTAGTTGCACTCAGGCGAAATCCTTAGGGATTGGAAAAAGGGACACATCACGTCAATTTTTCAAAAGGGTAAAGGGGACGGCCCTGGGAACTACTGACCAGACCGTTCCCAATAGGGTGATTGAGCAATCATCTTGGAATACATGTCTAAACATATGGAAGATAGTGAGGTGATTATAGACAGCCAACATGCTTCACAAAGGGCAAATCATGCCTGACTGATCTGGTGACCATCTACAATGGAGTAACTGCATCAATGAACAAAGGAAGAGAAACTGATGTAGTCTACCTAGACTTCTGTAGGGCTTTTGAAAAGGTCCCATTCACATTCTGTCTGCAGCATTGGAGAGATGGGTTTGACAGAATGACTGTTGGATGGATAAAAATCTGGTTGGAAGGGAGCTTTCAAATATTTGCAGTCAATGCCTCAATGTCCAAGTGGAAACCAGAAATGAATGCTGTCTCTCAATGATCCATATGGGTGACAGTGCAATTTAAGATCTTAAATGATATAGACAGTAGGAATGAGTAAGCAACTTTGAGGAAGACGCCAAGCCACCAAGCTAGCGGTGCGGTTGATTTGCCAGAGGGAGGGAGTACTCTCCAGAGGGACCTTGGCAGGCTTGGTCAGTGGACCCATCAGAAGTTCATGAAGTTCAACAGACTAAGTGCTGCCTCTAGTTCTGAGCAGGTTCAGAGGAGGGCCACAAAAAGAGCCAGAGGGGTGGAATAATTCTCCTATAAAAATAGGTCGTTAGCATTGGGGCTGTTCAGCCTGGAGGAAGTAAGGCTTCGAGGAGACCTTAGTATGGCCTACTATTGTATAGAAGGGGCTTACAGAAAAGATGAAGAAAGACTTTTTACCAAGCCCTGTAGTGACAGCACAAGGGGTAACAGTTTTAAACTGAAAGAAGATGTCTTAAGACATAAAAACTTACATCTAAAGAGTGGACGTAAAGAAGTTCTTTGCTGTGAGAATGGTGAGGCACTGGAACAGGCTGACCAGAGGACTTGTGGATGCCCTGTCCCTGGCAGAGTTCTAGGTAAGGCTGGATGGGTTTTTGAGCAACATGGTCTAGTGAGAGGTGTTCCTGTCTGTGGCAGGGTGATGGACTAGATGATCTTCAGAGGTCCCTTCTAACACAAACCATTCTATGATTCTATGACTATGAATGCATGGAATGAACTACTACTGTCACTACCAGAGGAAAAAGTATTGCACTGGACTGCATATAGTTCTGCTTGACTCTGGTATTTCTGCAGTTCTTATGTAACCTAAGAAGCATAATAACAATATTATTAATAACAAACTGAGATATAAAGCATGTCCAATAACAAAACTTTTTGTGGTTTAATAGAACAATCACGTCATAATGAAAGGGGAAGAAATTAGGAGTATTGGTACAAGAAAAAAAGAAATCAGATCTGTTTCTAACACACAATTTCATTCTTTGCTCTTTTTAGTCAATAAGAAAAAGATGAAAAAAACCTGAAATATTTCACTATTCAATATAAATTATTAAATTTTCTATAAGCATCATTAAAATCTGTTCTAACTGTTTTAGTCTCTCAATTTACATCACCTATCAAAAAAAAAAAACCCCAAACTTTGGCAACTATTAATTTTCAGAATTTCTGTGGGCCAAAAGTAAACTGGCCCTAAGTGAATACCTTGTTCATTTCATAATTTTTTAAACATTTCCCATGGAAAACTTAGAAATACTTTTGATACTAAGAACAACAGGGTATTTTGGGATGCAGTGACAAAATTAGACATTTTTTCTGACTGATTTAGCATACTTTCACAAAACTTTTCCAGAAGTATAAGTTGTTTCAAAAAAATAGAAATCAAACTAGTCAGTAGTAAAAATAGAATTAGTCTACCAATTTGTATTACGAAAGTTATGAAATAAAGATAAAATAACATCCATTGTAAATTTCAAAAATGCGTTTGCTTCGCTCATCTTTTAGAATCATTACTTTTATATAGTGCTATACATGTGATATTGAATAAAACATTAGGCTCAAATGAGACATTGACAGAATGCAATGTGATACTGAAATAGCCTAAAAAGGATGTGCAAAATTCCATAATTTTCAATAAGATGAAGATAAATTAGCAATGCAAACACAAAACGTAGGGCTTGTGATTGGGCTTATGCTTGCAAAGTTTGGGGTTTTTAAAAATCCCTTTTTATAAAGATGTTACTTTGAATTGAATTTTCCAAATAATAAATTTTACATATTCCTCAACGCTCCAGCTAGGCAAAGTATTATGAATGTGAAAGGAGCCATTTTAGGAATAAAAAACTAAAGGTTAATTCCCCAGTTCCGTATCTATGTATATGTACACGTGTTTATATATATATGTATGGTATCCAAATATAATTTTATTGAAAGTAAAAAATAAACAACATTTCTACATGTGCCACTGAAATATGGAACTGCGAAGTAAACAAATCATTAATCCACTGTGGTATGCCATTATCATCAACTATTTAACTGTATTTTATATGTCAAGTGTTTAAGTATATTTCAATATGTAGGAATTTAATATTGTTACAGAATCAGTTTACAGTTTGGAGATCTTGATTCTAGTGAAAAGCAATGGAAATGAGACAAAATCCACTGATTCAGCTTTGAGGTAAGGAGTAGTCTTGGGCTAAATATAAATTTTTGTGGACTTTGCATGTCAACCATGCAACTCAGAGAAACAGAAGGGTTTGGAATCTATATAAAGTCCATGAGTTTCTCATTTCAGAGCAGAAGGTTGCAGCACATGGGTGTGGGTTGCTGGTTTATGCTCATGGTTGTTCACTTTTTTATTACTTTAAATTTTTTTTCGGAGATTAGATTTCAGAAGACAGGATCCAGATGAATATTGAAAAAAATACCATAAAATTTTCAGTGAAGTAGAAAAAAATATATGCTCACCATATAATTACAGTTTCTGTAAATTTAGTTTTGAAAGAGAAAAAGCTAACTGCACCTGAGCATTTCACAGTAACTGATATGCCTTTCAAATAGTGTCTTAAGTTCCAATATTTTCTTTGTTATATAAAGCAGAAGCATAGGTGATTCATAATTTTTTTTTAAACCAGGAACTAAACAAAATATTACCTGCATGTGCCTATGTTTTTCCTTTCAAAGTTCTGATTTAGTAAATGATTTCCTACTACAGGGAAAAAAAAAAGGAGAGAAAAGCTGATTTTGGCTATCCTGACACTTCCTTGCTTTACACTGCCATTTTGTTTTTAGAATAACATACTCAATGAGTATGAAGCTCTAAGTACTCACACCTCTTAAAATTCTGATAAACAGAGTAACAGATGCCTTATTTAGATTAAAACAACCCACAACACTACCAAAATGCACACATGAAAAAACCTGCAATGAGAGAAAAATCTACTTCCATGCCCGCATTACATTTCTTTTCCTCATATTTTGCAAGTTATTTTCTTTCAAATGAAAGGGAGAGCAGGAGGATTTTGAAGTGGTGTTTGCCATCTATTTACAGTGTAGAAACAGTTCCTCTAACACAACAAATTTCACAGTCCATTGTGTTTCAGGTGTTGGTACTGCTCTCACTTAATTTCAGCTGTAGTAGCACTCAAAAGCAAACTGTAGTCTCTTGATATTTCTACAATATAATGGTTAAATGCATTGTAAGAGCTGTAGACAATCATTTACCATGTAGACATTAATTCCCACCTTTCCCCTCCTGCATCGTGAGAGGAGCAGACAAGATGTATTTTTAATGCTCTGAATCCTGAAGCTGATGTCTCCAGCTGCCCTAAATCACTGTTATGGAGCTGAGGTACCAAGCTGAGGAACCAAGCTTTGTACCAAGCTTTTGCCCACTGTACTTTTCCAAATGGTGTCTATCATGGAGAGTCTTACAGATAAAATAATTTCTTAATCCTTATTTCTTTCTTCATCAGTGACTGTGGGTGTACATTTATCGCATTTAAAAGTAGCTTGTACTCCCTTTTGTAGCTTCTCTGCAGACAATGGAAAGAAACTTGCAGGATGCTGTTTCCTCATAACTTTTCTCTACCTTAAGTAGGCTACTACAGAAGAAAGAGAAGGAATAGAAATTGAGAGTAAAATGGCATTTTAGACTCTTTTCTCTGTAGGCTCATTAGAATTTACAAATGACAGAAGTGAAGATGAGAGGAAACTATTGCTTAGGGTTGGTTACAGTTTTTTTGGAGAGGCCTTAGTTAAAGTTGTAAGACCTTTATTTTTTGTACTCCCTAAAGCAGCTTCTAGAAGCAAATAGCCTAAAAAACCCCTTAACACTGGTCCCAAAACACAACACTAATGTTTTTATTCAAACATATGACAAATCTCCACTAAATTATTCCAAGACATGATTTCCTGTATAGATAATTTCAAAGACAAATTCAGAAAATTTCAAAGAGATCTTATGGCCATTTTTAGAATATTTTTCTGATATAATGCACTTTCATTTCTGCTTTAAATTGACTGGTAATCACAGAAATGATTCAGAGCACCGACAGAAGTATGCCTTCTCTCACAGAGACACCGAATGACTGCTAAACCACAGCTGTGATATAAAGATGGGAAGTTGTGCCAGTAGATCACAACAATTAAAATAAGCAAATAAATATGGCCAGAATCAAAATCTAGTCAGTGGCTTTGCTGCATGAACAAAGGCTTCTGAAAGCAGCAAATATGAGCACATTTTTGTAAATGTGAGCCACTGGAATATTCATATTTGCGTTTAAGTTTTCAAAACAAAGATTAGATTGTTTTTAATTGTGTGTGGCTTATAACTGACACCAGTTTCTGTTGATTTATTTTATGTCTTCTCAAGCATATGTCTGTTGTGAATCATCCCTTTGCTAACAATACTTGCTTTTAAAAGCTAATCTAAAGTTTTCACCGATTTCCCATATATGCATAAGCCTGCCTAAAATCAATTATGTTGTCAGAAGCATGGAATTGGCAAGCATCGTAGATAGGTAAATTATCCACCCACAGACAAGTGCAGAGAGGAAAATATATGGATGTGCAAGGGTAAGAACTTTTTAACTAACCAACATTTGAAAGAACAAACAATAAGCCCCTCATAGCATTTTCATTTCTGTATATCACTGTACTTGTAATAGGTTTTTAATAAATCATTGATATTAAAACTCGTGTCTAGATGCTAATAGTCAATTGCTGCATTAGTTTTTAATGGTACAAAATATGTCGTACTACTTTAAAGACACATCCGTTACACTTTATAGATGTCAACTAGGCTGTTTTCCTATGTAGTTCAGCTGCAAATTTCAGATTACAACCGAAGTTTTGATCTACTTATTGGGGGCAAGTTTTATTTGTATTTTTTTCTGGTAAGCATCATGTGGTAATACAGAATGTCTCCTCAAGTTTCATTCTGGCAGTTACCATAAAAGATGGAATATAAACACCCAAGCTGGCTTTTACCCTGAAAGGAAAGCATCTTCTTTTTGATTTGAAGGCTCAGTAAAATCAAATGTGTGATTTGATTTTAGGCAAGAAGTCACTCTCAAGCCATATTGCTTTTCTTTTCTTCAAGGACTGAATATTTACTGATATACTTCAAAGAGTCAGCCTATAATTCTGTTGTTATTTTTGGAAAAGAGATGAATGCAGAGGTGAGGTGGACTTATAGCAAATAAGGGAGGGTAAAAATATAATTTTTTTAAAATCTATGAAAGCTGTAGACTAACAGCTAAACAAAATCCCCATAAATATTAGAATTCCTGACAGCTGCAAGAACAAGAATCTACAATGGCAGTAGCCAGTACTATGCAACACTGAACCATGTAATTTACATCTTAGTGAAATTAAACATAGTATAATGGCTTAGCTTCCAGGCAACAATACTATTAAATTTGCTGTAGCAGATTATGACATCATCTGAAACCCCAGGATACACTTTCAAGCCAGCTATTATGCTTGTAATATGTACTGCTTTTCTGGTTAGTTTTTCATTTAATTCATTGCAAGGATTATATTTTTCAATGACTGCACATGCTATCCAGCAGAATGGCTCTAGAATATCGGTGAGCCAAAATAGTGCCATTTAGGGAACAGAAGTGATATTATTATAAGGGGAAAGAGGTCAGTAAATGACGATACCACTCAAACAGTATTTGTTATACTTGTAATATGCCTTCTCTTCACTTTTCTTATCCAATATGTCTTTTATTTTGCCAATAAATGCTTCTGAAGTTTCTATGTTTTTAAATTCCTATGGTTATAAAACTGTATTTAGTAGAATAAAGAGATTAAGATGCAAGATAAATAAGGGGTTATTGTGCACCAAGAATCTGGTGAAGACTCTAGATGAATGTGAAAGCGGTTTTCCTTATTGACAGCAGCACAACAATCTCACCTACAAAGATTTTCTGTGATCACTCCACAAGTGATTGCCTCAGCTGCCTACTGGGCTCAACTTCTCTGATGAGCTGCCAAGAGTAGTTCCACAACTTGAATGATATCAAGATGGGTGGGGCAAACTGCTATAAACTATATAGTCTTGCAGTGGTGAGAATAATAAATTATGTTTCTGTCAATGTTTAAACACGTTTAACTGTACTCATCCAAGGAGTTGGTGAACCTACACAGGCAGTATGTGTATGTGCATAGAAATGTGAGACAGATTCTCTTCTTAGGGGCAATATTCAAAGTGTCTAAAATCAGCAGTGTCCAACTTACTGAACTTGGCAGCCCCATCTCCTTTTCTTGCCATAAACTTCAAAAACTTCATGCCAAAAAAAATTTATATGAGGTACCACAATGTTTAAAAGTTATGTATCTCTCTACAAACAACTGTATGCATGTCATATGTTTCTGCATATGGCTTAAGGGCAGGCTACCAGCCTTCCATGTAACTTCTCACTGGATGAGCTGTTCCCTAGTAACAGATTAGTATTGATTTCACTGCCAGGAGTCTTACAGAGCTAGTTTTTATTGCCACTGAGCAGGTTTATCAAAAGTTACATCCTTGTCCTTCCATGTCCTTGGTCAATGCCAGTGCCTCAATTGGTTAATTAGTTAGCTAAATGTGGATATTTTCCCTTTTTCAGTGTTCTCCTGCCAGAAAAGTATTTCTCTTTTTTCACTGAATCAAATGTATTAGTCACACTGTTGATAGTTTGCCTTTTGTACACATAGTTTTGTTAAAATAAAGAAACATTCAAATTCAGATATAGATTGATCACAATTTGTAATCAAACTCACTGATGTTTCTGTATGCTCTTTTCAAAGATTCCTGTGGCATAAGCAAAATATTTTTCTAGTTAACACTAGTAATTGAGATGTAAACTGGTGTTTTCACAGCCTTACTTGCCTGCAATTACGTTATTATTCTATTGGCTTCGAAGTAAAAGTAATGAGTAAAAGTAAGTTCTCAACTCTGGTTATCTTTGTCTGAAATCTCATAGTGGTGCTTTTGCATGTCAGACTCATAACGTGGAGGCATTGTAGTCTTTTCACTAAAACCAACCAGAAGATGTGCTCTAAGAATGCAACTAATGCAAGAACTGACCTAGAGGTGATCTGAAGACATTCTCCCTTCAGTGCCAACAGAATATTCAGTTTGACCTGTCTCCTTTTGCCAAACCGGTCCTATCTCTTTGCACCACTAGCTGAAAAAATATAAGCTAAACTGGCTTTGCTAGAGTCAGAAAGGTAATTTGGTCACTCCACAGCAACAATGAGTTGCCTATTCCAAGATACTCTTAGTGCTCCAAGCACTGCGAAAAGACTGTGTGTGTGTGTGTAGTCTCTGACCAAAGGTCAATGCAGTGCAGGTCTCCTATCACTCATAAAGAGACAATGCAGCTAGTCAATGTCACAGCTTTTTTGGCTGCCATCATTACCTAAGTAATGGCAGCTGATGAATCCACACTTTTTCTAAGTCTTCTTTCACCAGCTAAGTACATTTTCTGCATAGACGGAAGTGATTGTAGATAGAAACAGTGTATGACTGAGAAGAGTTTTGCAATCAGAACAGAAAAATGTTCCAGGAGATTTTTCTCTCTCTTCTGAATAAAAATCAAACAAACAAACAAATAAATAAATTCAAGGATGAATCTCAAATTCATCACTCTTTCATCCATGTCATTGGTTGTTCCATGTTCCTGTGATAGCTTTGAAGTCCTAGTTTATAAAGCATTTAATAATAATAAACAAACAAAACCACTTCTCCCCCTGCTCAAAAAAAAAAAAAAAAGAAAAGAAAAAAAGAAAAATTGAAACTTGGCCAGGAAAAGAAACTAGTTACATTAGCTCAGCTTACTGTCTGACAGGTAATGCCTTTGAATCCTATTGCACAAACATAGAACTAGTCACTCACAATTGTATTTACAATTATTACAGAAGAGAAACAGGTATCTGAGAGACTGGTGGGCAGCTGTCCCTTTCTGCTATTGTTCAGAAAGTTGCTTTTAAGAAGGTTTATAAGAGAGGTACTGTAGAGACTCAAAAACAGACAGGTATAAACAGTGACATCAGTGCCCGTAAGCAAAGCCCAAAAGATGCAATCCTTTTAGCCTAGACTGCTACCTCTTTCTTTTACCTCCATCACTGCAAGCAATGCAATATTGCTGAGCCATTTTGTTAATTCTTTGATATTTTTCCTCTTATTCCATTTATTCTTTGATAGCTGTTGGTATTAAAACTGATGTTTGCAAAACTGAGTGAGTTGATTAATAGGTATTTTATACATCTGGTATTTCCTCATAAAAGACTGGTAAACTTATTTCAATTATCATACCACCAACAAGGATGCAATCTGTTCACAATGGCTGTTTACGAGTGGCTGCTTTGGGTAATGGCTGTTTTCTTAGCATGGGAAATGAAATATAATATTATTAAACAGAGATATGCAGAATGGTGTGTCAACTTATCCATCTTCCTGATGTTTATAGGCTTAATTTTTTGTAATGTTTATTTTATTTTATGGGACCAAACGTTAAAGTATCACTTACTTGAAAGCATCTAATTTCTTTTATTTTTGTTTTAATGTCCTTGAATATTAGCATCCACAAATTCATGTGCAATCAGCGCAGAAAACCTGTGGTAGGTACTCTATTAATCCTATTTAGAGAAACATGTTGTAATGAGAGAGATAATGAACCAAGGAGTTTAATTTTTTTATGTTTTGCCCACAAGGCTAAGGTTGTCTTCTTTGGTGGTTTTGTTTTAACAAATCACCTGTAAAATGTCTTAAAATGATGCATGATAATCTCAAAATTGCTATGAAAACACAGTGTAGATGAGAAAGCAGGAAGTGCATATGTAACACTGGATGGTGAAGAAACAGACATGAACATTGTAAAGAAACAGACATGAACATTGTACAGATTTTAAACAATAAAAAATAATTAAAATTATGTTAGATTAATACCTCAGGTAGTGAAAGAAAGCACTGTGGTACTAATTCAGCTGCTCAGGAATCATTAAAATACAACTTATTTTTTGAGCAGAGAAAGAGTTTTTTGGATCTGAAAATCTACCCAAACAAACAATATCTTCTCAGCTTTCAGTAAATAATATTTGAAATGCTACATATATCAGAAGACTTTCATAAACTACTTACATGTCTACCAGAAAGACTATCTGTTTCAGATACTCAGATATTTAAGTCTATCATATACAGATCTGAATTTTGATTAAAGTTAATTTGGGGGAATAAGACAGAAAAGCATATTTCTTCAAAATATAAATGGATAATGAAAACAAAAATGCTTCTAAAACTTTAGAGAGGTTTAAAAATTAAAGTCTTCAACAGATGATACCTCAGAATGTAGGCACACATAGGGACATAGACAGCAGATATCACATAGATGCGCCTGCCAAGTAAAAATTTCTTGCTGCCTGCCATTACAGAAGTCACTGCTGCTAAGAAAACTGTTTAGGAGGGAATGTTTCCTTTATCTACTTCCCTCATACCCAGAAGACATAGGCTGAAGGTTTTGGTGTCTGCCGCCATGTATTTTTGCCTTCTTAGCACGCAAACCTTGACTATTAGTAGTGATACCACCTTAGCTTTGCTGTCAGCTTTGACCTGCACTGCGAATCTGCTGCAGCCCCTTAGAGCAAGTGTGGATGCGTTCTGCAGCTGTTTAGATAATATCTCCTTCCCCCTCACATAATTATTCTCACAGTACTTGGTTCTTGTAGGTTTCAGCTTTTCAGCAATGTCTTAATACAGAGCAATAGCTGAGGATTTTTCATAAGAAACTATATTTCTGGTTACTTAAGATTAAATAATATGAGATAAACACTGTTTCAAAAGCACTAACATCACTCCCACTAAAGGCAGCCCACGCTAAACATGCCACTGAAAGCCCCTGAAAGCCTTAGTTTTATGAAGCCAGACTGACTTCACTAATGCTTACCTGAGCTCCAACAACTTCAGCTACAAAGGCTACCTAAAATGTCGCTTTGCTTATTGCATAAGGCTGAGTCCTTTTGATTGTGGTTTTTGATATGAAATTAATGAGATTTTTAGTCTCTACTACATAGCCAAAGATGCTGGAAGGACAAAGAAGGGAGGTTAAAAGCACCATTTAAAAATAAGGAATGAATACATTAAATTTATTGGGTGAAACAAGTTAATGAAGAAAAATACTAATTAAATTATTAAAATCTAGATTGCAAGTAGTAATTAAAAAGGCTGTTGCTATGCAACCAAAAGGATTTTTGTGACAGAGTGCAGAAATATGTTTGTTAAGTATGCTGGTATTTCACTTTGACCTTTTTCAGTCACACACCTGCCCAAACTGTCTGTAAATGTATTTTTGAGAATGATAACATTAAAGATATCCACAGGATGAAGAAGCAGAAAGACTATTTGAATCAGTTAATGGCTTTTATTATAGTTAAAAGGTTAAGGAATTTGTGAGATAAAAATAGATACATATATATAATTATATGTAGAATTTTTATGCTGATATTTCATCATCACTAATGGATTAATTCCTATCCCAAACACAGGTCCTGATCCTAAAGGCATGAAAACATTAATTTTCATAATGTAGTGTGTGAGCTAAACCTGCTCTTTCCTGAAAGGTTTTAAATAACAATTAAATCTATAACTTATATTAGAAAACTAAGCAGTTGTTCATAATAACTAAGGCCAACTTTTGCTTTTCCTGGAATACTTAGTCTAAGATGTGTGTTGGTTTCTGCTACAATATCCATTGTTGTATGTTAAAGATTTCTGTTGTGGTCATGTGATACTGATATATGGAAGAGAGAACACCAGTATATAGATAAAGAGTGACATACAAAAGAATATTTAGGGTACACATATATTTCTATTAAGAAGCATAAATTTTGTTCAAAACATGTATATAGTTCTTCCTCACACACTCCATGGTCAGGCAAATTCTGCCTTGGACTGTGCTTTGCAATTGGGAGGGAGGTCTGGTTTGCTAGATCTGAAGGACTCAGCTCAGCGGTTAAGTCAGTTATTTCTTCAGGTTGATTACTGGTTGTATGATCAACCCAAACTCTATTTTCTTTAATTCTCTTTAGTCTCACACTTAAATCACAAAACATTAAAGATTTTGCTTTGTTGGTATAGATTCCTTTCCACTGATAGATATCACAGCCAGAAAACTGGAGGGAATCTGAATTGAGTCTAACCACCTGGCCTCTTGAGAAATGCTGGATGACCACCAGCCCCCCACATCCAGAAGCAAAGGGCTTGCTCTCTGGTTAAATCTTGTTCTCTGCACTGTCACTTGCTTTCTCCAATTTTTGAATAAGAGAGTGAACAACAGTGATTCTTAACCAGAATGGAATTTTTTGCAGATATGAGGTCCTACAGACGTTTATTTGCCCTTTCCTTTATTTTTCTTATGACTTCTTTAATTTCTAAACATGAATTTATTATTGTTTTCTACGTAATTTCTCTTCCAACAACCACTCAGAACAGGCCTGAAAGAGTCTTTTCAGATGCTGGAGCAGAGGAACTCTTAGATCTAAAGCCGGAGTGTATCAGTAAGGTGGAGAGATTCCTCAAAGGACCTCTGGAACATTCGCTTTTCATTGGATACAACACACTGTAATGGGCTCTGTGCAGAGAAATGTGTAAGCTTCTAGACTCTTACCCTTGTGTGCAAGGAATCTAGGTGAAAACCTATGTTTGAGTATTCTCTAAAAAAATTGTGTAGGTTCTCTCTCTATATTATATACATATATAATATGTGTGTGTGTACGTGTGCGTGTGTACAGTTAAATACTCAGCACTTAAATGGATTCAAAAAGTGGTTTAGGTGACTGCCACCATGCCAGAGAAAGTTGTATCAGTTGATCTTTGTGGGATTATTTATTGAATTTTTCAAGAAAAAAATTATGGTCGTGCACAAAGAAATCCCCTTTATTAGGAAATAATAAAAGTATAAAATATGCATGCCTCATATTCCAATAAGAAAAAAGTAGGAACTTGGGGTAGACTGCAGAAATAAAAGAAAAAATACATCTAGTAAAAAAAAATAAAAGAATAATGAGAAAGTAATCTTTTGTCCACAGAAATGTGAAATGATGTCTTATCTAAGTGTCCCTGGCTAACTTCTGTCTAGTGTTGACATCTAAAATGAAGTTTTTATCAGTATACTTAAATCTATCCTAAACATTTGTCATTTTACAGATGGTAGTGGAGATTGCATTATTCCACAAAGATGTAGATACATCTTGAAGACCTCAAGCTTCACAATTGAATATTCTTTGCTCTTTAAAGAGCCATTGATAAAATAAGATTTAAAGTAGCCAAATAAAGAACTGTAAATTATTGCCGAAATACTGAAGTTACAAATTTACTTCGGAGAGGATGTATTAAAAAGCTTTTATTTTTTTCGTCCAATTTCACTGCAACAACTGAGCTACTTGACATTTATGTCAGTTAATGGGTGTTTCCAATTCTGTGAGACATAATTACAAAAGGACATGTTGATTTCTATATGTGTGTCTCATAAACTCAACGTTATCTCAAATCTATGTAGATAAAACAGGTTCAGAACTATCTTTAGTCAGGAGCACCATCTTTCCTCTCTTTTTGTTTAAAGACAATTTTGAAGTTCTGGAAAGACAAAAGAATGTGTTCCACTGCCCAGTGAAGTTACAACTCCCTAAAAACTTTCTGTTTTCCTGGGCTCCAGATAAAGGTCAAATATAAATTACAGGAAAACTTCAGCTTCACTGGAAAGACAAGAGTTAGAATATGGCATTATATTTCAGAACTATTTATAAACACATAAAAATAATTGATCATTTTAGATGAAAATCTTATCCAACACACCAATGACAAGAAGAATCCACAGTAGTTCTCTATATTGTGCTGACTGTAAACCTTCTCTATAAGTTGCCATAGTGAATAACTGCTAGACACAAATCACAAGAATAACATCATAAAGCTTTAATACCCCTGGCTTTAGTAAACTAATTAAATTACCCAGTAATAAAATGAGTTTCCTACCTCAACTTTGTGAATTCCAACTCCTGTTACAAGAGAAAGAAAAGCATTTTCAGAAAAGGGCACAGAAAGGAAGACATTTGGCATTGTTTAGCAAATATTTCACAGAAAACAAGTTCACAAGTTTGATTAGAAGAAAATATTATATAAAAAAGAAAGTTCCCCTGTTGTAGAGAGAAAGTAAATATTTTTTCCTATATGTAATCTGTAATCCAGCTGTAAGAAGATTTTGCAATTTACTAAAATATTTTTGATGACACCTCACTGCATAAAGTGAGGTATTATCATAGGAGAGAAAGACAGCTAGGAGAATCTGTGCTTTAATTTACAGATAACAAAGAAATGGAAAAAATACATGAAATTGAAGTTCAAACATACTTTTAAAAAATCACTTGCCTGAAGTTTTAGCTCTGTCTTTTACACAACTAAGCAATAAAACAAATTAACCTTTCTTTTGTTTTAAGTCAATATATGGTTTTCTACGTTTCTTTCACAGTCGTCTTATCAGTCATTCTCATTTCAGTTCTGACTTGTTAATGTGTCCTGGTATTATTTTGTGCCCTACTGTTGCTGTTGCAGTGACTGTACATTAGACACTTTCCCAGCACTGTCAGAAGTCTGAAAAATTAGGGAGTAAACGTCAAGAAAGAGACATTCTAAAAAATACTTTTTAATATAATATGCCAGAAGTGAAATTTATCTACTACAGACCACAAAAAATTACAAGGGATTTCCAAAAGTATTTAAATCTGTTTAGCCCTTGTAAATTTACTAAACTACATGGTATAAAAGCTATAATCTTGACTTTTTCCAAAAGAAATTTATTCTCTTCTCTTCAGTATCTTCCTTGAAGGTGGAATGAGAAAAACTTGTAAGGCATTGGCAAGTTCCAGACAGAACCAAAGAAGTGTATAGACATAGGATTTAAATTCTTCTCCTATTTTGATGGTCTCAGGCACTATGAATACCAATATCCATATCATAGTACATATTTGAAATTTTTTTAATTAGTTCGTGCACCAAACAACATTCCTCTGGGAACTTTAGGAGAGATTTAAAATATAAAGGAAAAGGAATTGGCAAATAGATGGCTACAGTTGCTAGTAAATGACTGGGTAAAATCTCTATACAAGAAAAAAAGAATCCAAGTCATCTGGATTACAGATTTTCGGGTTTTTTTTTTTGATTTTGTCATTAATCAATGGCTTACACTTCACAATTTTTCCAACCTGTATTTTGGAATGTAATGTGCAACAGAGGGTCATAATTTTATTTTATGTAAGACAGTGCCCTGCAAAAACAGTCTTTATAAGGCTCAGACTCTTTCGGAAAACCACTTCATATTTACGTTTAAATAAAGCAGACAAATATAATCTTCTTTCCTATTAACACCTCTGCAGGAGAAGATAAAAAAAAACCCTCTTCCTTTGTATCCTCTTGCTTACTTGATATAGTTACAATACTGTCAGAAAAATTCTCAAAGCCTTAAGGAAAGGAGTAAGTTTGTGGAATTAGAATTTCATATTTTTGATGAACCTGAACTAATCTTGTAAACTCCTTAAACTTAATCCTACCACTTGTATTCAAACTGTTGCTTAGACTCGATATCATGTTTCCTCTCTAATAATAGCTCTCCAGAGTATTTTATGGATTTTTAAATGTTTTTATTCCTGTACTTTACTTTTCTAGAAATAAATCTCATAGTTTGAAAAAGATTGCCTAAGAAGGTAGGGTTAATGTTTGAATAAGGGCAAACAAGTGATGTAAGATCCTGTAGACTTTACTAATTTTGGAATAAATTTCTTTGTGGTGTTTCTCCAGTTCTGTTTCAAATCCTAATTACAGCCTTCATAGATTTTTTTTCTTTTTATGCCTGGTCAGAGGGTTTTTTTTATGCCTGGTGAGAGGCTTTTTTTTTTGGTACTTTGGGCTTTAGAATGTGTCAGCTTATGGGCTTTATTTCATCTTTATCTGCATAACCAGTGGGAGTCAGTATTGAAAATTAATTTGATTGAGCATACCAGTCACACTGTGCAGAATATCATTCAGTGAAAAGACTGGATAATAATATGACAGTTACAAATAATTCAGGAGAAATTATCACCAAGAAAGGAAAGAGATCAATTTTTTTGATAGTGTCGTGTGTCCTGAACACACCAATCCCTGTGTAGAAGAAACAGAGGGTTCTAAAAACATTGCTGATAAGGAAGACAAAACCTGAAAGACCCCAAAACTGAAGTCAATACTACACCCCCTGGTAGAGTGACCTGCTCTTCTGGAGTGTCCAAGTCTGGGATCCTCAACTCAAGGAAGATGTTGACCTGTTGGAACCAGTCCAGAGGTGAGTCACTACTTTGATCGTAGGGGTTTGAGCACCTCTCCTATGAAGACAGGCTGAAAGAGCTGGGGCTGTTCAGCATGGAGAAGACCTTATAGTGGCCTTTTAGAACCTACTGGGAACCTACAAGAAAGCTGAAGAGGAATTTTTCACAAGGGCACGTAGTGATAGGATGAGATGGAGAGTAGGTTTAGATTAGATACCAAGAAGAAATTATGTGCTGCAAGCGGGGTGAGGCAGTGGAATAGGTTGTTCCACAGATATTGTGGACTCCCCATCCCTGGAGGTGTTCAAGACTAGGCTGGATGGGTTTCTGAGTAAACTGGTCTAGTGGAAGATGTCCCTGCCCTTGGAAGGGAGGATGGAACTCCTCCCTTCCAACCCAAAACTTTTCATGATTATCTGATAATGAAGTTATTGGTGGAAAGCTCTTGTCAGTGGCATTTAAGAGGAGTCATGCTAGACACTATTAAGGCAGGATCATTATCTGTGTATCATTACACAGCACGAATTATAGTCACTGAAATATCAAGTATAGAGTCAAGTGCCACATTTACAAATTTCTCCTACTATATAGAAATTCTAAGCTTCCATGAGTGAGAGAATATCTTAAAAAGTCATTGGGTTTTCTCCCACTTTTCTCTTCATATTTGTCTTGACTTTGCTTAATACAGACCTGGCCTTATTCTTTCTTTCCCTGCGTAGAACTGTATTATAGGCTTATTCTGATCACTCAGAAAACCAGAAACAGAAAACAAACAAGTAAGGTTTAATTCCAAGTGAATGCTTGTTTGAGTTTTTCTTACACATGGTGGCTATCTCTTCTCCAATGTTTTTGCCATTCTAGCTATTCACAGAACTTTTGCTGTGGATCATTAAGTTAATGAAATAACTTCAAAAGAAAATGTGCCTTTCCAAGCCTTTCCAGGCACAAGTTTGATACTGCACTTGCTCTGTCATTGGAATATTGACTATCACAGCTTCACTGCCTATGAGATTGGATTAAGATTCTGGAAACAATTTTTTTTAAGGGTTGAAATTATACGGGGCTTTAAGTTTTTTAGATAATGAGGCCTTGGATGATCTCACCTTGCTTGCTGCCTGCCTTCAGTTCAATACTTGGATCACAAAACCAGCAATCTGCCCTGGCTAATGGAGTTTGGAGTTATGAAACAATGTAAATCCTGTGATTAACTGAGGCGCTATAAAAACCTTTGGGCTACTTGTTCTGCACTCTCATCTTGTACTTGTATTTGACTCTGGGTCTGTACTGTCAGTTTGCTGTCTTGACTTCATATATGTTCTTTATATATGAAACATAGTATATATGTTTCAGATATATATGACTCTTAATTACAACAATTCCAATGAAACTTCAAGAAGTGGATGTCTTTAGCCATATTCATTCTACACAAGAATTAAACTCACTGGAGTAATTACTTGATCTTTATTTCTCTTCATGTAATGACTATTAGGTTCTACAATGAATTGCAGGTACCTTTAGTTCCAATTTCTTCTCAATTGATACTTTTTATTCCTAAATATATTTTTAAATTATTTTACTGTCTTTTTCATACTTATTGAGAAATACAATTCAGTGACTTTGGGACAGATTGGATTTTAGCTTTTAAAATTCATTCTAATTTTTTTGACAAATTCAACAATCAAGATATTTTTGTTTTACTCATCATCTTCATCCATGATGACAAGTCAACATGATAATTTAATGCTATGAGTGTAACTCAAGTTTTATACTGTAGTTTGGTTTTTTTTCCCCAGATGGGAGTCATTTAAGAGGTAATCAAACACAAGACATGGAATACACTAGGGAGATTTTAGAATATAGTGATGGAAAAATGTTACATGCTCTATGTAGTATGTTTTTAGTTGGTCTTTCTTCCAACAGGCCCTTGCAAAAATTAAAGCACAGCCGATATTAAATTAATTTCAGCTTCATACTTCTGGTTGTGCGCCAGCTTAACTGTGTTACTTCATTCAAGTGGTGAATAGCCACTCCTGATTCAGCCTATCACTTAAAAATCTAATATTCTCTACAGAAAACACTATTCTTGATCACAATACCAGTTGTCTAGTCTAGTCTTGCTGAATTCATGGGAACAACATGCATATTTTCTGAATTTGGGTGGCTATCCATTGCATCAAAGTGTGCAATAATATTTCTTGTTATTAGGGATTCAGAAAAACATGATGCTTGTTTAGAATAAAATAATTGGTTTGTTTTTTGAAAGAGCTTAACCCTGGAAAAAAAACCCAACTTGCTTTACATTTTCTATTTGTCTTATATCCTGCTTACAAATGTGAATGGAAATACTATTAACATAGATAAGTAAGATTGAAAATAAGGCAATATTGCTGACTATTTTAATAAAAGGAACAAACAATCACTGTATGATTAATTAATTTTAAATGAAACCTTGTGGTTTTGTTTGTTTGGTGGATTGTTTTTTGATTTCATGTGTGTGTTTTGTATAGAACTGTAAGAAATACTGGAAAAGTTCAATCTAGGTAACATTTGGCTAAAAAAAGGTTTCATGTGTGGTCTGCACTCTTTATAGTAAGGAATACTACTATAAATGGTGACTGCAAAAAAATGAGGTAGGATCCCAGTGGTTTTGATAGTATCAATCTGCTGGTTTAATATTTAAAATATCAGATATAAATAACTTCAACATTTGGAGAACTGCCAGAATATGAATTATAATATCTAGGTCATTGCCTGTTTAAAACACTTATCTTCTAACCGGAGTAAAACCTTAAACAGACCTTTTAGCTATTAAAGAAGCTGTGTTGAGGCATTTTTGGACTACCATATGTACATATATTTTGGCTGCAGAAAATCATGCAAGGAAAAAAAAGAAATACTTTTGGTAAAAAAGAAAAAATTTTTATCTATTAATAAATCATTAAAACTTGATTTTTTTCTCAGATATCTATCTCTCTTTACTAAATTTAGTAAAACTATTGATTATATATGCAGTCTAGTTACATAGTTGCATTTTTTTGTGCTGGAGATAGTATGAAAATTTAACAGGTTGTGTTTCTAAAAACACTATTTTACACATCAAGACAAACTTGCAAGAGAGAAAAATATTTGGGAATAAAAATTCATTAAGTTCAGTTACTGAAAAAGAGCAAGAAACTGTCAGGAATTGAAATGCCAAGGCTGAATATGGAATCAGAAAGGTGCGCAGTTTTCTCATGAAAAGAGCCAGTGTTCTAAGTAGACCTTAGACTAGTTCCTAGTGTTTGTAGCAAAATTCACTGCTATAAAACTCTAATGGTGACTTCTGCTTTGTTCATGCTATGGCAAAGTAGAAGAGATTAGAAAAACATTATGATAAATATTAATTCACCGTGTTGTTTTAAAATTCATATCTTTACCTCTCTACAAAGGATAGCTGTGGAAAATACCACAGCTCCAAGTAGATACTTCAGGACGGTAAATATTAGGGAGACACAGATGAAACATTTAGTGTCATGGACTTTATACAAAATCATGGATATAAACTAGTCAGTAATGAATGTCTTCTGGCAATTGCAACCTGCTGAGAATGGAAAACCTAGAACAGCCAGAACAGATTTTTGGTATTAAGGTGGGACAAAACAGTAACTATAGGATATTCTAAAATTGCATTTTAACATAGAGTTAAATTGCTCATTTGTTTCCCTGCACAAATATATAAATAGCTAATTCTACACTGCATCTAAATGGATGTTCATATAATTTAAGTGATTAATAGAAGACTTCTACTGCTTATGCTCTTCACTGTTTTCAGCATCTCTAATAAAAGACAGAGAGATGATATATGAAGTTATTTTTAGAAAACAGAAACCTTTCCAAAGACTTGGAAGGTGTTTGCATCAAATCTTTCCAAAATTAGTACAAGCTCTTTTATTGTAAGAAAGTTTTTTTGTTTTAATTAAAACCACTCCAGAGGCATTTCCAATTTTAAATATATATATACACCTATATATATACACACACACATATATATACATACATATAGATAGATAGATAGATATACATATATACACACACATATATAACACAGAATTATAATTGAGTTCCACCTACTGCCGTAAAGAAAAAATGAGGTTGTCAGTTACATTTGTAATAATCAGTGATCCAAAATCAGGCCAACAGAGATTCGTGAAGAAGGGCCTTTAAAAAGCTTGCAATAGGAAAATAGATAGGAGACATAGAAGGAAAAAAATAGAGTTTGATAATATATGATATGATTTAAGACTCTCTAGACTCTCTCTCAAAAAAAAAATTCCTGCTTATCAGCAGTTAGAATTCTAATGATGAGACTTCCTGTTTTATGTTCTATTTACATTTACCTAGAATTTGAATATATAATAGCTGATGGTCAAGCTAGCCTGAACTGGTTGTTACTGCAATTTATTGCCCCACTTATTAAAAATTTCCTCTTCACTCTTCCTATGTTACAGCAATGCAATGTTTTATTATAATTTCAGACTTTGTTTGTATAAGGCTTTGAAATAGTAAGCTGAACTTACCTTCTATGATGGTTTATTTCTCACAAAACAAGCATGTAGTGCACATATGGCCAGGTACTGGACACAGCTGAAACAACAGCTGATGCACTGGAATATCTCAAAGAATGGGAAAGCAAAATATCAAAAAGTGAAAAATGGCCTTGCTGTCAAATTGTGACAGTAATTTGAAAACATGTTTACACATCTGAAAAGACACCTGAAATATGTATCATTGAAGAAATAAAATATAGCTATTTTATCTTAATTTTCCTCACTTTTTAAAGAGTACAATATTGTTGGTATCCCTTAATGTGAGTCATATGGCTCAGTATATTTAATAAATCTGTAACTAAGAAAAAATTTCTGTGGCTTGTGAAAGTAATTATCACCTATTTTGTGTTCATGATGGAGAGAAAAGGTTACTACAAAAGTGTTGATTAACAAGTGATCTTGCTTAAAAGAGGGTGAAAACATAATTTAGAAAAGTCAGCATATTCCACAGAAAGACTGAAATTTAGTAGCTAAAAAAACTTGTCTTCTCCCTTATGAATTTTGGTAGGTTTTGAGACCTATATCAAGTATTTGTACCTTGCCCAGTTACTAACACATACATTAACCAGAAAATAACAAAAGATCAGATACTATTTTTTAGTTATATGGACTGTAGGACTGGCTCTTGCATAGGAAAGCAAAAAAAAAAAAAAAAAAAAAATCAATTAGTGAATTCTAAAGACAGCTTGAAATATGTATGCATCATAATTAAACTGAAATAGATAAAATGAAATGAGCATATTCTCTTTCACCTGTCCTTGTCGACATATACTTTTGCATATAATGCTTGTTAGGCATGAATTCTGGATGGAATTATGGATGGATGCTGCTCACAGCTGAAATTTTGAGGGAAAATTATGCTGAAAAATCTTTATTATTCCCCATCTTCCATGAGCGACTTAAGGACGGTGTGTGAATGGATAATTTTGCACGTACTGTCTTTAAGAAATATCAAAAGGCTCATATGGAAAGTTCTTTGAGCTACCTTAGAATTAAGAAGCACAGTTATATGAGTGAGTGTATAGCAGATTAACAACTCAGAGCTGCATTCTTTGCTGGATGTGAGAAATTGATGACTTCTAATGGCACATGTCTTATAAGAACAACAGGATTTCTGCAGTCTGTCCAGAGGAATGGCAGACAAAGCTGCTTTGTTTGGAAACAAAAGGACTTCTAGACCAGCCAAGTTTCATTACCTTCTAGAGAACCACCTGGCCCTTTGATGCTTGGTAAGAATACCTAGAAGTCTCACTGAAATACGAATTTGATTTTAAACATTAAAGTAAGCAATTTATAATTTTAAAAATAAGTAAAATAGTTGACCATACATGGACATGAGACTTCTCAGTTGCCCTTTAGAACAGAAGCCCAACTGCATTAACTTTCTAAGTCAAGATACTAAAAGATAGCCTTAACTTGTTCATAGACAGAGAAATATCACTGTCATTGCTACTGTGCCTCTTTCCTTAAAAGTGTGAAGTCTAATACATTCTGAGTAATATGAACTTCTATTTACCTGAAAGTGAGGAAAATAATGATTTAATAAGAAGTAAAATTATATCTATTATTAAGTAGAAATAATTTAAATTTAAATATAATATATGGTGTAAAAGAAATTGAATTCATTATCAATTTAATTTTCGTGGACTCAAAAGTTATGTCATTTATGAGTGTAGTAATTAGGGTTAACTAGGGATCAAACAAGTAATTTCATTCTGTTTAATATATTAACATAATATACTTTTTTAAAAACAGTTTCTGTTAGAATTCATGCACTACCAGGTTTTATGAACATTTTATAGTTGCTTTATTATATGACCATAGATTAAAAAGTAAAGTGAATGTAATGCTATTATTTAAGACAGAATAAACAATGTGCATAAAATGTGAATCCAATTGCAGACACTACTCAATTTAATTAGTAGATAAATAATAAGCATGATATGTCAAATCTCTATGTATATCTTTCCTCCTTTTTAAGCAATGCATATTTTTAACATACACTTTATCATGAAGCATCTAAAATTTCACATCAAACCATAGGCCCACACGTTTTATTTGCACACAAAGGAATTTCTATCCTGACTAATTTTTTCTTGGCAATTTATATGAAAATTCATAAATAAAATATACGTGTAACATTTTGCAAACTATTTGGAAAGTACATAGAAAGGGAGTTTTTTTGACTCTCGGACTGCTATTCAATTCCTAAAGCCCTGATTTAGAAAGGGGACTATAATTTTACATGAGTTTTCAGTGACACACAAATTTATTAAACTGAATGATGATTCACTTAAATATCTCAGAGAGAGAAGGACTATCTTCCAAACCTGAAAGTGTCATTTAAGAATGTCTACCAGTTCTACATGCCCTAATTTTGTTGTTTGGAAATGGTATTTACAATGCTTAGGCACACCTTGATAATGCAGAAGTGAGTACAGCAAAACAATGTCAGAATTTAGCACTTAGTCAAAAACCATACAGACATTTATTTATGTTCCTCTCATTGTTATTCATCATTTTGGTGTTTCTGAATTTTTTTTTCTGCAGGAACAGTTGTGTGGCACAGATGAATCTTCAGTAGGATTGTTGAATAATCACCTCTTTTTTTTTCTTTTTTTTGGCTAGTGTTTCTGCCTGTCTACAAATAAGGATAGAAAACAGATCAAAAGGTAAATCTAAAGGAAATGTAGCGAAAACAATCACCCTGAGAATCAGCAACTAATGAAAGACTGTTCTAATTTCATTTTATTTTTGCCATTTTGCAATGACCTCATGCCAATGTGAAGAAAAGGCATTGTACCATAAAAAGTGTGACATGATGATTGCCTCCATTATATGTATGCATAATGAATTTTCCAGCTTCTCAACTAATACACTCAAGATGCATGTGTGGGAGAGTGGTAGGGAGAGCCATTATGGTTTGGTTTTAGTTGTTTTTTTCCCTCACTTGGGGATCAGATCTATGGATTTTCTTTATTCTGTGCTAATTACTGTCAGATAAAAAATTATGCTTATGTTTGCAATTACGTTTTTCCAAAAAAACTCCAGTTGCCAAAACATGTAAGTGTCGCACATTAGACAAAATAACGTGTTGAAGTCTCAACAGTAAAAAAAAATCAAGAAAGCAATTGGATACAAAAACCAGTTACTGAATGTTTTAAAAGGGGGAAAAATCAGATATCAAGCTTCCCTTTAACAAACAGGAAAAAGAAAGACTAACTGAAGACATGAGAACTCCCGTAATCTACATGGGAATGAGATAAAGATAATTCTGAATACTACTGAATGTTCTCTTAGAGGTTAAGTAGGCTGGCCCATGCAGCAGCCCATGATTGCTCTGATCAGAACAATGACTGAAGAAGAACAGAGGTACTGAATGTGTTAATGTCTAATGAGTGCCATAGATGAATGGATTGCATTTTTTTTACTGAATGAATATAATGGAAAATCAAAATACCTGAATATTTAATTCCTGCTTAGAAAATTCTCTTTTGCTTGGGGAGAAACATCTGATCCAAATGAAATAAAATTATACTTTTGCTTGTCTGCAGTTTCCTAATCTTAGGTTTATTATGGAACAAGTAGGTTATGTGGTATAAAAACAGTCAGAGGACTGAACATCCTCTTTATGCCAGGGGGAACTTCATTTCCTCTAATGAATATTCATTTGACAGCACTATTGTGACAGCATTTGTTCTGGACTGCCTCTATAACAGTCCAACACAAGCAGATGATGGAGCTCACTTTCATGGTGTATGAGACAGAAAAGAGATTGCTATACATTTCAGGAGCTGTTTTCAAAAGAGAAATTGCCTGTACTTTCTTCAGTCCTTCATGCATTTTTACAGCAAAATCTAATGGAGGATTCAGTGAGTGAGAGCTCTCTATGATTTAACAGAGTCCCAAATCCTAATACTGCTTCTAGAGAAGTCTGTTATTATCCTGAGACATGAAAAGACTTTCCTTAAGGGGTAGTCTCAAATGGCTAGGATAACTTTTGGAAAGTGAGAATGAGACGCCCACCAGAGATCAAAATATTCATTCCCCCTGAATTTTCTATTAGAAATGACCACAATATAGATAGGTAAAAGCTACACTCTGAAAACATAAAGGAAGAAAACTCATCAGGGAATTTTTCTTCACTAAATAGACTGATCATCTTATGAGGATGCTTCTTCTCCTTTGCAATAATTACACTGACATCCCCAAACACCCTGCCACCCTGCAATATTATTTTCATTTTGCGTTTATTAGAGAAATGCAAACAGGCTGGCAAAATCTGCCAATTCAGACAACTACTATCGCTCAAAGAAAATGTAAAGAAAATAATTACGGAGAATTATTGCAATAGGAAGGTTGTGGGATACTGTTAATAACTGTTTATGTAAACTAAACATAAAAACATGGTTGCACTTCAGTGTATAAATTGCAGTCAGTACACATAGCTCTTATAAGCTGTACAGAAAAAAGCAATAAAGATCAAGGAAAAGAGAAGCACACATAATTTTGAATTTTCCAACTGAGGAACTCACATCTTTGACTTTCAAATGTGATGAGCTTTGATAGGCTCTGTGCACTTCATCCCACCTGCAGTTTCTTGGATTCACGCTTTGATTTGTGTCAACTGATTCACTGACTTTTTATGAAGGTGTTCAAATATACAGTGCCTTAATTAACTACCCAAGATTTCTGTCTCATTATGTGAGACAGAAAAGCCCACTAAGCTGTCATTGAACAGCAGTCATTACTTCAGAGCTCCTGTACATCTGTGCCTGGGGGCAAGGATGGTGATTGATTTATCACTATTTTAATGGATACTTGACCTGTGAGTCAATACAAATGTTGCACTCAGTGGTGGCAGAGGGCAAGTGATCCAATTATGTGAACACAGTGGGCTAATAAAGGTGCTCTGTTTTTTCCTGATTTCCTGAGAGAGATGTTAAAATCTTCTGTTGTTTGATATTTAGTAAAATTAGTAGTTAGGAAAACTTAAACTCGAAATACTACATTAAAAAAAAACCCAAACCCAAAGAACAACTAATATCTTAACATCATTCCACCATTTCTTAAGTGCTATCAAGATGAAGTTTTTTTAGTTTTTGGCAAGATGTTAAGCTTATTGAACCATTTGAACCATTGAACATGATTTAAAGATGTTATAGGTTAAACCATTTTAATATGTTATAGGTTAAACCTATAACATAAAGATGTTATAGGTTAAACCAGATTTAAAAAAAATGTTGTCTTTTTTCACAAAACAAAACCAAAATCAAATTAAACTGAGGAGAAGTAAGCAACTGTCTGTGTGAACAAGATGAACTCTCATGGACCAGAGTGAGGCTGATTGGCCTGTAGTTTCCCAAATATTTCTGATTGCTGTTGTGGAGACAGGAAGAATTTGCTTTCTTCCAGTTCTGTGGTAGGTCCAGTAGTTTATCTGCCATTCCTGGTTCTGTGATTGCCTGTGTCAAGAAGCCGTTGGAAGTGCACTTCAGAAACCTCCTGAATTACTTGTGCCCAGTTGTGTTGTCCCTCCGACATACATTGGGCTGAGTCAATTCTCCCAAGAAGAAAAGGGCCTGTGAATGTGAAGTTGTCAGAAGAGGGCATAATTTGCTTTCTCTTTATTAATATGGTATGTACCAGGCACCTACCATAGTACTTCCCACTTTTAGTCTGCACACTAATTTGGTTGGCCCATCACCCAGACAAAGAATGCCATAAATCCTGCTGTCCTACATGAAAGGCAACCCTCCCTTTTCACTTTCCCAATCTGTCCTTCATGAAGAATCTGCCTCTGTGCATGGCAGTAGTCCAGCTGTTGAAGGCCTTAGTGTCTACATAATCCCTCTTATTTTGTTTGCCAGCTTGGTGCATTACTTCTTCATTTGATTGTTGACCATTCTTTCCCTTCCTTCTTGTTAATTGATTAATACTGTTGAGGTTGCCCAGCTGGGTAACAAACACACTTTTCCTGATTTGGTCAGATGGATCCCTTCTCTTCCAAGCAATCCTCACAAAGGTCACATGGTCATAAAAATTAAAACTCTATTGCCAGTACCAAATGTGCAACCAGCTTTTGACTTCCAAGATTCATTCATTTTTCTGCAAGCCTTTCTCATTCACCAGCAAGACCAGGCAGAAGTCCCCATGCACCAAGCCCTTCTCCTCATTCCCTGGAGTTGTTTCATTACTACTTATGAAGTCCTAACCTCCCAGACATATTGCTAGTGCCCTTATGGAGAAGAAATGTGGAGAAATAGTCTTACCACGTGTCAAGCTGAACAAACTTTGTGAGCCCATCCATGATGTTCTGGACCAAACCCCTCAGCATGCAGCAAATGCCCCCTGCTAATAGGCTGACTCAGCTTAGCAGCCTGCATTCCCACAGCAGGGAGTCTCCCACCACCCTTCTTTGCCTTATCCTGCCAGTGCTGCCACAAGTCTCAGGCACAGGCAGATCAAAGTCTTTGATGGGAAGGAGTCCCTGCCCTTGCCTGTGCTGGGTCCCCAAAACTGCTCTGCAGGTCACAGATGCATGTGGAAAAGGAACAATCATCCGGGTGCCGGAGTTCACAAGATCACAGTCTTTACCAGCTTGGTTGCCTCCATTTCCCAGTCTAACAAGCATAGGTGCTGTTTCTGCTTCCTCAGCGCAGCTTGGAAGAGCAGTTTCAGCTCTTGTAGTGCAGTGCCTTGAAAGACATGTGGTCTGCTGACCTCCTCCCACAGCTTCATGATGCCTGTTGCAAACCCCCCTACCAGTACATGCATCCTGCAAGTGCAGACTGGTGCTTGTGGCCCCAGAGGGAAGTCCCAGAGGCCACTTCAGTGCCTGACCTGCGGAACTACACCTTCCCATGGGAGCTCATGCTGGGTATAGGCCTCTGAACTGCCTATGAACACCACTGGGGACTCCACAGTGTGCCCACCATTACCGAAACCAACTTTGTCCTCAGAAGACTGTCTGCCTCCACTTCTGCAAAATATGCTGCCTTTGAGGGCTAACTGTTAGCTGAAGCATTAAACAGTGTAAGTTACAATAAAATTCACTGTCACGAAGCTACATGATGCTGACTTTTCAAAGCTTTCAAAATTGAATTTTACAAAATTCTGATGTGATTAGAAAGGTACTCGGTTTCAGGGACAAATAATTGGTTCTAGAAATTACAGAGATGCCTTTTCCTGGTCTTAGAATCAAAAGACAAACACGGGTAGAAGGGAAAAAGGGATTTTACCTTGGTATTTATTTTAAGGATCTTTAGGTGCACTACGTCCAGGTCAAATGCACCTCCATGCATACCGCAATGCACATACCCAAAAGATCTGGTATAACATTATAGGTCTTACTAATTAGCATATCTATCAAAAATTCCCCAATGAGAGGCTCAAATGAGCCCCCCCTCCCCAAGGAACCTTCCCCTGGATGGTTCTATCTTAGTTTACAAAATGTGTTCTGGAGAGGACCTTGGGGTCTGGGGCACACTGATCCCTAACTATGAAGCTTCTAAAATGTTCAGTCTCGTAGTTTGACAAACAAGTCCATGAATGCAGGCTAAAGCACTAAGAACACAGAAGCTGTAAAAAGGTATAACACGGGTATAAAAGAAAAGACAAAAATCATTATGGCATCAACAGGTCTTTAATTTTTCCTTGATTCATGGAAGGACACTCTTACATAGTATTATATTAATCTCTGCATTCCACTGCTATGTTAGAAAATGCACTTTATTTGGCCTTCTGCAACTTTGAAAACACATAATAATAGAAAAGAGAAAACTAAACTATTGATAAATTAATGTAACTGAACATGCTTCAATTCTAGAACAACATAGGCATTGAAGGTATTAATAAACACTTTGAATCTTCAGACCTGTAATAGAAGGAGACAGAAACAAACACTGCCTAGAAAATGTAGTTTGAGGAAAGTCAGAGGACAGAAATGAACTCTTAGTCACTGCAATGATTCACGCAGTCAAGACAACAAAAATCTTACAATGAATACAGTCCGTTCCTTCCCAGGAGGTTCTGTTGCTGTAATGAAATTTTAGCCAATTAAAGGATCCATAAGATTTTCAGAAGGTAAATGTACAAAACTAAGAGTTGAATTAAATGCTGAAAAAGCTATATAACTGTAAAGGGGAAAACATTCAAATGGTAAATTTCTTTCGAAGAAAGAAGCTGAAATACTCATTCTGAATTAATAGAAATGTGTTTGAAACAAAAACTGATTTCAGACAGTTATGTATATACTGTCAAGGACATTCATCAACAGCTGCTCTGTGATCCCCTGTGCCTTACAGTAACCAGCTATCATCAACACACCCTTGCTGTTGTCTGCAAATCCTGTTCTTCTATAAAAATCTATCATCATTTTGAAGAAATTCAGTCATGGATTAAAAAAAAAAAAACAAAACTTATATGAATCCAGAGTGAGTCAAGGAATTTTCACAATTTAGCTGGCAATATTGTGCCTATACAGCTTCAGAAGACAAAATAGAGTTTGTCAAATACTCGGGACACTACTCAGCCTTTAGGAAATACTCACTTGCAGTGAAGAAGCATAGAGGCAAACAACTCAACATGCAAATAATAAGAATGCATATTAAATCTGCCTATAGCAGCCTTACTTTATGCTGATATTTCTTTGGAATATAGTCCATATTCTTTCTATATTCAAAACCCCAAAACCTAGAATCTTCTAGAGGTAGAGCCATGTTTATCAGAAGCAATTTGACTCTTCCTTTTCTGGTTTGCATTTCCATTTTAAAAGACAGAATGAAACTTGCATTCTACATAGAATGGAGTATACTGAAGGGTAAAAAAGTTCTTCCAGAGTTGTTTTTATGAAAAGTGCTGTGAAAAAACCCCCACAACTGTGCAGAACAATTAGCTGTAAATCAAAAATGTGACCAGATTGTGTTAGAAGAACAGATGATGTAACTGGCTTTTAATTTCTGGGCTCTTAGATTTAGTATCCTAAATCATGAGTATAGATGAGTTATTTAGTCAGATTCAAGCGTTCATCTGTTTTGCCCAAAGTTCATCTGGAGCTATTTAAACCTAAGCTTTGAGATGAGGTAAGAGAGTCTGACATTAATAATCCCATGCAATTATTTATGTGACACAAGATAACCCTTAATATCTTGGTCTTAATTTGGAAATTATTCAGTCTTCCAATTGTTTTAAAACTTCAGTTATGGGTATGTATCTTCTATGCTTTGAGCACTGTGATATTGCCAGTTTAAAGATATTAATCTTCCAGCCTACAAGGCCTTAAGTCTTCTGTTAAAGAAATGTGTAAAGGTGACATAGAATACATCTGATACCAATACAATAAATTTTGTTTAAATCCTAAGATATTACCAAAATATAGCTATTCTGAAGGTTTTGTTATGTATTGTTTATCTTAATTTGTTAGGTTTGCTCCATATTAAGTAGAAACAAACTGAAGGTTTTCAGAAAGACTCCTACTAGAATTGTATTATTAGTGACAAATAACACACTTTTAAGCTAGCATTTACTGAGTTCTGCGTGATACTGAATCCTTATACTTGTTTTCACTAAAGCTTTATTGACATGTTTATTGCTTAGTATATCTGGGACTTGTTTTGTCTGATCTCAGCATTAAAAACCCCTGTTAAGGCCTCCCTATTGAGAAATGGTTGCAGCAACTGAGATAAAATGTGAAGACACTATCTTGGAAATATTGTATTGCATTTGCAGATTCTGCATTTTGTTTTGCTCTTTTTTTTTGAGATTTGCAACTGAAAAACAGAGTTTATAGTCTAGCCCAGAGCCTGTAAACCACATTAACATTCAGGGAAAATATCATCTTTTTCAAATCTAGAAAACAGCACTTTTGAACTGATTACTTAATTACTTCATCCACCCCCAAATGAAGATATTACTCTTCAGTACAGCTGGTCAGAAAATGCAATGTAACCAGCCCTTCCTATGGAACTCAAAGATAAGAGCTGTGTTTTCACTGACTGTCTCCCTAGCATATCAATGAAGTAAAATTTTGTGCTGTGTGTACAATAAACATACTACAAGAAATAACACATTTATATGCATGACATTTTCTGTGAATATTTTTTTCAAATTCAGTGGAAATCACAGCTGATCACAAACTGTATTATTAGAAACATTTGCCTTCATAATATATAAACTTTTATTCTATGAGAAACTTTTAAAAATATATCTCATCTATAGCAAAGTACCACTGTTTAAATTAAATATTGGAGTCAGAGGGTTTGAACCTTATACAGAGGAAAGACATGGCTAAACAAACTGTTTCAATGAAGCAAAACACTCTAGTTTTGCAAAGAAACAAAATCCTTTCCTGGCTCCTCCTGAGCCCCTTCTGAGAAAGCAGTGTTCTTAACTCTGATCTGGCAAAGCAGAATACCAGGTATCATGTTCCCTTTGAGAAGTTGTTGACCTCTGTGTAGGCCACCTGGCTTTAATAATGGTGTAAATACATCAAGGTTAAGCTCCTCTGAAATGCAAAATCCCTTCTCACCCCCTGAAGACTGAGTAAACACCAAAGCAACAAATGCAGGCAAAGTGCTGCATCAAGCAGATAAACAAATACCAACTGAAAATTAAGGTTACTGCAGTAGCCTAACAGGAAACAAATGTGTGAAAGTTTGGGTAAAGATTTATTGTTATCAATCAGAGCAGACAGTTCCCAATTATATACACATCAGTAAAGTGGCTGCTATTCCTTTGACACACCTTCCTGTATATTAAATATAGAAAGCACATAAAAATAAAGATGAAATAATCAGCAAATCATCTTTTAAAGAAAGTTTTCCACAGAGTAGAATTGTTTACCTAATTTGTCACAATTCACTCATTGACTGCAAAGGGAGGAGCTATGATAAACAAGTACCATACTTTCTTAGACTGCTTAACATCGTTTTGCTAACACAAGCTTCCGGCTTGTTATCTTAGTAGTGCTTTGAAGGAACATCATGCAGACAGACGATTCAGGAAAACGGAACAATGTTGAATATCTTTTTTTTAATCCATATAAAATTTTAAAAAAACCCCAAACAACCAAATAATTGGAGTCAAACTAACAGGTATATAGAATAAGAATTAATTAGTTCCTACACCAACACTGATAAGAGCTGAAGCAACATTTAATTTTTAAGAGTACAAAAGACAGATACTTCTGAGAAGAATAAAACTTTCTTCAAATCATTTTTTGAAATAGTACTCTAGAGTGAATAAAACAAAAGGGCTTACTTTTAGCTATTAAAGTCAGTGGGCCTCAAAATTTTTGAATGTCAAGTTATTAATTTAGATAATGTCATTGGGCCAATTTTAATATCTATTTTAAAAAATTTCCCTTAAATTCTGAAATTGTAATAATATTTGGTTTGGATCCAATGCTTCATTCTGTAAACCAGAGTCCTCACTATGTTAACAAAAAAACCCCCCAAAACAACATTATTTCAGTCATCTCTGCTAAGACTGAAGAGTAGTATTTCAGATAGGAAATTCATATATATTTGTGAAATGATCACTGTTTCTTAGGGTTTTTTTAGAACTGAATAACTGTGATAACTATGCATCCAGTTATGACTCAGTTTTCACAAATCAGAAATTAAAATCCAGGAGTTTTTTCTTGTTGAAAAGACAAGAGACTAAAGATGATCTAGGATTACTGTTCAAAGGCAATTGATAATATTACAATCTAGTCTTTATTCAGGGCTAGGTTAATGAAAGACATATAGAAAAGAGAATGCCTGTTTCTGTTGCACTGAAAATGGGAATTCTCAGCCAACCAAATGATTTGCAGGTTCTTCAGTATTTTAACCATTAATTGATTGTAAAGAATTAAAGATTAGAATTTTGATTTAGTTTGAAAAGTAATAAAAACATGTAAAATTATTAGAAGGTGCCTGTAGAAATTTTGATTCAAGTATTAGACTATTACTTTACCACTGCAACTATCACTACTTCTTTTTACAGATATGAGGGGTTTTTTAAACACCAAAAAGCAGCGGGCTAGGGAATACCAGAAATCTGATAATGCCAAACATTTCGTTGCTGAATAGCAAATGTTACACTGATGAATAGCAAATGCTACATCTACAGCTTATCATGGGAAAAGACTGCCTGGCTCTCTGAAGTATGTCTTTGGAACAATAGAGAACCTCTCTCTGACACCTCCTAATTAAAGAAAATATCTCAGCAACAAAAAATTTAAGGAAATTTTTTGTACAGATTGGACATGAATGTCTCCATGTAGCAGACTTACAAATGTATCTAATCATTATGCTGTATTATTTTGGACAATAATGTACCTTGGTTTTGGAGATTAGTGATTAAATATATATATTCCTTTGCAAGAAAACTACACGATTAGGAGAAACAGTGTGAACATAGCTGACCAACTCATGTGAAGTAATTGACTTGTTACAGAAACGGTAGAAATTTTCACTAATAAAGGATCTCAGCCCTATGCTATTTTATGTTGCAGAAGTGCAGAACCTGTTTGACCACATTCTAAAAAGAAGAGAAAGAGAAGAAGAGGAAGAAGAAATGGAGTCTGAGGGAGTCAGGAAGGAAGGGAGAAAAGAAAGAAAGAAAGACTGTTGATCAGAAAACTTATTATAATGCACATACATAAAGGTAATTAATTAAACTGAGACAGATTTGAGTTGTGTTATCAATAACTAATGAATACAATAGAAACATATGTACTTTTAACTGAAAGACTGAAAATATAAATGTATCATTCAGAATATTCTTAGATTTTCAACCTGACCAGGCCTCTCTTCTTTTTTGCCTCTCTTGGTTTTATGTACTTCTTGTTCTCCTATCCCTTGTATTTCTAAAGAGAAAACAGATATATTCTCAGTTTTCAGCTTTTCTTCATGGTACCACCTTCACTCTTACCGAAGCTGATATGCTCTTCTTGTTTTCTACCTGAATAAAGCTCCTATTTTCCTATTCCATACACGTACTGTTCACCATTGAAAGGAATATCTCAGGTCACTGAATAACAGGGTCCTGTTATTACAGTCAGCTGAGTTATATAAAACCTCTCATAAAAAAAGGACGCTGTTTTACAATCCATTAGATTACTATTTCTAGAGAATGCTGTTCTGAAACCTTTGATGATAACAAACCATCACATTTTCCAGATTCTACATTCTCTGTGGAAGACTCATGTACTTGTACACTAGCAAATTCTAGATTTCCACTAAACCCAAAGTTTCTATAGAATCCCTCAAAGCTAATAGTTCCGTTTTTTGTCTCTGTCTATTCCTAAACAGTTTTCTTACATCTTTTAAATTAACCTCTCAAGAGCTCTTTCTCCAAGACTACAGCTCTGTCCAGACTTCCAACTGCACTTCCTATCAGTATGAACATAATTGCTCCCCTAATACTTCCAGTCAAATTTCTATTTGTGTGTTCTTTACCTGCAACAATCATGTTGTGCTATTTATCTAATAAGATAAGGATGTATTTTTCCTGCACATTTCTTCCTCATAGTTTGTATATCAAATTATTGCTAGGCTGCCTTTTTTTGAAAGAGATCACGAATCTACACTATACATGATCTAGAACACCAGAAGATATCAATCAAGAATTTTGTGCTATTCATATAAATTTAAGTGTTTAACCATGACATAATGAACCCTGTTGTCAGAGTAAACTCTAGCAAGGGCTTCTCAAGAAAGTATTTATGTTATTATTATTTTCTTAAAAAAAAAAAGCAACGTGTTTTGCTAAAGCCTCAGTGTTAACATATCTGCACCTCTCTGCTGTCTCAATGTCCAGATACCAGAAAAAAATTCCACAAAACACAGGCACACATATACAGCCTGAGGCAGAGACACATAATGGGAAAACCAAAAATCTATCCCAAGGTTAAATTCTGGAAAACAATTTATTAGAAGCACAGTACAGTAATGCAAGTGTAACAAGAAGCATCAAGTTATTTTAGTATTACACAGAAGTATTCACTCACATATGGCATCAAACATCACCTAAAGTTCCCTAAATTAAGTTATATTCGAGCTGCAAAGAAGATACTTCCAAGTCTTATACTTTAGTTTTACTTAGTAAGACAGAAAGCACTTTTTACAGTTTTTTTAGTATTTGTTGCTGACTATTTAAAAGTGAACAAAAAAGTGCATGACTTTATACTGGAGGACTTCATGCCTGCTAAACCAATGAGAAGGACTTCACGTTGGTTTGTCAGGGACTAATGATCAAAGCATGATGAGAAATGGAAGCATCAACAGCAGTGTGGAAATACAGGGGACACTAAATCTCTGTGGGATGTGGGGACCGCATTGTTGTCTTGGGAGGTTTTTTGGTCTTGTGAGGCTTATATCTGAGATGATGTGGAGAAAATGTTGGTGACCAGCAAACCCTCATGGGGTTAGCCCTTTCTGATCGTCTGCATGGACACCAGCAATACTCTTGGGTTACCTTTCTCGTGGTAAGACTCTGGAGAGCTCTGAGGGTGACTTAAAGGCACAGCATGCACAGGAACAGATGATATCATCTTAATTTTTTCAGTGAAGAGGAGATACCTCAAGTACACATATGCAAATGTATATGAATTGGGAGACAAGAGGGATTAGAAATCTGTGCACACCTGTGCACTTCTACAATTTCCCTCAGAATAAAGAAATGTGGTAAAGGTAATTCACATATGGCTAGAGTGTGGTAATGAATGGAAGAGGGCTTTCTAGTGGGGACAGGCAGAAAAGGTGAAGAGGAAGGAGGAACCTAGCACAGGGAGAGAATTAATGCTGAGAACAGGTAGTGGGTCCATCGAGTACTTATCAGGAAAATCAGAGGACAGACGACCATGACAGAGATGTTAATGGGTGTCTGCTACAGGACACCAAACCAGTTAGAGAAGAACCACTTCAGACATCTGAAGGAAGCTGTGCAAGACCATATGCCTTTATATCATAGGAGACTTTAGCTACCTTAACAACTGTGAGAAGGGCAATGGGGTAGGAGCAAGTAATACAGATGATTCTGAGCTGACTAAACAAGTCAAATTTCTTGGACCTGTTGTCTATTATCCCACTGGTCCAAAAGCTCCTTCAGTTCCTTCCTAAGCTAATGTTGTAGGTATACCACTGCCTTCCACATCTTTGTCTCCTGGGCCATGGACCTGTGCTTTAGAAGTGTTTCCAGCCTGGTCTCTCTCTCTTGCTTTTTCCTGCAGTCTCAGAGTACTCCTTGACCCGGTTAATATCTTGACTGAGACTGTCAAGGAACTCATTGTCATCACTACCCTGCTCAGCTCACCATGTGAAGTGAGAGTACTGCATATACAGGGTACTGGTGGCTACAGTCATTCATGAACAAAGTGGATGTGGCTAAATAGATCAAAAACTGAGTTTAATATACTAAGCCACACAAAGCAGTTAACATGCATACAAGAAAAGGCTAGGAAGGCAGGGTTTGTGCAGCCTAGATAAGAGAAAATTTTTGGGAGAGATCTTGTTGCTATCCACAAGTACCTGTTGAGAAGGTGTAGAGGATGGAATCAACCTCTTCTCCGGCACATAGAAAGAACTAGTGAGCAGAAGTTGCAACACAGAATGTTTGGGCAAGACATTAGGGAAAAGAAAATTTACCATCAGAATATTTGAATACTAGAAAAAGTTGTACAGGTAGGTTGTAGAGTTGCACAAAGAGAATGGAGATTCTTGGAGATACTCTAGCATCAGAACTGAGCCTGACAGGGCCTGGTATACCCAGTCTGGCTCTGAGCAGAGAGCTGATAAAATGATCTCCAGAGGTCTTTCCAAAAATACAACATTCTATGATACTCTGATAACACACTTTGGAAGTAAGCAGCAATTTCTGAATGACAGTATGTCAGAAAATTATTTGCTATCAAAATTTAATCAAATAAACCTTTCTAAAGTTTAGTGCTGCCTTATCATTTGAGACTTTTCACTAGGAACTGTACAGTTTAGTCTAAATACTTTTACTCTCAATGTTACTTTTCACACATTGAAAGCCACCAGTATCAAGATAAGCAGTGTTCAGTGAAGATGAAGCATTTATTTACATAGTAGGATTATATTGCAATTAGAATAGAAGATGATGCATTCAAGAGAAGTCCTTAATATCTCGTTTATTCAGTGTCCAGAAATGGTTTTAGTGTACATCAGGCAATGGCCTTACGATGTGTCATGGTAATAATGTCAAAACTATTACAAATGCTACTCTTATTTTTATGTAGGGAAAAGTAAGTCTTCAAAATTGATCATGCTGTAAAAGATCAAATGAATTTTTCTTTTCTAACTTTGCATTAGTTTCCACATGGGTTTTCTTGGCCTAAAAATTGCATACATCAGTAGCTAACATTGGGAGAGTATATTGCCCCATTGTCAAGATTCAAGAAGTCAAGATTCAAGGTTCATATATCTTTAACAGAAACCACACGTCTAATCTCTTTGTATTGTAGTAAGACTAATTCTATTTAGGCTGTCCACTAAATATATCTCTTATACCAAGCTTACGGTATATAAATTACACATTTTTCAGCATGGGATCTTGCAGTTTTCAGCACAGTTCCCCAGCTTTGGAGTTAATGGAATTTACATGCTTTATATGGACAACACAAATAAGAAGAAATATTATGCAGTGAAGAGTTTGATAGGACAGACATTTAGCCTCTTTCGACAAAGAGCGTAAAATATCTTTCTGGGCAATAGAGGATGTTGGGTAACTTCAAGATAACACATATCTAATTTAGATCCAATGAAATTGCTTTTCTAAATCCAACTCATTGACAAATATAAACCAAATTTACTTTCATTTTAAGACTGAAAAATTGCAAACACAAAGATTCAAGGAAAACCCCATATAATTTAGCCTAAGACATGGAGACTGGTGTGCATTAAAGTAAGATTTATACAGCATGTTACAACTTTATTTGGATTTTCACAAATTGATGATTCTAGATATTCAACTAATTAAACCAAATTAAATATAAGCACAGTACACAGTGAACAGGATAATTCTTCACATTCCTTAGCTTGGGCATACAGAAACATTTGAGAGTTTACCTGATCTTCCCTCATGAGAACTAAAGTCCTAGTTCACAAAACCATAAAATCTAACCTACTTCCCAGTTTAAATTGCAACATGAGCCACTCAAAGAACCATAGCTTTGGAAGGCATGGGCTTACATCAGGACCCTTTATCTCCCAGGAATGACCATTGCATATCTCTCAGACAGAGGCTGTTTCTTAATACAAGCAAGTTATGAAAATCTATGTATTCAGTTCTTCAATAATGATCTTGTTCCGCTGGTGCTAAGAAGATGCTTACCTTTAAGGACTCTGTTTTTCCTGAGAAAGATTTGTTGTCACCAAAAAGATATCCTTAAATTCTACTGATGAACATACAAGAAGGTATCCTATGGCATAACTTGTAAACCAGCTTTTTGATCAGCTTATTAAGGAGAGCATTGGTAGATGAGCCTCTGAAATGTCTGAGCTCAAAAGAAATACAGCCATACAAATGGTACTAGCTCCCAGGCCGAGATTCTTTGTTAGGTGGCTCATCTACAGATTGTCCCTTGGTTTACCTTCCTTAACTGGGTGTACATCTGGATACTGCCTGACCACACTCTGCAGCGACCTTCTAGTCATTATTATAGACATCTCAGCAGGAGATGAGTTACTGATTTCCCATTATACTGAATGGTACAATATCATTGCTCTGAAGTTCTCTTTTCAGGGGAGACCTTAACTTTGTCTCTAACTTTTGCTTAGTTTTGCAGCAGTTTCAGTGAATTACATAGAAATATTTATTCAATTCAACAATGTAGAAAAGCATTTATTTTATTTAAATCTAGGTTTGCTCCAGTTGCCAGTTTGCAAGGTTTTCTTCCTTACATTGTCTTGTTAGTTTGGATGCAGTTTAAAACAAAGGTTGAAAAAATCCTCAAGCATGGAAATTCATACAATTAATTAATTTTCCTTTGAAAGAAAGAAGAAGGAACAATTTTTTTTTAAAGTCTCAGATGTTGAAAATTTGGATATTGATTACAAAGAAATGAGCAAATTAAAGTGACACAAGACCTATGGATTAAGACTATAGCAGAATAGAAAGATAAACTTATTTTTTTTTTAAATTAACATTAATAACTATTCTTACTATGTTTACAGGAGAACATTAAATGCTCATAAAGACACAGAAACTAAATCATCTGAAATGTAATATTCTGCATAGTGAACCACCTCTAGAATACGTGTGCCATCAGGCTTCCACAAGTTGCTTTGCATTTAAGAATGAAGTTACACATAGCATGTGTAAGGTGCCAGGAGAGTCATGTTAGACAGCCAGTGAGAATCAGGTTCTCAGACTTCATGCTCTGTCTGTGAAAAACTCTCAGCTGAACACTCACAAAGGGTATTAACATAGATGGTTTAACTTCCCTAGATATAATTCTAAAGTTGGATTATTATTCCAATACAAAAACATACATATTATGGGATCTCAACTGTGCAAAGCTAAGAAAAAAAGGCAAATAAATTTAATACACACTCAAAATGTGTACGTAAGTGTAAAAAGCCTCTCTTTGAGTAGCAGGTAGCATATTAATTATGGCTTTTATTCATGAAATGTTCTATCTCATACAAAATGTGAGTTTTAATATATTTTAAATACTGGAGAAATATAAATACTGATTTTGGACAAAATAATTGTGCTAATTGAAAAATGAAGAAGGAAATATTACTGATAATATTGGAAACTCTGTATCATTTTGAAAGAAATATGTTTAAATTGATTTGACTGTGTGTGTAAATTGGTTTCCACAAGGGGGTAACTGCCATAAGTCCTTAGCAATTCAAAGTCTCAGTATGCAAGCAGATAAATTGTACTGCAGAACTGAGAAATACATCCTATCTAAGCCTGGAAAGGTTGTTAAGGAGTATTTTTGCCACAGGAAATACAGAGAAAGAGCTACAATCCAACAATTAAATGGAAATTGAAAAGGTCTGCTATACTCTTGGGAGAAGAAAAACAGGCAAAACTAAAAACTGTCAGCCTAGTTTAAAAAAAGATTCAAAATAAGGAAGTTAACTATTACAATGAAAATGAAGTAACACAGAGAAGAAATTAAACATCTCTAAAGTGGGAAAGAGACCAAACCAACACAGGAGAGAAAAGAAATTTTCAATACCTTATGAAACAGATTACAGATGAATTTAAGATGGATCAGGATTGAGGTTAAACCTTACTAAGTCCATGGACACATAAGCATTAGTTGACTTCAGTGTCCTTTGAGTTATTCTATTATAGAGTGATGCTGTGACTAGGAATACAAACATTTTTATTTGTTCTGGAGAGCATCTTGCTATATAACTGACATACAATCTTATACCAGGGTTTATTTATTAATTTTTTTTGGTGATTAAAAAAATTATGGGTTTTTTTTTTTTTTTCTAAAAGTAATAGTTTTGATACTTACACACTTATTTAAGAAAATAATTTCCTTTGGATTACCTGTTCAAGAAACTCATAAAGAAGAAAGAATAATAGAAATTTGGTCACAAGGAATGTGAAATTGGTAGCTCTTCTTTCCAGATAGTGTTAATGGGTACTGAATGAATCATCCAGCTGTTCTTAGCCCCTGGCTGCTAAAAGATAAGGAAACCATTGTAGTAATGCCTGTTTAATAGAGACAAGCTGGGTAAGAAATATGATGCCGAAATATAATGACCATTTTATCAAATCAGTACATAATCACATACAGAAAATTTTGCTGAGAAATAATGTCATATAGACCCTGAGATATGAAGGGTTTATTCATTCTTCCTTCAAAATTGGAATACATGTACAAGATACAGCTAGCTTTTAAAGCTAAAAGGAAATTTTTGAAGTGAGAAACTTCTGCTGGGAATTCTAGTTTTAGGAAAAATTGCCAAATATGAGAAAAAGAAGAGCTGACAATGCTTTATGAACTCACTGTAGGACTTGGGGACAGGATTCTGTAATCCCAGCTCTTCAACTTTTTCTTTTGGTATTGTCAGCTGGGTCAGTATAACCTGACTGACTCTGTATTAAAATTTGGTAATCTTGTTTCCTGGATTAAGAACTACATTAATTTTCCAAGTAAAAAAAACAGCTATCACAATGCTTTCAGAGAAGATTAGTATTGTCTAAGTACTTCCTAAGAGTTTTTGTTATTCATGTCATAATTTATTTTCAATATAATAGCTTTTAAAGATGATTGCAATGATAAATTAATGTATTCAGATTGTGAAGGTATCAAAAAAAAGTTGATATGGACCAAAAAGATTATGCCCCCCCCCCAAAAAAAAATAACTAGAAAGAAAAGAAAAAAAAAAACAAACAACCCTGAAAAAACCAAACAAACAGGAAAAGATGAGGTAGGAAAGTCTGTGTATCTACAGCACTCAAACACACAAAAAAATTATTTTCTGTAAAGTTGTTTTTAATACTTTTGCTTCCTTTAATTTTTCTGTGTCTCCTGTAGCCAGCATGCAATTCACTTATGTTTTCCCTTTATAGTGGGAGTTTTTCCAGGTCATTGAAAGCTGTGTCCTGTTCTGTCTGCTTAGATTCTTCTTTCATTCTCAGTGTACATATGTATGTCCATCACTATTTCTCTTAATTTATGTGGTGGAAAACTTGTTTAACTGGACAGGGCTAGCTTTGTGTCAGGGTTCTCCTCTGAATAAAGTAGAGACTGATAAAATATAAGGTTGATGAAGACACAGCAGGATTAGGGGGTCATTATGTAGCTTCTCTTCAAAAAGGCACGTAATGTAATTATCAGTAGTGAGAATATCTTTGGTTCTCCAGAATCAAATGTTGGAGTTAGGAAACGATGATGTCAGGTGTGGTAATAGATGCTATGTTCAGTCAAGTACTTCGCTGGTAAGTCCTATCACAGAAAGATAAAATAGCTTTCTCTTTAATTGGGCCTTGGAAAAGAGTTCAACAAATTCTCATGCTTTGTCTAGGACTATAATTTTGAAACCCGACAAAAAAGTTTCCATAAAAAATGCACTCCAGTAGCAAGAAGTAGAGGTTATCTTGATATTATGTCTGTGCCCCTGAGAGTTTATTTGAAACTAGAAGTTTCAAAGAAGTTTAGCTAGGCAAAGCTAAAAAAATTCCCATTTTCCATTTTGGAGGGTAAGATACCACTTCAAACAGCAGCATATACTGCACAGAGGAAGTAAAGGTGAGCCCACACTAGAAATTGAATATCGCAGTCCAAAATTTGGGAAATTTTGCATCAGAACATACCATTCTAAAGCCTCTGAACGTGAGAGTAAAATGCAAAAGTCCTTTTCATGTTTCCTGAAACACTTTGGCTTAGTCTAAACAAAGGCAGGATGTGAAAAAAATTACTGCCACTGTGGAACTGCTTTGGTTTAGAGGTCCATATGTATCACTGTACAATGCCACTTAACTGTGCAACAGAGAAGAAAAATGAGCTAGTAAGAAAAGCAGGCTTGCACACATTACCAGTTATTCATGCATTTTCTAGATATTAGTTTCACACAGAAAACAAAAAATACATTTATAGTATCTGTATTTTACTTGAAAAAGACAGACATGCATTCTAAAAGTTTTTTTTTCATACTAAATAGTTCATTTAGCCACATTTAAAAAAAGGTGTGGACAGCTGATAAAATATGAATTGAACAATGGACTGAACTTATGAACAGAAAACATTATTTGATTTCACTTATCTTTAAAACTTTCAATGCAGTTGAATTGAACTGAAATTTTCAATGCATATATTAGTTAGTTACTAATAAATTTGAAGTTGCTTACACTTGTATAAAATTATTTGAATTCAAATTAATTCTGAAGAGTTAAGAAGCAGCATGGTCCTTTCTGGTATTTGAAGGACTGTATGATGTTATATTTTCTTTGTCAGTTTTGTAAAAAAATTACTTTTCTCTAAGCTCTGGAAAATTTCACTCTTCATAGAAGTTCAAAATTATTTCATCCAGCTATGTAGGATTATATCTTCTGTTTCGTCAATATATGTTTTCTATTATGAATGAAGCTTCTTAAAAATACGCATCGTTATTATAATATCAAAGGCTAAAGGGCTGCAAAAAGTTTTTTAGCCACTCAAAATGCTGAGAGAAGTAACAATCTCTGCAAAGTCCTTGCTTTCCAAACACAGAGAAAAGAGAAGCTGAAAAATCAGGTTAAAGCTTGGAATAGAAGAAAATAATTGATCTAGTATATCTGTATGCCTCAATTATATCTAAACCTTTGTTTTCTACAATACATTAGTAAAAAAAGGTAGGAGGTTGAATTCACATATGTTCATGCAGGAAATTAATGAAGTAATGACTAAGCTAGACTAGTCAAATAGGACTTCACACAGAACTATGAAAACAGATGAGATATTGAAAAATAAGGAGTAAAATAAAATAAGATGAAGACATTTAAAAGAGAGGTAAGAAAAAACATAGCAAAAATTTTTTGCTAGCATATTGCAAGGAATTTGAAGGAGATGTAGAAGTCAAATGTTACTAAAGGTGTAGATTGGAGAAAGTGTAAAATCGACAGAGGAAAAGAAGAAGAGATTAAACGATGAAGACTCAACAGCTGGAGGTAATAAAATGAAAAGATTACAAGAAACAAACCAAATTTTAAGAAAGTTATTAATGAGAAATTGAGAAAACTACTGTGGACTAAAATAACATCAGAAAGATTTCAGACTAGCAAGACATAATTAGAAGTTGATATTAGAAGAGAAAGATGTATGAAAAATTAAGGAATATAAAATGAAAACTGATGGGACAGAAATTTATAATTTAAAAGCAGAACAGGAAACATGCCTCTTTTCATATTATCTGATCATGTCCTCATTATATTTAATTTAGAACAAATGATTATTGCCAGGCAGATGGCCCAGTATCAGGCATGACCATGTGGTGGACTTAACATGATGACTCACTGACCCAGATCTTGCATGCTTTGTTTTTGTAGATAATGGTATTGAATGTGTTGAATCAATCCACTGATTTAGCAAGTTTCTGGTCAGTGGGATTTTTTTAATTTTTTCAATAGTACAGTGACTCCAATGTCCTGACAGAGAAATGCTCCAGCAGTGGACATTCTTGAAATCACCTATTAAAATGCGTAAACACACATACAAAACGCACGTTAGTTGCTGTATACTAAGTCTATGGCTTAGTGTATAAGAGGCTCTTTGGTAAGCTGCAAACAATGAGATTATCCCTTAAAGCCTTTTGTTAGTTGTATATTTCACCTCCTGCATGTGCATTACCCTTTAACTCAAAAGCAGATAGTCATCAGTCATTCTGCGATCACTCTGTTATAATTATTTGTCATAATATCCGCTCTGATGCAAAAGTCAGTCATCCGGTGACTTCTGATCTTTTGGATATTTGGGGGAAATATATCTTTTAATGTATAGATACACAGATATAGTACAGCATCAGTGTAGATAACATTGAAAACCTATTGATTTGCATTGTTTAGAAGAAAATTCTGCTTTCAGTTTTCCTTTAAACACATTCTCTACTAAAATTGTTAAAAAAAAGTTTCACACCCATAAATTGGCATGAATTTTAAGGACATTGATGGAGATTATTTTCCCTTGTTAGTGGTCTTCACATTTATCAGCAGTCAGGTGTGCTCGAATCATGCGAATTTCATATTCAGGAAAAAAATCAGACTGACAGCAGTGGCATGTACATTAAAAAAAAGTATTTAAGCTCCCGTAAAAAGCTAAAAATTGAAACTCCTTAGCTCCATATTTTAATATCTTTTCAGAAAAATTTAATCAGGTAAGAGATAGTAGATTAAGTCGGATTAATAACTTCAGGAACAGGATCTCGTTTTTAATGAGTTATCTAAAGATAGCTCCAGAGCATTTTAGAAATTCTACTTCATTACCAACAATAAGCTGGTCAAAGGGAACTGCATACAACTTCAAAACCCTGAGACATGGCAAAGCAGCGTGTTTGAGCACTGCTACACCTTGCTTCTGAAATGAACTGTTAATATGTAAGGTCCGCAGACAGCCGCTAGTCTTAGATGCGTGAGAGTTATGCTGATGGTCTTTGGGTACTATTAACACCAGAAACATTCTTACAGAATGTTTCACGTTTAATTGTTGCACTTATGTCAGTTATCCAGTAGACTCCAGAAACCTTTCACATTACGAAGGACCTTTTAGCTCTCTGTTGGTAGAATGCTTTCATGTAAGCCTTTCATTATCTTTTGTGCAGCAATATTTGGTTCTGCTTGCCAGTATTTCTTCTTAAAGAGAAGTTATGGTTATGATCAGTTAATAAGTAAAAAAAATATAAATAGCAAAGCCAGATGAAGTCAAGGTTTTTAAGCAAACCTAGAAGAATACAAAGCTTGACTTTTGTTTAGTAAGGATTTTTCCCTTGAGAATTTACATTTAAAAAGTAAATATTATTTTAATTCTTTTAGGCTTTCAATTTAAAAGGAATTACTATTGTCTAGTCTACAACCTCACTGTACTTTTTGTTGAATATATAATAAGCAGATAAATATATTGAATAACAAATACTAGCTGATTTCTTTTTCGTCAACAAGATGGAGAAATAGAAAGTTAAATAATATGATTCATGGGATGGAATTAAGAGCAAGCTGAATATTAGGATAGTTGGTTGTGCAAAATTCAGTCACTAAACAATTTTGGTTTTGAGGAGTAACAAATAATACTGGAATATTGACATCCACAGGTATAATTAAGAAAGTACTTATATAAACCATAACTCTACTGAAATGATGTATGCTAGGAATGATCTCAAGCCTGACATAAAAACAGAACTACCCATAGTTGTGGTACTTCAATACAATGTGTCACATATATTTTCACTCCTACGTGAAATACAGGAAAGTGAGACTTTCTTGTTTGTCACGATGATTGCCACATAGAAACTAAAAATAAAAGTTTCAACCCTAATAAATGCTTAATTGCTCTTTAGGGTAAATCTGGTATGAGAAACAGAACAAGGCACATAACATGTGTGAAATACTTGCCAGGAATGCTGGAGACTAGGGCCACTGTGGTTTGAAAGAGCCAAAACCAGGGTGCAAACTCATTTAAACTAGTGGGGCATTGGGGGCATAACTTTGAAATAAACCTTTCAAATTCTTCAATGTTGAAGCTGCAGTCCTTTTAACTTTCTTGGACTTTGACTAAAATAACTCATCTAAGGTTATATGACTGTTTCAACTTTACTTATGAAGTAACAAGAAATTTTTGCATAAGGAAAATTGTACTTTTCTTATCTGTTAGGAATCTTCCATGTTTTGAGAAACTATGAAACTGCTGAAAGCAAAACTGTGCATTGATTATGTCAGGGGAGGTTATTAGGAGAGTGATGTTATCAGGAGAAAAAGAGTAAAAGTGGCAAAAAGAAATTACCAGAGAGTTGGAGAAAAGGAGGAAATGCTTAAACAGTTCCTATGTCAGAGGCCCAGATTCATCCCATCTAACTTCAGGTGCTTTAGTTTGTAGACTTAAGGTCGACAAGGCAAATCTGGACCACAAATAACAGGTAAGTTCAGAATTCCCAAACTAGCACTGATGTGCACTCTGTAATGTGTGGCAAATAACTGGAAAGATATAGGAATATGCAGGTTATAAACAATTAATTAGGTTCTTCTGTCATCACTAAGATTCTGAGAAACTCCACTGATGCAGCTACGCAACAATATGACAAATTCTGGTCTTGATGATAATTTTTTGATGCATACATTATTGTTATAGAACAAAACTTACTTCGCAAGTGGAAAGATTGATGAGCTGTGTAATAAATAAGCAGACAAATGCTGTATTTTTTACCCTTAAGGGTCTCCAGGATTTAAATTATAATTGTCTTTTTTTTTCCAAACTGAAAAAAGAGGTTAATTTAGAACAATATTAGCGTAGTCATAAAAGCCTATGTACGCACTGAGACTGTGCACTGCAAAGAAATAACCATTATAGCACTCTTGCACTTTTAAAAATAGTTATGAGGAATGTTAATTTGCTGATATGAAGTTTACTGTGTGAAAAAACATGAGTACACTGCATTTAAAGAGAATAAATAGTATTTAATTTGATGTAACAGCTTTTATAATTAAAGTATTCAACATAAGAAAAAGGTGATCTATTTAACAACTGTATAGAAAAAAGCCCTTACATATTTGTTCTAGAATCTTAAACTAGCAGGAATTTTATTGTTTTGCTTTTTTCCTCTCTAAGAGAGTATTATGAGTGATTTCATACACAATTAACAAAAAATGCTATAATTATTTAGTCATTCACCAGTCATACTGGTGAAGTACAAGCTCTCAAAACAAATTATAAGATTAGGCTTGAGTCTGGCTTTATAATGTGATAGAAAATTTTAGTTCATAAGAAGATGTCAATCTTTACTGTATATTGATTGGAAAGGCATCTATCTATTACCAGTAATAGGCTGGTGTGCCTCACCAGGTATGATCACTATTTTTTCACATTTCTACAAAAAATGTGTAATTAATTTTGAATTTGTGTGAGAAGCACATATCATTTCCTACCGAGGTCTGAAGTAATAGCATACTTTTTATACAGTTTTTCTGTTACCTAAAAATCGCTGAACTCATTCAGGATTTGGGCATGAGTTTCCCTTTCTGCTTGGTTCTGGAATTACCACATTTGTTCTTTTTCAAAGGAAATTTCCTGACAGACAGGGATTTAAATAGAATATCCCTTACTTTCCTCAGCATTGCTTGAGGGACAGAAAGAAACATAAATACAGGATAGAAAGCAAATCTACTGTAAAATACAAATTATTGGGAAATACATTCAGGCCATTAATCTAAGGGTTCCAGTGCTGACTGCAAGCTTTTCTGCACTGTTGTTTCAGAACTGTCTTGACACAGACTCATCCTTAGAATTCAGAGGCTTCACACAGCCAACTTTGGGCAGCTTTCCTGAGTGTTTACAGTGCATTACGTCACCTGCTGAGGGGAAGGAAATGCCAACGAGTTTGTGTTGCGCTAAATCTCTGTTGCTGCACAGGGTTCTAACCCTGGCATTTTCTACACAATTTTCTACATCTATGTTAAATAATAAACCGCACAAATCATGACACCTTCTTCATTTCCCTTAATATAAGGCATCATCCTTGGAAGCTGAGAATCAGGCTAAGTGCAGTTGATACGGCATGATGGCTCCTCAGAGTGTTTCCACCATAGCTCAAGTCACGCTTTAAAAATTATGGTCATTCTCAGGATTTGAGCACAAATATTGACTTAGTTTGTATACTTTCTGTAATTCTTTCAGTGAAACGAATCCCAAGAATATAAAGTGAGATTTGTGGGCTCTGAGGAAGATGAAATTTCAATCAATCCGCCCCCCCCCCAATCCATAATGAAATAAACTACATAATAAAGTCAATAACTATATAACTTAGTATAATAAACTTGGGACTTCAGAAGAAATGAATTATACTAAAGCAATCACATACTAATTAATAGAAGAGAATTGTATGAGTCACAGGCAGTGTATTACCATAATAATTACAAAAAAGCACTAATCTCATTAAACCAACCTGTAACATGATTATCAGCTCACATGAATTAGTGATGTCTGCTTCTCATACAGTAGAGGAAACCTCATATGAAACTACTAATTATAACGAATGCAACAGAAAAGTCATGTATATTATTATATTTTCAGTGGCTTTGATAGAAGAATTTTCTTGTAACAAAAGAGTAAGAAATCAACTTCCATTAGTATCTGCAAAGTTATCCTCTTAATTGCATGTACTTGAATATTCTTAATTTTTAAAAATGTTTATTTTTGTTTATATTGAATAGTAAACACTTCATACAATTTTTATTTGGCTTCCTAAAGCTGTGTTGCTCAAGCTATTTGTCCAGGGAGACTTTCTGTTGACTATGCCTTCATGGCACCGTACATACATACCATACATCTCATTACTGCTGGTGCCAAAACAACAAAGTGAAAAGAAAGAAAGGAAACAACAAAGAAAGGAAACTTATTTATTAAGCACTTCAAGTGGATACCAGGAAGGCAGCTGTAACCATGTCTAGTTAGTTTCTGTTCTCATCTGTGTTTTACTTGTCATTTAGAGCAACTCTGAGAATTAGATTAAATTTAACATTTGCTGCAACAAAGTGGAAGTCTGTATCCATAGTTCTGGGAAATGTCTGTATAGTATAAATCCAAGATCAAATGCATACAGGGTATCTATATTTGCCCTGTAATATTTCAAAAATGCTTGTATTACCAGCTACTTATTTTTTTTTCTGCTTGGTTAAGGTATCTGCAAATCTAGACCCAGTGACAATAATGTGTATTTATTTCAGTTTCGTCAGTGGCGCCTTGTTAGGTATGGGCACAGCTAAACTACAAAATACTTTAACTATCTGTCTATCTATCTCTCTGATAAAATAACACTCGTATTTTCTAGCTAGTAATTTTTGTATATTTTATACCTGTCAAATGATGCATTTCTAAGCAACTAATAAACCAGAAAATACTTAAGGAAAATATTACAATACTTGTTTTACGTTTTTGCTCATATCTGGAAAAAATATTTTTTAAATTGTATTATTAAAATACTATGAAATGAAACTTTTATGATGAATGTCAAGCAGGAAAGCGGCTAATATACTTGCGACTGTCATCTGTTTCATCTTTTCAAAACAATCCAAGTGAACAGACATCTTGTGACCAGCACTGAATATTTTGACTGGAAAATGCTTTCCTGCTTTGAAATAGATATCTCTGTTTCATGTGATCCTTTATTTTTCATAAATGTCTTGACATTCATCTTGCAGTGGGAGGACATTACCCAGTGACAATATTCATCTCCTTTTGACATTATCTCATAAGTGAAATAACGACTAGAAGGAAAAGAGTAGCAGATTGTAAAAATTCTCTCCTGTATTATATGAACAAACAAATACATGAGCCGGAATTAATTGTTGTGGTTTGTTGAAAGAAATACTACACAAAAAATTAGGAAAAAAACAAACAGAAGATCAAAAATAAGATAAATTTTGTAAAGGGCTTGCTGGGGGAAGAGAAAACATCTTGACATGAATAAAAAGAAAATAAACTATTTAATGACATAGCTTTTTTTCTGTAGCTGACCTAGTATTAAATCTTGTGGATCTTAATTAAATGATTTTAGAATTATAAGGAACTCCTTTATTAAAGGACTTTTTAGTGGCATTATGCTAATTTTCTTCAAGTGACCTGATTTGCTCAAGTAATTCCTAGTATTCCAGCTACGTACTTCAATTACTTTAAGATTTTATATTTTTGGACAGGCTGTCTGATATGTTAAATAAATATAAAGTCTTGTACCATTGTTCTTTTGCTAACATTTGTTGACTTGACATCAGGTATTCTGTAGTTTATAGCCAACGAAAGATTTTAAATTGTCTCACGAAAGTCTGGGTCATTTGGTGTTTATGCTCCTCAAGTCTTTCTCTCGCGTTATGCTGTAGCAAAAGTCTTACTTTATGCTGTAGCAAAATGTCCAAACAGAGTAAGAAAGTTGTATATAAAAATATACAAAGCTGCTAGAGATTGCCACTACCTAGAAGGCATTATTGAGTTGAGTTTCAAGAAAGTGCATACAAGGGAAACCTCTGCTGAGAGAATTTCTTCAGAATTTGCTTTTCCTACAACTGAACTTTGCATTTGTGGGTGTTAGAGAAATTTCCCATGCTTTAATGAACTTTCTGGGGATAGAGTAGAACCAGCTTACCCTAACAAGGAGAGCAAGCTGCTGCTGACTTTTGTTCATTCTCTTAAAGCATGGTTTCAATCTTACAGCATCGCTCCTTTTTTTCAGTATCAAGCATGCCACCCTACAGCCTCTTACAAGTCCTCTGTGAAAACTGATTCACTGGTTGAGAATCACGGCAGTGATTTTACCACAAATCACTATGGACAGCACTTACGTCTTCATGTCTTAGCTAGGAAAACGCATTGAAAATTATTAAATTATTTGAACCGACATCATATCTCTGATGTAAACAACTTAGAATTTTACCCCTACCAAGATATGGAATGTGAAATATTATGCATAGTAGTTAAATATTTTCAACTAATGGAAAAATAGCTCTTTTATATAATCTAAAAGTTGGAATATATTCTGAAATATTGGTTAATTTCAAAGTGTTCTTTGGTTTCTTTAGGTTGTAGAATAATAGGCTGTGTATTATGGGAAATTGCTTCAATATGAAGCTTGGCTGACTTTGGAATAAGCTGCTTAAGGAGGTGGTTTAGTCACCATCCCTGGAGTTATTTTAAAGACACGTAAATGTTGCACTTAGGAACATGGTCTAGTGGTGGAATTGGCAGTTCTGGGTTAGTGGTTGGACTGGATCATATTAAGGGACTTTACCAACCTAAATGATTCTGATTCCATAAGGTCATGAGAGAAAACATTATATGAGAACTCATAGGGAAAAAATATAATTTTTTCCTATGAGGAAACTAAGTCTAAGACTAAATGTAAATAGTTTTTACGTTTGTACTGAAGAAACAGTGGAGTATATAATATTATTAATGAGTTGGACATCTTTTCTTTGTTGTAACTTACTGGCCTTCTAGACTAATAATTTTATATTCATCTTATAATATTGTTAATAAATACTAATTCATGTGCTTAGTCTTTACATCTATGCTTTTGCTGCCTTATTTTGATTAATTATCAAACTCTGTAGATTTTAATATTACATTAAGTAGCGAATGTGACTTCCCTGATAGGAAACCTCTTTTGTATTTGTATCTATAAGCTTGTATATGAAATTTGTATTTACAAGTTCTAAAGCAAAATTTTTTAAAAAAACCCATCATAGTACATGACCTTCTTAGAGATTTACTGGAAATGCATATATTATTACACTGATAGTCACAAAAGAACCAGTTATTTTCTGGGAAAAAAAAAAAAAAGTGTGTATAATTTTTCTATCTGTATCTAATCTGTATTCCGGCTAAGGAGTTGATTCTCAGTTTGTGAAGTGGGAGAAATAAGAACATATTGACAAGGGCTTGTGCATGAAGTCACATTCAGAGTTCCTGATTAAACCAGCATGTTTTGAGGTTGGAGTACCTATCATTAATGTCATTATGCTTTTTGTTCCTTAATTGCGTTCTAGCACAGAAGACTCAAGGCAAAAAACTGAATCAAACCAGAAAAAAATACAATCAAACCTAACTGTGTTGAGGTTCATGGTTGTACTTCTGTTAACCTGTATGTTATGTGAGCTTAATTTATGCAATGCATATCAGAATGTGAAAAAATAAAATCTTCAACTTTGGTTAGCTTGCATTTGTTATGAGTTTTCAGGAAATGATGAGTTATTGTTTAATTAACCCTACTAAGAGCAGCTATGATTTCAAATACTGAATTATGCCCTCTAGTTTTTAAGTCAACAGATGTTGACCTTGCAGTGGCAAAATTTCCCTCAGCGATATAAACCTAATCAGCATTACACCTTTCACTTGCGCGAAAAGAGCACTATCTAATTAGAGAATATGCTTTTAGAAAATGAAGGTTGAAGGTTAAGATTTCATTTAGGATGCATTAGCTGAAATATGCCTTTGGGCTATTCCTAGTAGCTAGGCTTTTTATGAATTCTCTTAAAAAGATATGGAAAGGACACTCCTAAAACTAAAAAGAAATTGATTCAATGCATGAATTCATATTCAATTTTTGTAGGAGTGGCCCATGATGAATTGAAGGTTCAGACTATATCTCCCTTTGAATACCAGTATTCAGCTTCACAGAACTACTGTATGCGTAGTGTTAATTTTGAGATACAAACAATCATAAAAAACCCATGGATTTCAGGCTTGATATTGACAGGAGAAACAGACTCAAGAGTCTGGTATGTTTGTATTTTTGCTCTAACACTCAACACTCCACATTAGTATTTCCTGGCATCTTTTTGGCAGCAAGCCTTCCACTGGTACTCCCTGCTACTGGACTCACTCTTTCTCAAAAGAAGTCCCAGATACTTTTACAGCTACCACTTATATTTTTGTTTATTTGTACTTTCTTTGAGGAAGAGTACTGCTGCAAGGAAAGACTGGAAATCCTGTCCACAACCAGCCAGAACTCATCTATGATTGACTCCAAAATCACCACGATGTGAAGAAAAAAGTAGAACATATTTTAAACCTATCACTTGAATTAGAAAATTGAGGACAAGATCTCAAACGGTCACTGTGATTACATGGAAAGATATACATGCATTTTACAAAGTGGAAGAATGAAATGTTTGGCCACTTGCTCGCAGCAAGTAGATGGAGGTGGAAACAGGACCTCTTAATTTTAAAATAATAGCCAAAATTTTATTTCCTTTATTGGCAAAAGGATTTAAGGTTTAGTGAAGCCACTTCACAGATTCTAATATTAGTTGAATATCATAATTAAAAATTCCTTAAAATAAGAAAAATCACAGCACATTGAAAAAAATAAGAATAGGTAAACTGTTTCCATTAGTAGAAGAAATTCTGTGTTAAGAGTTCATTATAAAAATGTAAAAAAAAAAGAAGTCCACTGTCTTCCTCTACGGCTTTTAGTGGTCCATTTTCTACATGAAGTACTCAGAAAACTGTAGGAAAAAATCAAACAATATTTTCTACCTATAAATTCTTTTTTAAAATTCTACCTATAAATTCCTTTTGTCTCATTGCAGCTAGATACGTTGTGATAGAAGCAGAGTATTGTGGGGAAACAAAAAGTATGAGAAGAGAAAAAAAATCAAAGAATGCCTTCCATGCCTTCCTTTATTTTATTCAACGGAATGAAGGTATTTTGAGATTTATAATACCAGTTAAAAGGTAATACAATGCAGAAACTAAGGTTAACCTTCTCCCACCTGAAAATAACTGCAGAGAACAATAGACAAGGTTGGGATTTTTTTTTCATGGTTTTGTAAGGTTCGTCTGCATAATTTTTGCTTCTTTATGTAAGATGTTTCCTTCAGTTTAGCTGCTACCACAACATATGTTTCTCGAATGTCAGGATAATGATTCAATCTTTTTACAAATGGGTTGTGTCTCAAGGACTTGAGTTATTACTATGACTAAAACAATATGACTACTTTCCTCATAAATTCATAGCAAACTCTATTTTGAAGTCTTTAAGCAATTATGACCAATTTAACACTGAACTTTAGGTTATGTTTGAGAAGAACAGTAGGTCATCTTAACTGAGATGAATACATATCTGAACGAGACTCATACAAGCCTCTTTGCACAATTTGTGACATTATTCTTGTTTGCTTGAGAGCTCTGAGACAAGAAAGCTCCCGGGAAGTGGCTAGAATTCGCTCCATGTCAAAAGTGTAACATCTCTATAGAAGAGTGACATTTATGAATAAGAAACATGGCCTGGTTTGGTTTGAAACTGGCATGTCATTTTAAATTAGTACTGTGATTCTTTCGTCTACATAGCTTATATTTACTTCTCTGAGAACAATTTTCAAAAGGTAGTTTATATATATCTGGAGGCTTTTATGCCTCATTGTATGAAAGGAAATGGAACTTTCGTCACTTATTATTAAGTGATCTGCCAGCTCAAGACTTTTGAGATGAATAAATAGGCCTGTGTGGTATAATGTACTGCTGTGCAGGATATTTCAGGTAACTTAATAAGTCAGCTGTGTGTATGCATATCTACTTAATGTTTGTACATTAATCACACTGTGTTTATAAAATAGTTTGATAAATGATTACATAAAATTGACATTGCAATGTTCCAGGCAGGTTTTACTGACAACATTCTAGATCAAGTTTGCTCTGAAAAGCAATCCTAAATTTTTAATTACCACTATTCCAACTCTGCAGATAGAATTCAGCCTTGAAATTATAATATTCATTGCATGCAGTTGAGTTGAACAAATGTAAATGAAAATAGAATCAGGTATGTAACTTATCTAGTACAGTATCTTTTTTTGGGTATAGAAACCTGCAGAAGAGGTAGAGACTCTACAGTGATGAGAAGCACTGAAGAAACCCCAAACTCCAGAAAAAGCCCAAGTACGAATACTGGTAGCAAACAGCCAAATATGACTGATGAAGACATGTCTGTTTAGGGAACATGCAGAACTGAATTTAGAAGGAAAAACCCTTTATTAATTCAATTTATTTATCTTTTAGAGAAGGAAGACAGTATCTGCATATAGATCTGACACAAACATGAAGAAGAATGTGCTGTAAACTTCTAAATATACAGGTATTCCCCAAGGTTCAATCATGGCATTTTTACATAGAAGACAATTAATCCTACAAGACCATTCTGAGTCAGAATTGTCAAAAAACATTAAATAATATTTGCTGAACCTCCTATTTAAAGGATGCATTTATCTCTGATAAGGTTAGTCTAAGATTTGTCATCCTTGAAACTACTTTGTCCAAGGGGAATTTCATGTGGCTTCATCTAACATATCAAAATAGTGGAACAAGAAGAAACTTTCAGAAAGCTTCATGAGCCTTCTAGGATAAGAAAAGTAGTTACTGACACAATTAGTTTTTGTCACTTAATCGGTAATTATGGTAAAATCAAAGCAAAATAGTGCCCCACACCTCCCAAAAAAATTCCTCCTTCAGATTTTGAATAACTTTAATTCAAAAACTTTTCAGAGATTAAGTAAAATCAAAGCCAGGAATATGAAATCAAAAATAGAAATTTATTATTTTTATGATTTTGGAATTTTAGAAAGTAAATGAATAAATGTACAAATTAGTTTTACTTTCTTAACAGTATGATAATACAGTGTTAGGATGAAGAAAATCAGTCCTTTCCACTCATTAGGTTTAAACTGGTTTAATTCTATTAATTCATTCTGAATTTCTGACTCAAGGATTTCTAGAAAAGAAAAATGGCGCATATAGAATATTTACTGGACTGTTCTAGATAAAGTTCTACAGAAAACACTTAAGTTTGTACATGGATTACTTAACTTTTATGCTACTATATTAATATATCTTCACCAGTATAAGAGTGGATGAGACATCAAAAAGCTCTACATTGCCAGCATGGACCATCCTAATACTGATCTAGAAGAATGTGCTCCCCTCTTTCAGCTAACTAGATCTACTTACTAGAAGATTGACAAAGAAATGTGTAAAGCAGAAAAAGACTATACAAAGGAACATTTATTAACAATACATTAATTTGACCAGTGAGGTATCTCACTGATTATTTGGTTAATATTATGTATGTGTCAATTTAGAATCTCTCTGATAGGGATAGATGTTTTCTAAATTATAGGGTATCATATACTGGAGAAAAATGCAAATAGAATATATAAGACAAATTTTCCTGATGACAGAGACATTTTGCGTGTTTTGTGAAAGAATAACAAATTTTATATAATAATAACTTTTTAAAAATATTTCAGAATTATGAAGTATCTTTCACAAGTGTAAGTATTCTAGGCAATTTCTCATGTCAAAATAGCATGAAAAACAAGGTTTAGGTCAAAAATGGAAACTGTCCTTGATAACATAGCTCCAGCTGAAAATGTAAAATATTCCAGTATTTCTATTCACAGTAAACATTAACGATTCTACCCAACATTACCAGCCATAGTAAAAACAAAGTAACTTTGAAAAGAAAAAGAGACCACAATGTTGAAAAACTGGTAGAATGAAACAAATGCCTTCAGGTACCTGAGCCTACAAGAAAGATGGAGACTATTTACAAGAACATGTAGTGACTGGACAAGGGGGAATGGCTTTAAACTGGAAGTGACTAGGTTTATATTAGATGTTAGGAGGAAACTCTTCACTATGAAGGTAATGAGGCAATGGAGCAGGTTACCCAGTAGGATTGTGAATGTCCCATCCCTGAAAGTGTTCAAGGCCAGGTTGGATGGGGCCCTGAGCAACCTGCTTTAGTGAGAAGTGTCCCTGCTCATGGCAGGGGGTTGGAACTAGATGGTCTTGTAAGGTCCCTTTCAACCCAAACCATTCCATGATTACTATGAAAATCTGGACAATTCAATATTGGCTCCATAAAAAACTTAATAGATTGTAGACAGCACTGCCACCAAGTCAGCCAAGGGCTTAGAAAGAATTGCTATAGTGCCTCAGGTACACGGACTGAAAATGAGAGATCATTGCCTGTAATGCTAGCTAAATAATTAGCAAAGCAATATAAAAGCAAAGAGCTGCAGTAATAAGAAATTTTGTATTTTCACTGTTCCACAATAGTGGGAAAATATGGGAACATTTCCCATTATTTCCAATCTGAACCATATTAAGTACTTGAAGAACAAATTACACTCACTGAGGGCCTGTTGCAATAGGATAAGAGCCCTTGTATTTAAAATAACAGAGCTTCAATTTAGATTAGATATAAGAAAGAAGATTCTAACAATGATGGTGCTAAAGCACCCAAAGAGATTGCCCGGTGGAAAGGTGGTGAATATCCCATCCCTGGAAACCTTGCAGGTCAGATTGGTTGGTAGTTAGAGCAATTTCATCTAGTTGAAGATGTCCTGCCTATGGTGAAGATGGTGGACTAGATGACCTTTAAATGTCTCTTCCAACCCAAACCACTTTATGATTCTAGGAGTAAAACCTATTCTATGATTCTATGATTCCATGATTCCATGATTCTATGATTCCATGATTCTATGATTCTATGATTCTATGATTCTATGAATAAAACACTTACTGAATTGTAATAAGGCATCAAGTGTCCTTAAATCAGGAGAAAATTCCAACTGACTGTGCCAATTGAATAAGTTCCACAGAGACAAGACTGTATTTGATTTCTAACACTTTTGAGGAGAGAAAGACTTACAGCCCGATGTATTCCAAGGTAACTGTATTTGGTCATCCAAGAATAAATTACCTGTGTCTCAATTATTACACTGGAACTACTAAAAAAAGAACAAATATTCATGTAAGGCAGGGGAAAAAAGCCCAAACAATTTAGCTGTCACACTCTACAAATAATTGCTGAGTATGTACAAATTTATTTTCAGAATTTTTAAAATGCTTCTGAGAGACTCCACCAAAGAATGCTAATATTCAGAAACAAGCAGAATCCTTCTGTCAGACTCTAAGCCTCCAGTTCCATGTAATATGTAGGTAGACAGAGCAAGGTGAGAACTTTGTCTTAAAGTCAAAATTCATCTCTTAAACATATAATTTCTTGTGAAGCTTTTTTTTTCAGATTATCCTGTTAATAATATCAGTAGTGTAAATATGAAAGAGAACGGCCTAAGGTTTTGCAAAACCAAAACAACTTTCTGGCTTTGAAAAGCACGTAACTGACTGACACAGTGTTTCAAAACAAATAGTAAATCCAGTGCAACTGTCACTTCAAAATTTTTCAGTTTTCTTGCCACATATAATTATTTCTGACCTGCATCTTATGCTGTTAAACGATGCTGCATAAATTGGTATTTTTCTTCCAGAGAAATTGAAAAAACCCTAACAAAATCCTTCCCTGATCTTATTCTTTTCAATTTTCATTTTGGAAACGTGTCATGGCTTGCTACTGTCAGTTTAACGTGGCAATAAATAATCATCTGACAAATCTATCATATTTTGAAATTAATATCAATAATTATCAATAATTATCAATACACATCTCACATAAAGGCTCTTGGGAGGTTACTCTAGACACACCTTTCATATTTGGTAAAAGATTTCCAGTGTTAATTCTCAGTGATGTTTACAAGTTTCTGTGCTTGTTGTAACTTGGGGCTTCAAATGCTTGTTCTATTAATTGTTAAATTGAAAAGATGGTAAGATGGTAATATTTTTGTCTTTTGGGCATTTTCAGCCTCTCACAAATATTAATCTCTATAGACCATTTTATATAACAATTAAAGGCCAAATTCAGAGCTTTTCCTATACTACCCAGATAAATGAACGGTAAAAGCCAAACCAACCATGTAATAAAGGCAGAAGAAGATAAGTTAAAAAAGAAGGAAAAACAAATACAAATCAAAAACCCCCACCTCGCATTATGATTCATGGGCTCTGAATTCTTATTAGTGCTCTAGATAGTAATTTTGCATAAGAAATGTGACCTTCTAAGCTTTAGAAAAGTACTGAAATTCAACTACTTATTTGAAGGTGACAATCTCAGTTTGATGCACAGTAATATATCGTCCCAATCATGGAATTCACCAGACATCCTTTTTTTTTTTTTTTTTTTTTTTTGTGAATAAGGTCGTTTTCAAATAGAGGCAAGTCTGAAAGGATTGGTTGGCACCTAATGAATTTCACAATGAAGATGAAATGCCAGATGTCTTTGGCTGCAGATGCAGCTTAGATTACTGCTGTGTGCACAGTCACTTGGGTAACATTGGCACAATGCTCCGACATAAAAAGCTACTGTGTAGTGATTTGCATACCTTGTCTGGAGTCAGAATAAGGTTGGTACTAACTTTGGAAGAGGCTAGTACACCTTCAGAGGTCAGTACCTCATCATGGCTTAAACAAATGGGGAGACAGATGGCTTCTGTGATGGCCTTAAAAATACCATTCAACATTATGGTGTATTATTATGATTCTCTGCCCTTCTTACAAAGATCAGACTGTCTCCCAGAAAAAAAAAAATATACAACTGAGGGTGTTTTGAAGGCCATTTCTCATCTAGAAAGAACTCACAATTTATGAATTCAAGGTAATGCCATGAATTTTTATGAATAAAACTGGAAACTAATGCACATCTTTGTTTTTCTCTAGTTTACCTACATTACTTTAGGGAGATTTTATCTATTTTAATTTTAAAATCACCAATTTATCTTATTTTGTAAATCAGTATTTTCTTGTCTTCTATAGTATTTTGAATATTAAAGTTAAATTAATTTAAAAATAAGCAAAATATATATACAACCTAATGTTGTGATCTCAAATTTGTCAGTCAGATAGCTATACATTAAAGTGATATGAAAAAAGAACAAATCTGTTAGACACAAAATTCTATCATCTAAAGATGTAATGCTAGTTGCAAGCTAAATTTTCATATATATATAAATTCTGAAAATTTTTTCCAGAAATTTTTATTTAAAAAAAACAAACCACACTTTTCTGATAAATTAATTGTTTGAATGCTTTCAATGCCCAAAATGGTAAGTTAAGGCCATTGGTTTCTTTACTATTTCATAGTCTAATTTAGTTTGAACTGATAGAATATTAGACATTATTAAATGAGTAACTGCAACCAAATATACATTTAACGTCTGTCAGTCATCACAACACTCATAAAAGTCTATAAAATTTAGATTCTTGTTACTGTGCAGGCAACATGACTTTAGTAGTTGCCACAGATTATGTAATCAGAAAGTTTCATATTTACTCTGATTTAAAACAAGTATGCCAGTATTAAGTGTACTAACATGGCACAATATTAATTGAAGTAACATTTTCTCACATAATATGTGTATTTTCAGAACTTATTTCCCCAGTGCTTGTGGTTCTTGGTGATACTCAAAAAGACCCTGAAATATACTGAAATAACTCCTAGTGTAATATGACAGCAGAATATCTAGAATTTTATTTCATCACAGCATAATGAATTGCCTCTGATACATTTGGTTTCGTCTTTTACTAGGACACTCCCTTGTACTTCAACAGAAATAATCATGCTTTATATAGGTGAATCAAACAGAAAGTTTTCATTATTTTGTAATTGAGAAATTGGAGGAAATAGGAGGAAATCTATCTTCAATATAGTAATTTATATATAGCGACAGGTAGTAACAGTAGATCAAGAGATTTCAGGACAGAAAGATGCTGTAAACTTTCTAAATGTACTGAACCACAAGATTGATGCGAAATGGTCTATTTGTCAAGTGGAAGATGAAGCGGCTGGAGATCTGTTCTGTCTGATACCACCTGCCAACTGCCTCAAGGTTTGTTACAGCGAAGAGGAACTGAAAGCATACAACAAATCTCAGATAAAGGCTCTTCCCCTTAGCATTTGTATTTGATGTATTCAATGTATTCCAAGTATTACGATGGATATTGCACAAGAGTCCTAGTACAGGGTGACAATGGGACGTTTGATAATCTCCCTATATTGAACAAAAAACATCTGGATGCAGCAGCATGTGGACTGCAGCTTCAGTGGAATAATTCAAAGAATGCTGCCCACCATTAGGTCCATATGTGCGTGGTTCCCTTTAATGTTATTCTCAAGCATGACAAAGAGAGCTCTAAGCACCTTTTTTTTGTATGTTTCTTGCAGCTATCTCCAGGTTCACGATATGTGGATACTTCAAATTCTCAGAATGTTCAGAAGTCACCTGCTGCAGCTGCCCTAGCAACAGCCCAAGTTGAAAATACTCCCTTAAAAATTAAGAAGATTATGAATTTGATTCCTGTTCTGAAACTAAAAAAGGTTTAAACAAAAATGTGATCTAGTACTGTTACATGAAGTTATCCACAATTCAGCAGAGCAGCTTTGCAGTAAAGAAAAATATTTTTTTGTTGTTGGTTTGTTGGTTTCTTTCCCCTAAGAATATAAGATACACTACATATGAAGTATGAAACAAATACATGAAAACAAGATACTTTTATGGGATTCAAATACATTAGTAGTTCACTCAGAATTATTAGAGGTATGGCAGACCACTTACCTCTCACCTTGCAGATTTACATCAGTTGCTACATAAAACAAAAAACAAGTTCAGGCAACTGTGGCATGAACCAATTTTGGTACCCTATGTCTTTTGCTGTGTTTTTCATGTTCGTGTGTGAGGAAAGATAAAGCAAGTTTGAAAACAGGAAGAATGATACACAGTTTTTCTGATTTTTCATATTTGCTAGGGAAAAATAAAAAACTTGAAAGCTGTGAAAAGACTGGTTTTTGCTCTAAGAAAGAAGCAGAAGCAAAGCAAGGCAGGAAGTCAGTCAAGCACAAAGATAAGGCACCTGCTGTGGCTTTGGAGAATTATAACCCTCCTACATCACACAGAACTAGCAGCCAGGGCCTGGTGATTATTTACAATCTCAAACTTCTCATGGAAGGGTAAGATTCAAAATTTGACAGGTGGAAGATGCCTATATACATTCTGAGTCTCTGAAGAAACCTCAAATCAGACTAACTGATTTTGGTGTCTACGGGACACCAAGGTGTCAAAGGGAAAGGAAGGGAAGGTGCGGGAAGGTGCAGGAAGGTGTGGAAGCTTGTTTTTCTACTTTCCCACTGAAAGCATCCCTTCTATGTAATGCATGTGAGGTCACACACCGATCTCCCTGGTCCTGTTGCCGAAGGGAATCGGAGGGCTGACGCTCTTGCAATGCCAGTGCAAGTCCCCAGCGTACCAGACACATTTGCTCAAGCAAAACTCAGCCATCAGTTTTACCATCAGAATGCTCCAGGCCTCATGAGAATGTTTAAACTGCCTAAAGGGCAGGCAAGGGCAATCGTGGCAACCTGTCCCAGCTGCCAAAGCTACCAGGTGCCATCACTAGGTTCTGGGGTTAACCCCCGGGGCCTAAGTAGCTGTGGAATCTGGCAAACAGATGTAACACATGTCCCACAATTTGGAAGATCAAAATATGTACATGTCTCCGTGGATACATTTTCTGGAGCTGTTTTTGCATCAGCTCATGCTGGAGAAAAGGCAAAGGATGTTATAAAACATTTTCTCCTTGCCTTTTTCACCCCTGGTGTCCCTGCAGAAATAAAAACTGATAATGGTCCAGCTCATGTCTCTAACAAACTCAAGGAATTCTTTAGTTTGTGGGGTATCCAGCACACCACAGGCATCCCCCACAGGTCAATCTATAGTTGAAAGAACTCATCAAACTATTAAAAGAGTCCTGGACCAACAGAAAGGAGGGACAGAGGTCAATTCTCTTGTTGTGAGACTCTGTAAGGCCCTGTTCACAATAAATTTCTTAAATAATTCATTCTCAGAGCCTACTCCCCCACTATTTCGGCATTTCACTAATTCGACCCAGACCAAATTGAAAGAACGACCGCCAGTGTTGATCAAAGATCCAGAAAGTCATCAGATATTAGGCCCTTTCCTAATACTAATTGTATGGGGGAGGGGATACGCCTGTGTTTCCACACCTTCAGGACCCAGATGGATACCTGGAAAGAATGTAAAGCCATACCTTGGACCATGGGTGACAGCCCCTGAAGAAACAAGACAACACCCCAGATGGTGACAAGGAGACCCCAGACAAAGAAATGAGTGCCGCCTGGAGAAGACGACGGTGCAAGATAGTGGACATCTGAACGTCCAATTGTGCTACCTCCAGGCTGTTTCCAAAAAATCTGAAACCCCAAGTCCCCTTATACATTATCCTCTTGTGTTTCCCTACCCCACAACCCCCTTACCCGTGTGCTAAAGCAAATAGGGGAGGTTTTTCTTTGAATACAGAAGGGGGAGATGTTGGGGTCAGTGGGCCGGCTGGTAAGCCAGAGAGATCTAAAGTGGCTGAGGCTGGCTGGTTGAAAAGCTCAGGCATTTGAAAAATACCCTCTTACCTCTGTAAAGAATAAGCCTCTTCCACAAGTCCTTGCAGTTGGAATGTAACCTTACCTCCCAGACTCTGTATAAGACTACCTCTCCCAGCAGCCTGTGGCTACTCCCTTACCTGGTCCCCTGCCCTGCCCCTTCCCCCTGCTCATGGGCTCCCTTCCCTGGCCCCGCCTCTGTACCGCCCCCGTGCCCTCAGATGAGAACACTATGTAAAGGCAATCTGACCACTTTGTCGGTCTCTTCGCCTGCTCACCTCTGCGGATGAATAAACCCTGATCGTGGAATACGGGCTAGTGGAGGGCCCTCCTTGGCTCCTTGTCTCTGGTAATATTGAGCTGTCTGGCTTAGGTTTGGGGGTGCGTGCCACCAGCGCCTTTCAGCAGCGCAGGGCAGAAAGAGGGGTTTGCTAGCGGCCCAGTCCGCATCTGAATTGTCCCTCTCCAAGAGACAATTTGGGGTACACAGCAGCTACCTCCAACCACCCTTTAACCCCCACAACCTTAATTATTTTATAGCAGCTTAGTAATTTTGAATTTTAAAACAATTTTGTGTCATTTTTCTTCAGAAGTTCCTCAATTGCTTTCTCATTCTTGGGTGAACATCAGTCTATTCCAATGTAGTTGTCAAAAATGATTCAGTTAAATAAAGACTTCAGTTTAAACTAGTCTTAAGAGAAAGTAGAATTTTGTGCTCAGTTAGTAATCTGAATCTGTACCTGGGTTCCCTCAATAAAAACTCAATAAACTTCATAAAAACACTCAATAAAAATCTCTGTGTGAAAGAAGTTTGTAATCCCAGATATTTACAGTGAAAATAAAATTTAAAAAAAAATTAAAATAATAAGCAGCACTGCAACTGGACACAGTGTACAGAGATTTCCCTGTAAACAGCTTCTGAGTAGTCATCATTCTGTCTAACCGAATTCCAGCAAAAACATTGGAGGGGAGAGGATTTTTTTGCACAGGAAAATCTGACATTTTACTGATCCTACTCTTCTGATTTCTTTTCTCTACTATATTTCTTAGCAGTCCACATGTATCTAAGGAAGGAATGTTTTTCAACCGAGTAAATGGATACAGCTCTAATCAGTGCATTATTTTACAAAGAAAAAAAAAAGATACTGTAGCTGTGGGAATAAACAGTACCACATCCTTTGAGAATGTGTGTAATACAGCCAATGAAAATTCTGCAAAAACCAACACAAATCCACATCTTTTTTTTTTTTTTAAATTCTGCTCAGTGACGAAGGTTCTTTTGGGAACAGCATTTACTTGTGATAACTATTTCATGTACTTATGCTGGCTAAGAAATTGTTACTAAATTTCAATGAAAAAATAAAGACAGGAGAGACCCGAAGATGGAAATCTGAAGTACTGTAATGCGTGTGTGCAGCACTGGTAGCAAACCTCACAGATATACCCATCTCCAATGCTCTGTACTCACCTGTCAATTACTTAATATATTTACTACTAATAAAAAGCAATGTTGTCTATGCTTTGCTTTAAAGTTTAGTTGAGTGGATTTTTGAATACACATACATGTTCATGTTTATTTCCAGTTCTTTGGAACTTTCTATTTTGTTACCAGAAAATCTAGACACAATTGACATGGAGGAGTAAACAGGAAAGCATAAAGAAAATTATTAACAGAAATGAAATTTTTGAATGGTTACAGAGCACTATTTTATTGTTGCCTATCAAGTAAATAGTTTACCTGTTGCCTAAGTTTGTGTTTCAATTATTTATAAAAGAAATTACCTACCCATTATTAAGTAAAGCACAATATTTCAGTATAGCTCAAGAAGAGATACTTGAGACTACATTTAGGAAAAAAGCCCCAAACACAAAAGCATTATGGCATGAAAGATGTAGTCACTGATTAGTTTATTTTGCTTTTTAGTTAATGTTGGCCCTTAACAAAAATATAATTAAAAATTCTGGTTCTTACATCGCTTTCTACCACTAGTAAACAGTTCTTTAACTACTAAGCAATCTTTGAGATGTTTATGATTTTTATTCCATATTTCATTAAAAATGTTTCAGAAAGAGAAAAAATACATTGTTCAAAGAAGTAATTTTGTACTTTGCCTCAGAGAAGACTTTGAAAGTTACTACATTCTAAATAGATTGTTCATTGCTACTTACTCAAAAATTTACCAATTTGGCTGTTTTCCAACACATAGGCACAAGGGCTAATGAGATAGAAAGAAAATAGAGAGCAGTATGAAAAATCTTGAGAATTTGGCTAATCATTTAAACAACATGAAAGTTATGTTGAATTAGAGTGCTTACACCAGCCAGAAAACTGAAGTCCTCAGCTGCTATAACATAATCTATGGATACTGCTCTATCAAGGAGACTAAAAGAATTCTTTAGTTTAATAGTAGAATTCTGCTGCTAATGTTCGTTTTAGTTATCATTTAGGCAAATGCTGTGACTCTTTTAAAAAACAGATGTTGTTTTATTGTTTTTACAAAAGAACATGAGGCAAGCTAGTTGTAGGGCTTATTATCATCATCTCTTTTGCAAGGGGAGACAACGCTTTCCAACAGAGAGCACTGCAATATATTAGTGAGTGATATATAATCTAATCATATATGGACTAATAAAGGACAAAGATTTTTAATTAAGGCAGTGGTTACAGTGTGGAGAAATACATAGACTGTAATAAAGAATCAGGAGTAGATCCAAGCAACCCTTCTGAAAAATGCAGCTGTTGTACATTTTTAGTGAGAGAAGAAATATTAATTTGAATCACCCCTTCCTTTGCAATAGCACAACATCTGTGAAAACAGATTTTAAAAGTGTTTGTCTTGACTGAAAATTCCAAATGGGGCAGAACCTTTATTTGTCTAGTGTGAAAACAGAAAGTTGTCCTAGCTTTGCATATTTTTTCCTGCTTCAAGGGGTAGGTACACAAAACTGAAATGTGGTTTTCTCTGATGGCAGATGCTAGCAATCATAGTGATAAAAACTTCCACATGGTAATTTCTTATCTAGTCTTATATTCCAAAGTAATTATATCAGCATTTTTGTGTTTTGTTTTGTTCTAAAAGATGCTCTCCATTAATCAGGACAGTACTAAAAATAATATCATTGCAATGGAGAAATCTTTAAGTGCGCTGAACCTTTTCCTAGCCAACTGTGTGGCATTTGTAACAGATAACACAGCTAATGTGAGAAAACCACAATGGTGTTCTTAAAGGAGTACAAGATGTTAGACCATATGTTCACAGACATGCGATGTGCCTTGTCATGTAGGTCATTTTGTTGCCAGGAACACTGTCATAACCCAAAGACAATATGAACCAGAAAAAATGTGATTTGCTAGGGGATACTGAGAGACAGAAACATTTCTTAAATCTCTAATATTTAACTGGCAGTTGAAACTCCATTTTGACCTATGATAAAAAATTGTGGTAGAACTGCTTGTAAAGAAACTTAATATTAACTTGTTTCAAATGTAGCTAAATGTGCAGATTAGTGTATATCAGCCATTTATTTTTATTTACAGAAACCTGACATCTCTGTTTACACTCCATAAAATTCTCTTGCTTATTTTCAGGCGTCCACATTCAGATCTGTGGGAACAGGTAAGAACATATGCGTAAGCATAAGAGAAAAAATTTCCTGTTTCAGGGGTCCCATTAAGGATTATCAATACTTGATTATCAAAGTATTAAACAGTGAATGGAAATTGCAAGAAGTATTTTATGAAACATTCAACCAGTGTAAGCTCCGTCCTCAAAACAAATTTCTTGTCTCTCTCTTTTTGCTTCCTATTTCACTAAAAGATTTAATTCCTTTCATGTGGGAAATGTATCCCAAATTTCTTGAAATGTATAACCTTAAAATGTTGTAGCCAGATGTTTAAAAAGAGAAATAATAAAAAAAAAGAACAAAAGCAAAACCCCACAAAACCCCTATATTAATGGTGCTCTGAAGGTATATATATGTATACCTTCATATATATCTATTAACTGTAGGGGTAAAATGAGGACTAAGTTAATTAGATTAGGGAAACCATTGTGTTTCCATCTATTTTTGTTTTATTATCGTTGTGTCATATTTCTAGAACGAGAATTGTACTAATATGAAGTAATTTTGTTTTGCACTAAGAAAAAAAAAAGAAGAACAAAAAAAGATAATCCTAACAGTTTTTACAGAAGGTACTATAATCTAGTGTAACAGTTTAAAAAAAAAGAAGTAGGAAGGGAACATAGCCAAATAAAAACAGTTTTAAAGGTGTTGTGGGACTGCTCTTTTCTGGCAGAATTATCACAAACATTTCTGGGTAAATGCTTTGTTCTCCCTGAGGACAAAGTTATCGTCTGCATATTTACATGTACACACATTTTACTGCTGACTCTGAAAATTAAGCTAGAACTATCTGTAAAAGGAGAATGCATAATAACTATACAATCCTGAAAGTATTCAAGACTGTCTGCATACCAACTACAGGAAATTCATAACATTTTAAAATAACATTTATGACGAGAAACTGTTCTGAGAATATTCTGTAATTGCAGAACTATTTCTGATACTTAATAGATGCTTGTTGTTTTTTGTTTAACTGACAAAAAAATATTTATTAGTGTTTTCAGAAAAACCTTAGGTGTGATGGCTTGATATCGTTCAAATTTTTTTCTACAAAGTCAGGAAGCTACAATGCATAACAATAACCAACATAAAAAGAAAAACTGATTGCTTATAAAAAAGAAGTGTATTTTTTTTATTTACTGCTATTCTAGCGATGCAGACTATCTCAATTAGAAAAAATGAATGTTACAAAACAATATTATATATTGTTATAATAAATGAAAATCACATAGAACTATTAAATACGTTTTCAAAATATTTTTCTCAGTGAAACATACTGTTCCTTTCATATAACTTAATTTTTGACTGTTCTCTTTTTCATTTTAACAGAATATTTTCCTAGAAAATACTTCATCTGTATTTTTACTTCAGCCTATGTGATCATTAGTCAGATGAAAAAGTCACAGTGAAAAAAATAGTATCTATGCATGAAAAAGAATACATTTATTGTTTAATGCTTGATAAACACTACATTTCATCAGTTTATGTCACAGTACATAAAACAATAACTCTCTAATTCTAATTCCCCCCAAATCCAGAAAAATACTAATTTGAAATAATGCAAAAAGCATATCTGTAAGATTTTTGAAAACAGAATAAAATTTTCTGAAAGTTGCTAGAGCATGAGTATCCCTGTGTATTTACAGATGAAGACATGTTTCTACTCATTTTCACATTGCCATCTCAGATAAATGTATTTCTGATGCACACAGTTACAGTTCAGAATTTTGTTCCTTTTCTCTCAAACTGCCTCACGAAGATTACCATTTTCATTGAAAAGAACCAGAGTGTATGTGTAAATTAATGACAGAGTTGTGGAAAGTTTCATCTACTTAGAGGACAAGAACGATGACAGCATTTCTGACAGTAGTTTGACTAGCAATCAATTCACAAGAGAGTTAGATGACTTTAGAAAGTGATTTTTGACTTCAAGGTCATTTTAGCTGTCATGGTGGTTGAACAAGCTGTCTCACTGCTTTGACCAATGACTTCTTAAGCTGCAGGTCAAAGTTTGGATTTCAAGGCTTGGACCAGAAACTGTTGCAGTTCTCCCCTTCTCATACACTTGACCCTGCAAAGATACTTCTGGGTTGTACAAAAGGGGTTTCCAGGAAGACATATTTTTTGTATTTAGCAAGAGATATTGTAAACTACTTGAGATGCCACTCTACAGAATCTAATACCTATCAATAATTGACCCAACCCTGGCAGTGTTCAAAGCCAATCTTGATAAGGCCTTGAGCAACCTGGATTAGTGTGAGGTATCCCTTCCCATGAAGGGGAGGCTGGGACTAGATCCTTTCCAACCCCTTAACATTCTATGATTATGATTAAATAAGGGGATGAAAGAGAGATGACTATTTAAGCCTATACAGGGGGACTCTGTTTAACACAGAATTTCTGTGACATCAATGAACACATGAATTTTAAGCTAGCAGTCATGGTAACAAAATACTTAATAAAACCTCATCCTAACAGTTGATGGTTTTTAAATAAGTATGAGACCATTAACATGCACTGGGAAGCCTTGTTTAAGCCTTTCCTAAGAAAATCTCGTCTGGAAGGCATTTAAGTAAAATGAAACAAATAAACCTTGTCCTGTCTTATGAAAGATACATGTGTCGTGGTTTCAGATTTTAAGTCCAAAAAAACATTACATACATTACCTCTACAAAAAAGTAAAGCCTGATCCTCAGATGGAAATGACATGATAAAATAATTGTGACTTTATTTCCTGCTTAACGCTATTTTACTGTGCTCCAGCCTAGAGCATCAAGAGATGGGTATTTAATAACATTTCTTCACTTAGCATTGGCCTTGAAAAAGAATGTCACATATTCTAATACATAAAAAAGTTTTTCTTGGTTTCACTGCCCCCTTGTTTGCTGATCAATCATAGATTGATGAAAGGTGGACAAATTTTATCTCAATCTCAGGATCCGAAATAAAATATAAAGGGATTGATGCACTGAATAATGTGTTGTGATATTTGCCACTTCTATTTCTTCAGGACAGAACTGAAAAGAGGCAAGGCCATTTACAGGCAATGTAAAGACCTACAGAGTGCAACAGATGGGGTGGGAACACAGGTGAAAACAAATCTGGTGACTGGTCAGCCACTAGATTTAAAAGATGTCAAACAGGTTTCCTGAACCCCTGATGAGTAAGATTTCTACAAGATGTGTGTGTGTTGTTTAACCTGTTTCGCTCTCTATGGGTAATGATAATTACAACGAACAGTCAAGCACACTATCATTCATTCCCATTCTTTTTTATAAGTCTGCTGTACAGCTACAGAACAACAAACTCAGATCAGCCATTATATGGGAACAGACATAAATTATTTTCTCAAAGAGCTGACATATCCTCTCTTTTAAAGTGTATGAGTTTGTGGATTGGTGAACAGCATAACCTGAAGGTGAAGAGATTGAAGCTATTGAAGAGGAGAGTGAATTATCAAGTCAAGAAGAACTCTCCTGTCTAGTCACACACACTTCCTGCAACTGAATCAAGAAAGAGTAGTGGTTGCTCATTTAGGTAAAACTAAATTGTGTTACACATAAAGATGCTACAATTTTATGGGTAATTTACAGAGAGCAAGACTAATACAGAAAGACTGAATGTCATTATTGTGAGATTTCAGGCTTTGGAAACAGATTGGTTTATATGGTCTTAGGTGTTAAGGTCAAAGAAGTTTTTCTTAGAACAATCTGCCTCCAGATTATTACAATTGGTGATCATTATTTCTCTGCATCAAACACTATTTTTTCCTTACAGTGAATAAGCAGTAAAAGTATAGTGATATCCATACTTTACAAAAGCTGTTAGCTCGTGTATTGGTATGGTATGAACAACATTTCAGGTCCTTTAAGAAAAAAGTAGTAATACTATGAGATTATGTTTTGTCTTCTAGAAAGAGGAAAGATAGTGACTTCTTAAGGACAAGGGTTAAGGAGTATCTCTTATAATTTGTCAATGCAATGGGAACATTGTCAAATTTTCTATTCCCTTGGTTTTTCTGTTCTTTGCTGTGTTGGTGCTGACAGGTTTTTTTAAGACTTGTTCAAATTAATACAGTAAGGAAAAAGCCCAAAGAGCTGTCTATATGTCAGATAGCAGACACTTGGTCCAGCCAAATCAGTAATTTATGATAAAATATAAGAATTATAACTTTTTCCAACTTGATAGAGTAAAACAATAACTTTCAGAACTGGGAACTCGAATTAAGTTTCAGAACGTGACAGCTACTTTTTTTTTAAAGAATAGTCGTAAACACAGCCCTTCATGTGTACTACATAAATAATACAGAAATATGATAAAATTTAATAATCTTTATAAAAACTTGTATATACAATATAGTCTTTCTAATAATATATTTTACTAATATGTACAACTTAATTTTTATAGTTTTTAAATTAAAAGTATAATGTTTATATTCTATGCAGTCACAAGAAATACATTTCAGTGCTTCTGCAGTAGTTCTTGTTGTTATCGCTCTTCAAAAATTCTAAAAAATTATGAAAACATAAAATAATTCAACGAACCTAAACGTAAAAGTATCATAATATAAAGAAGTTATGAAGCTGACTTATCCAAGAAATAAGAAGCATAGTAAGAACTGGTTTCAGCAGTATTTCTGCAATTGCCAAAGTAATGTAAGGAAAAAAAGACCATATAGCCAAACTACACTATTAGATTCTCAGAGTTTTATAGTATCTGAACTGGTGCACCAAATAACATGGTCCATTTTGTGTATGATAGTTTCTCTTTAATTAAAACAAAAAAAAAAAATACATGTTGAGAAGCCTATGGCTTCTAAATTCCAACTGAAATATAAAGTTCTAGTTCATCTGTGTAGATAAAATGTTATAGTTATGTGAGAAAGATATTGACTTAATGTGGTGAATTCATGAAAGACTTGAGATTTTCATGAACAGCATTCCAAAGTACTTTCTCTTCATTAATAAATAGTAAAGTAGCATGTTATGTACGCCTATTCTACGTACTTGAACACTCTGTCCACTCTGGGCAGGAGAGGGAGTGCAACGTGACTGATGTCCTATCACTGTAAGGCTACTCAGATTTTGAAAACAATGTCTTCAAAAGGCCTCACTGCACTAAGAGCAATTGCCTGTGAGGATACTCATTGAGGAATAAATTTCATTCTCAATTCTTTCAGCAACAGTGCTATTAGGGATGAAGAGAAATTCACAACTCCTGGAGTCCCATCAAGATAAAAACAAGGCTCCTCTTAAACTACAAATATTTATGTTTTTCCCTTAGTTACAATATTCTCACTCACCCTGACTTTATACCTGCACTATATTTTAATGGGTTGCTGTCAAATAAACTTAATGACATTAAGTGACACCTTGGAAAAAACAATTTAGTGCATTTTTTCACTCAAATTGAACAAATATTAGGTGTATTGAAGCACCAGTCTGTTGCTCAGATAAATGAAGAATTCTCTCAAAGCAAAGGTTAGTAGCACAAATCAATACATTGAAATATGCCTTCTGCCTCTGTCAGCACTACAATATTCGTAATTCAGGGAGTATTTACCTTACAGATTTTAAAACCAAAATAAAGCTGCAGAATAATTTGAGCATATAAGAATGTTAAATACCAGGTTTTCAGAAGAGGAAAAGTCAGGCTACTACATATTTATCTTGAGACATGATGTGGATCCAATCATTTTAAAGAAAATTATGCTATTTTTTCAGGTATTTATGAGGTGACCTAAAGTTTAACTGATAATCACTTTTTCAAATTATCAGAATAGAAATCCTTTTTACCATCTTAATACTTTCCTTCAGATTTTAAATTTCTGAAGGTGAAATGGAAAAACTATGAAAAAAAGAAGTCTGAGTGCAACTGAGATTTGAATTTGCACTAATGACCAGAAAACCTCTTTTAGATGCAGTTGCAGTAGTCAATACAGATACAGCTGAGTCTATGAACAAATAAAGAATGAACATACACATGGTTAGAATGCATCCACACTGTATGTACCTTAGTGACCCAGCGATCAAACAAGCAGAACATGGACTTATTTTACTTGAAATCAAAACTACTTTGGAAATTATAAAAAAATTATATTAGATAGAAAGGATTATTAGTCAAGTTTTATAAATGTCATCAGTGTATTAGTCAACAGACTGCTTCTTCTGTCATATACACTTTGGGAATTTCTGAATATGGTTATGGTGCACTAGTGACAGTACAGCTCCACTGAACTGCAGATTCATATTGTCAAAAAGACATTAGAAAAGATCAAGAATTTTTAAGTAGTAATAACAATAATAGTCACAAAACCAGCCATATTTGTGAAACAAAGTGTTTGCAAAGATTAAGAAGTAGAGATTAAACATTTACATGAACAACAAAAGAAGACATATGATCCACATTTGTATTTTAAAGGTAACACTCCTTAGTTTGGCAGACAGCTACATTATCTTTTCTCTCCCATCAGCTTTTCTAATATTAATTTTAAGCTACTTTTTTTTTTTCTTTTGGAAATTTCTAGTATTTTGGTCTTAGTGAGATCCTCCATTGTTTCTTCTTTTTTTTAAGTCTCCCCACTCTATAATGTGTTTAGTTGTTTATCTTTAAATTTGAATTGTTCTTTTCTCTCCTTTAGTGTTATACTGTGCTCCCAAACACTCTAGAAAGATCAGCTGTTATCTGTTCTTTGACTCTGGTTTGATGCAAAAGCTAAACTAGAGTCTACTTAGACAAAGGTGTTAGATTTAAAAACCAGCTTACATAAAATGCAAGAACTAAACTCTGAAAGATAATCTCTATACAAGCAGCAGGAAAAAGACAAATAATAAAAAGAGTCCAAAATGAAAAATAATAAAGAAAAAGGATACAATTATTTCTTAAAAACAATGTAACACTCTCAAAAAAAAAGTGAAACTAAATATGTTTTGACTGAACCAGTCTGTATTGGATGCAGGTATCAAGGTTTTGGTGTTTTGGAAGTCACTTCCGTCAGTCCACCTTAAGTAATTCCGAAGACACGAGAAGTAATCTTGCTGAGGGAAACTATACAAGATGGAAAATTTCTGAGTAAGAGCCTACCTCATAGAAAACAACTATACATGAAGCTAGAACATCGGTTAAAGATTGTGTCCTTTCAAAAGTGGCTAATTACTTAATAGAAGGAAATACACTTGTCTGGATTGGCATATCATACATGTAAATCAGCTTTCATGATAGTTGGACCATGTCTACTAGCTCCATCATTGACCAATTAGAAGCAAAATTCAGGACAGACTCTTGAAAATACTCACTGTAATTTAGAAAAGATAGTGAAAACAGACAGTGGGGCAAGTAACAAGACAACGGGAACATGAGAAACCTTATTTCACAGAAGCCCAAAATTCTTAGAGTTGGAACAGGCCTCTGGAGATCATCCAGTCCAGTGCCTCTGATAAGGCAGCATCACCCAGAGCAAGTGACACAGGAATGCATTCAGGTGGGTTTTGAATTTCTCCAGAAAAGGAAGGAGACTCCACAACCTTCCTGGGCAGCCTATCCCAGTGCTCTGCCACCATTAATGTAAAGAAATTCTTCCTTGTGTTAAGGTGGAAATTGTGTTTTATTTATGGCTTTTGCTCCTCTTTCTGTCACTGGGCACTATGGATGCTGAAAAAGCTTTAGCAGAGAATTTCTCCAGCTCTCTGCAGCATTTTTGTGAGAGTTCTGTCTTTCCCATGCAAGTAAGTCAAAACAATGTTACAGTTTTGTAAACTTCTTGCAGCTGCACGTTGTTTTGCAGAATTGTTATAGTTCTAACTAAAAACATTCAAAAATGAGTGTCTTGGAACTTAACAAATTCCCTTAAGTGGTGGATGGCAAAAAACCAATTACCTTATGCCACTTAATACACTTTGCAAACTAACATATAAAAGTCTTCTGAGAATTCATTGAAGTGCGTCCATCTATCCCTGCGCCTGAACTTTGTGTCGTTTCTCTACTTGTCCGTAGAGAAAACAGCGACACTGAAAAGAGTTTGGCACCATCCTCCTAACATCCGCCTTTGAGATATTTATATGTATGGATGAGACCCCCTCTCAGTCTTCTCTACTGGACCCTCTCCAGTAGCTGCTTATGTCTCTTGTACCAAGGGGCTCAGAGCTAAACACAGGACTCCAGATGTGGCTTTTTGTAAGTGCTTATGACTGTGAGTATCTTATTTTCCTGTACAATCCTAATTTCATCTAGAATATGAAAAACTAAAGATATTCCAGTTTTTTCATCATTGATGTTTGACTTCTGTGAACTGCAGTGAACCACTACACTTCTCATATCCATAAATTATTTTCTTAAAAAAATATTGGTCAATTTTGACAATTCGGTGTGATACAAGAACAATAAAGGAAATAAATATTGATTCCGGTTCTAATAAAAGCTTTGCTTTTGAATTTTTTGAATGGGGATGAAATTGAAATGTTGAAATTCTCAGAATGGCTACAGCTTTCTACTAATTTCTTCATCTAATAGGTCTGACAACATACATTCCTCTCTTTAAGAAGTCTTGATGGGACATATAAACAGATTGTTAATGGCTCAGTAAAATCACTGCGTTTAATCCTGAAGTCTAACTTGATGAACTCAAATTGGTATTGATGTTTACCAAATGAATCCATAATTTTCCATTATGTAAAAATCAATCCCAATTTTCCATGACAACGACAAATTTGTATAAAAGCTAGAGAGTTTTTTATAGAGATCAAAACTTCATTTTATTCATTTAAAAAAACTTCAGTGAGAGACAGGGGAAGAAATGAAGAGCTAAGCAACTGTAGATTTCAAGTCTTGAAGCCGTCAATAAAATTTAAATTTTTGGTGAAAGGGTAGTACAAGCAAGTTACATTTATAAAAAGATGTCTTTCTCTGGCTTTTAATCACATTCATATTCTAGTTTCCTATAATAAAAAAACAAAACAAAACAAAGGTCAGTTTTTGAAGGCAAGATATAATATTCCTAAAAAACTCTAGCTGACCAGCTAGAACCAGTGTATTTGGTTAAGTACAATTACACTTCATACTTTATTTGTTTTCTCTAAAGGCTGATGTCTATTATGTTAAAGGAACAGAAGTGTCATTTGTGTACATTATTGAGAAATACCTGGATCCTGCATTGTATATTCCCTTTTTTCTCACTCTTTTATAGGATTATGCAGGTGTGGAAGTGCAGACCATGAGTTCACAATGCCTAGGAGAATATTAGCAAAAATTTCCCTTTGAGTGCAAAAAACATTAAAAAATGCCTGTGTTGGGTCAAGATCAGCCAAGTACCTTGACACTCTCTCTACCATTGGCACAAGAATGTTGTTTTTAAGATTATTCTCAGATTTCAGCTCTAGAAGGAACATGGAAAAGGCAAGAACCATTTTCTAAACTTTGTTGGTGACACTCTCCATGTGCCTGAATATTTTCTACTTTCTTCTACTCACTGGGAGAGGATTTTTCTTTGTTTGTATAAAAATGTGTTTCTTATTTACCTAGTTGCTACCTCTGTAGAGCAGTAGATTCAACTAGCTTTTACAGTACCCACCTCAGCTTCAGGGTTCTAGGAAACTTTCAGGACAATGCATAGATGCAGCCTCAGCGTGTGTTTTGTGGACTGGAGTATAAAAAAATGGTGTTTGTTTTCTGATGGGAAGAAAACATGCTTGTCTTATTTCTGGCAGTGACTGAGGGAATTGGCTACTCAAGGGAACAAGCAGGATGGGCAAGTTTTGCATATTTTTGGAGCCATGTTAATCTGACTGAACCTGCAGTATTTGTGAGAGCTGTGAAACTAAAGATTCTCAGTCTATGAACTTCCTGAGTGGAATTCATTACTAAATTACATTCATAAAAGATATGCTTTTAATTACCATAGCTTTAAATCATCCTTTGTTGCTGAATCAAACATGAATACACTGGCAACTTAGAGATGCTAAATCTGCTGAACTGTCTTGTACATAAATTTGCATTCATCTTCCAACCATTTTTTTAATAATTTCGAAATTTGAAGGAATATCTTATGAAAAGAGAAACCATCTGAAAATGCGTTAATGAAAGATTCAAAGCGTTTTCCAAGAAAGGAGGTGATGATATAAAAAGCCATCAGGGAACAGCAACACTTGCATCTCTATTTGTTTATTCCTTACCAAAGCTCACTTGATTTAGATGCACCATCCATACTTATGCAGCTTTTTGCTCATTCATTTGTTCATTCACTACCAACAAGGGGCAGATTCTCCTGAACTGAATATGTGGGACAAGTGCTGAAATTTCTATTGCATGCATTCACTTGACTGGAAATGTATGCATATGTGCAATATAAAATTTAATGATCATGCTAAATATTTAAGGGTTAGCAAAATGCAGCAACACCTGCCTCCTTCCATATAGTACTTGATGGCTTGCATATTGCAATCCTTGTGTTTCCTAAAGCATATTTATAAGTAGTTTTTAATCATGAAGTAAAATTGAGCAATAATCACTTGAGCATTTGAAGTAGCTGGCCCTATTTTGCTGTCATTGAATTTATATAACCGTTCCTGGTTTACTCTAATGTGACAGTAGTAGCAGACCAATTCTCTTTCATGGTTTTCTCTTTTCTTTTCAGAGCTATAAGCGCCTTAGAATAAAGTAACTTGTTTTATATTGGATGAAATACATACAACTGTACAGAACAATTCAAAAAAGAATTACTAAATGTCTATATTAATATGTAGGTGGTAATTGCAATCAGTTATTGAGAAGCATCTGCTAAAAGGCAAGTCCTTTTAAAGGCAGCTCAATTAAAATATAGTGTTTGCCAGTCTTATCAACTAGCGTGAAAAATATTTTTTATAACATATATGGCATCTCTTGCAACATTAATTTATCTTGAAAAGCATTTAGCAAATGACTGCCTAGGACTATCTATGACTATGGAATTAAAGAATTATAGAATAGTTTGGGTTGGAAGGATACTTTAAGATCTTCTAGTCCAATCTCCCCTGCAATGTGCAGGGACATCTTCAACTAGACCAGGTTGGTCAGAGCCCTGTCTAATCTGACCTTGAATGTTTCCAGGAATGGGGTCATCCACAACTTCCCTAGGCAACCTTTTCCAGTGTTTCACCACCCTCATTGGCAAAATTCCTTCTTTACATCTTGTCTCAATCTACCCTCTTTAAGTTTAAAACCATTACTTCTTGTCCCGTCTCTACAGACTACTAAAAAGCTGTACTAACCTTTCTAAAAAGCCCCCTTTAAGTACTGAAAGATTGCAATTTGGTCTTCATGGAGCCTTCTCTCCTCCAGTATGAACTACAATTCTCTCATTCTTTCCTCATAGGAAAGTTGCCCTACACTTATGATTGTATATGTGGCTCTCCTATAGACCCACTCCAACAAGTTGATGTCTTTCCAGTACTGAAGACTCCCCAGCTGGAAACAGTACTTCACTTGGGAGGTCTCACCAAAGCAGAGCAGAGGAGTAGGATCATATCCCTTGGTCTGTTTGCTACATTCTTGTTGCTGGAGGCCAGGATAAGTTTGGCTCTCTGGACTGCGAGCACACATTCCTGGGTTGTGTCCAGGTTTTCATTGAACAGTACCTGAATTCTTCTCTACAGGGCTGCTCTCAATCCTCTCACGCTTTGTCTTACTGAATTTCGTGAGGTTCACATGGGCCCAGACCTTGAGGGACCATTATCCAGGTCACTCTAGAGGGTGTTTAAACCCTCAGCAGTGTCAACCACATCACTCAACTTGGTTTTGAGTGTGCACTCAATCCCCCTGTCTAGGTCATTAATGAAGACATTAAACAGTATTGGCCCCAGTGCAGACCCTTGATGAACGTCACTTATCACTGATGTCCATCTGAATAATGAGCATTGACTACTACTCTCTGAATGCAGCCATCCACCCAATTCCTCATCCACTGAACAGCCCATTCATTGAATCCATATCTTTCCAATTCAGAGAGAGGGGTGTTGTCAGGACTGTGCCAAAGGCCTCACAGAAGTTCAGTTTGATCATATCCATAGCTCATTGTTCACTGATGTAACCACTCCATCATAGAAGGTCACAAGGTTGGTCAGACAGGTATTGCCCTTAGTGAAGTTGGGCTGATTGTCTCAAACCACCTCCCTGCCCTCTATGTGCCTTAATATAGCTCCAAGTAGGATCTGTTCCATGCTCTTCTCAGGCACTGACAGGCCTGTAGTTCCCAGGGTCCTCATTTTTTCACTTTTTAAATATAGGTGTAATGTTGCCCTTTTTCCAGTTATTGCACAGTTCACCTGGATGCCATGGCTTTTAAAATATCATGGAGAGTGGGTTGGCAACTACATCAGTCAGTTCCCTCAGGACTCTGGGATGCCTCTTGTTGGGTCCCATAGAGTTATGTACATTCAGATTCCTCACATGCTCATGAACTTGATCTTTTAGTGGAAGGGACTTTGCTCCTCCAGTCCCCAATTTGTGACCCATACACCTGAGAGATGTGAGAAGAGAGGTTGACAGTGAAGACTGAGGGAAAATGTTGCCAAGTGCTGCCATGACCTTCAGCCTTCTCCTCCTCTTTCGTTACCAGTTTGCCAGTTTTTCTCATCAAGCTCCTCTTTAAACTTTTCTGGATGACATGCCTGTAGACCTCCTGCTTATTGTTGGTGTCCCTTGCCAAATTTAGCTTCAGCTACACTTTGGCCTTCCTGACCCCATCCTTACACAACAGGAAAATTCTCCCTATACGCTTCCCAAGATATCTGTAAACCTGTGCTTCCAGTCTGAAATGCCTGTGCATTTCTTTTTTGTCTTTTAGTTTGACCAGAAGGTGTTAGCTCAGACTGCCAGTCTCCTTTACTGTCTTCGTACACCTGCCAATTGAGAACTCTTGTGTGCTGTGTTATAGTTCAGTTCTGCTCCCTTGTTGCTGAGGGCAGTTTCCCAGGGGTCCTATTGGATAACTCCTGGAGTAGCTGGAATGATATCATCCTTATCCTTTTAGCAGCTGTCATATAGGATATATCAGAACATTATGTGAATTTATATGAATTTTACATTTATTCTTGTGAGATTTCATTCAAAGTTGAGAGAATGATAGTAATTTAAAACTCTTGATAACAAGGAAATTTATTCGACACAATGACACTCTTAGCCCATAAGCTCTCAAAGAGAGAAATTAATTTTTCAATCTTTACATTTAAGTATTTTGAAAAATTAATATATTGTTTATATAGTTTTAATAAGTAGAAATAATCACAAAGAATATTAGAAAAGACTTTAGGAAAACAATATCACCTTTGGAGACTAATAGAGTCGATTCATTCATTCTTGTTTTGTAAGGAGCGATAGAAAGTTTAAAGGAGGGTAGTCCTAGGCATTAGTAGTATGAAACTTAGGTCTTACTAGTTTCTTTGCTATTACACAGACGGTATTTCCTGCTAGTTTAACTCCCTCATTTTCCTCTCCATTAATTTCATGCCTGGATGTGTTTTGGAAGGGGAGGCACTTCTGCCATGAACTCTTGACAGAACTTCTGTAGGCTTCTACTTCTGCCTTGCAGTCACTTTCACTGTGTACAAGTATGATGTAAAGTGGGCAAGGGCACAGTTGTTTAGGGAGATACTTCTTGGAGCTGCTTACTGAAGGTGAAATCCTAACCCGAAGAAGTTAACATCCAATTTAACCATTCTCTGATTAACTAATTTGCCCATGAGAATCTGTGAGCTGTTTGTTCTGAAAAAAATAATGCTTTTATATTCTCATGCTGTTGCAGATGTAAACTGATACTCAGAAAAGTTTATTTGGCAGCCTTGGAATACAAAAAAATATACTGGGGAAATAATTACAAGTTAAAAAAAATGATATTAATATTGAAATTAATATTAATATTAATGTGAGTTAAATAATAAATATTAATAATTAATGGTAATATTAGTAGGAGTTTAAATATATAAATGCCACTACATAGGTCATCATTGTACATGTTTGGCATTAGCAAGTAATGGAAATATTTGGCTATAAGACCAATAGATAAAATGAATTAAAAGTAAAAAAGAGGGTTACTACTTTGAAAAAATTTATCATTGTAAAATAATAAAAAAAGCAAGTAATTTTGCCTCCTTTTTTATGTTCCTTTTAATTTGGGGCAGTCATATTGATATTTAAGATGTGAATTTGACAATGTAAAGTCATATCCCTATATATACAGAAAATATTTTAAAAGAACAAGATACAATACCAAAGGTAAAATCTAAAAACACATATAAATGTTATTTTACAGTCAAGATAGGTAAAACCCCTAGAACAGTATTGATGTGAGTGTTTAGTAACAGTATGAGTATTTACTTTGACTTTCCACACACCTGTAGCAATGCTGAGATATAGTTCAAACTTTGTTTACATTAAGGAAACAATTTCTGTCATCCACAGCTGTCCTGTGCAATAAGGAAAATGAATGTTCTCCAACAGGTTAGAATTCTGTTGTGCTGCTGCTGCTGGTGGTGGTTCCTAATTGTACTACAGGCACAGTTCCTCAATGCTTCAGCTCATTACAGAGACAAACATCACTCAGTGACAGGTAACTTTTCATTCTAACGTGCTTATGCCATGGATGTCTGTGCTTCAGAGATATTCTGTTTTGCACCTGAAATTACTTTCTGTGTTACAGCTATGAAGTGTGATTAAAAAAAAAGATACTGCAATTTAGATAAACCCCTCTAAATGGCTCAACTGAAACAAAGCTGAAAATGAAGGTATAAATGGCTGAAGTGATTAAGACTGTCAAGTTCTCCTGGGTCCTGTTAGAGAATGAAATAGCTGATGGATTATTATTTATCCCTGAATGTGAGTTTTGGGGATTTAATTAAAGATGTTCTATTATATTTTTCAAAGCCTATTTGAGGCTGTGAATCAAGACCTGCAATAACAGAATGTGGCATTGTTAATGGAAAAAATGGATAACTAGAAACTTCAGAAATGTCCATCTTTTAAAGTCTTTAATTTGGCTGCTTGACTTTTCCCCTTTATATGAGCCAAAGTACCAGATGATTTTAAAAATGTCAGATTTTTTGTGAAAAGTGCTTATTCGCTAGCTATTATAAATACAGCTTTACTCAATGACCATTATTATTACTGTAAAAGAGAAAGTATATAAATGTATCTTAAAATAAAAAGAGAAGATATCCTTACAATACACACATGATCAATGGTTGCAAATAGGATCACAAAAAATCTATTAATAAAAAGAGAATTTTCCTGAAAAACTTAGTGTTTTCATTAATAAAGTTCTTTGGCGTATATGAAAAATTTAAGTACAAGCACAGTCATGAAACACCATTTCAAGAGGAGAATGGACCACATTTTCCAGTGAAGTAGAAGTAGAAATAAAAGTTCTGACTAAGTTTGCAGTTCACAAATTAAAGTTTTCACTGTGTTTATGTATACAGTAATCAGGGGGAAAAAGTGGAATATAGTTGAAATACAATGGCAAGCTCTCCTCATCTAGCTTAGCTAAACTAAGCCAAAAAAAGACAAGCCAACCATCAGTCAGTGTACACTGTGATGACCTGATTAGATGCCAGAAGAGACTAGGTTAATTACTGCTATATCAGACAGGAAGTTAAACCTCCAACTGCAGCTCTTTCAGTGATGCAAGAGGACTAGGGGAAGTTTGTCTTTTTGAGAGGTCTGAAGCTATAAACAAAGGAATTAAACAACAGTTTTACCTTTAGGGAAATACTGTGACACTGTTCTGTTGGATGAAAGAGAGCAAAGAAATTAACTGAGAAGAAAAAAATAATCATTATATAAAGTGCCACATGAGGGAGCCTAGTTGAACCATGTAGATTTTTGGTGGCAAACAGATAGGCCATTGTCATCTTCTATCAGTTATAAGGAGGTGAGCAAGGGAAGATGATGTGCCTGAAAACTGAAGAATCTTTCTTCACTGGCTCACACTTTTTCTATTTCCACTAGGACAGTAGTCAGAACTCACTTTCCCTCATACCATGACCTTTTTTGGAGGGATCACTGACATGGGGCAAAAGCGTCTGGAGTTTCTCATGAGTCACAGGGAGACAATCAAGAACCAATCTCCACCAAGTACTTGCTTTTGTTGAGCAACTGTTACACCACCCGAAAGTCTGTGTCAAGACTACACTACATTGCAGACAAATTTAGTTAAAGAGGTGAATTTAACATCTGCAAATCTTTCTTATCAATTTGAAGGTTGGCTTGGCTAAAATGAATTTCACCTCAGAACCTGAGCTGTGAATCTGGTGCTTAGAACTAGCTGTTTATTTATGAGTATGTATGTATTTAAAAGTAGAGAGCTGCAAACAAATGCGTGTAGTTGAAAATGATTATTTTTTTTTTAATGAACTCTCTAAAGGTTATCTATATAAAAATTCCTGTTTGACCAGTTCGAATTTTATCAAACACTTTGGGCTGATGAATGTGGTCACATTTGATAATGCTTACGAACATGCGGGTGTTGAGTAAACGACCAAAAAACTTTATCACTTATTTTGCACACCTTTTAGATTATGTTTTTAATAAAAATATAGTTTTGAGCTACAGTCTTCTAATATGTAAAAAACTTACACTATAAACATGGTATTTTGGAAAAAAGAAAACAGAGGAGAAATTCTGTATGTAAGGAAAGTTTTGAACAAACTTAAGTTATGTAGGAATAATTATTTGTCAAAAAACCAAAAAGAAACTAACAAAGTATGTTGTATTATATTACTGTAACCAGTTTTCAAAAGAAAAATTAACTATATTGGCAAGCTAAGTAATAAGGGAAAATGCAAATAAGTCATATGTAGGTCTTTATCCAGAAAAATATCCCAATGCACCAGGAGTCAAGATTCTTGGGACTGCAAGGAAGTTGCACAGAAAGGTCACCTTGGACCTCAGGAGAGAAGACTTTAGCCTTTTCAGGGATCTTCTTGGTAGAATACTGTGGCGTATAGCCTTGGAGGGAGGAAGGATCAAAAAGGATGGTAAATACTCAAGAATCACCTCTACAAGCTCACGAATGATGCATCCAAGCAAAAAGGAAGTCAGGCAAAAATACCAGGAAGCCTGCATGACTAAACAAGGAGATTCTGGACAAACTCAGACACGGAACCGAAACCTGCAGGGGGCAGAAACAAAGACACATACTCTGAGAGGAGTACAAAGAAACCATCCAAGCTGCCAGGGATCAGGTTAGGAAAGCTAAAACCCTAATAGAATTAAATCTGGCCAGTGATGACAAGAAAAGATTCTACTAGATACATTGGTGATAAAAGTAAGACTAGGGAAAATGTGGGCTTTGTCTGGAAGAAACTGAGAGATCTGGTTACACTCAAGGTGGAGAAGACTGAGGTACCTTATTACATATTTGCCTTGGTCTTCACTGTCAAGTGCTCCAGATAAGTGTCCGAGAGGTACAGGCAGGGACTGAAGAATGAAGAGCAGCCCACTGTAGGATAAGATCAGGTTCGAGACCATCTAGGGAACCTGAAGGTGCACAAGTCCATTGGACCTGATTAGATGCAACTGCAAGTCTTGAGGAAACTGACAGATGACGTTGCTATGCCACTGTTGGCCATATTTGAGAAGTTGTGGTAGTCCGATCAAGTTCCCAATGACTGAAAAAGGAGAAAGATAACATCCATTTTTAAAAAGGTAAGAAGGGAAGACCTGAGGAAGTACAGGCTGGTCATTCTCACTTCTGTGCTTGGAAAGATCATGGAACAGATCCTTGTGGAAATTTTTCTAAGGTAGATGGAAAATAAGGAGGTGATTGGTGACAGCCAGCCAGGCTTCACTAAGGGTAAATCATGCTTGAAAAATTTGGGAAAAGCAACTGACATAGTCTACTGGTACTTTTTCAAAGTATATGACACTGTCCCATACAACCTCTTAGTCTCTAAATTGGAGAGTCATGGGTTTGACAGATGTACCACTCAGCGAACAAGGAATTGGTTGGAGGGTTGCACTCAAAGACTTGTGTTCAACTGCTTGATGTCCAAGTGGACACCAGTGGTTTTCCTCAGGTGCTAGTACTGGGATGACGCCGTTTAACATTTTTATTGCCAACATGGGCAGTGGGATTGAGTGTACCTTCGGAAAGTTTGCCGATGACACCGACACAGTGAAGGGAAGGGATGCCGTTCAGAGGGATTGAGAGGCTTGAGAATGGCCCATGGGAACCTCAGGAATCTCAAAAAGGCTAAGTGGAAGGTCCTGCGCCTGAGTCCGGGCAAACCTAAACACAAATACAGTCTAGTCAAGGAATGGATTGAGAGCAGCCCTAAGGAGAAGGACTCAGGACTGTTGGTTGCTGGGAAGCTCAACATGATTCAGCAATATGTGTTTACAGCCCAGAAACACAAAAAATCCTGGGCTGCATCAAAAGAAGCGTGGCCAGCTGGTCTCAGAGGTGATTCTTTCCTTCTACTCTGCTCTTGTGAGACCCCCACCAGAAGTACTGTCTCTAACTCTAGAGTTCCCAACACAAGAACATGGACATGTTGTAGAAGATCTAGAGGAGGGCCACAAAGATGATCAAAGGGCTGGAACAGTCTGGAGAACAGAAGGCTCTGGGAAGACCTTACTAGAGCCTTCTAGTACTTAAAGAGGCCTACAGGTAAGATGGAGAGGGACATTTTACAAGGGCATGTACTTATAGGACAAGGAGGAATGGCTTTAAACTGGAAGAAGTCAGGTCTAGATTAGCAATAAGGAAAGAATTCTTCACTATGAGAATTATGAAGTCCTGGAACAAGTCCCCCAGAGAAGCTGTGGACCCTCAATCCCTGGAAAAGTTGAAAGCCAGGTTGGGTGACATTTTGAGCAGCCTGGTCTAATGGAAGGTGTCCCTGACTGTGGCAGGGTGCCTGGACTAGATGATCCTTAAGGGTCCCTTCCAGCTTGAACCACACTATGATTCTAAGTGAAAACTAAGCAGCACTTCAAGGAAGCATTGTTGGGAGCTTTAAATAGGAGAAAGTTTTCATGTCAATTTAAATTAATGTCTTATTTTTCTTGCACCACAATGTAACATAAAAGACAAAATATGCAGACATTATAGTCCTGTAAGTGTCTTAATAATGAAGAGTCACAGGATGTGGTTGAGCTTGCTCTGGCTAAGCTTTCTTTGTACTGATTTAGCAAGGGTGCAGGGGCCAGATGACTGTTGTTGAGTGGTTTGGAAGTCCAGCACTGTATGTGCAGTGGCTAGACAAGTCCTGAGGATCACTGGAAATAAACTAGAAAGGCTGCTGATTTAGCAATTTAAATTATATTATTAATGAGACATTTCTATGTGAACTTAAACAACAAAAATTGAGCAACAAAATTTGAACAGCATGTTAATAAGAAAATTATTATGTTTCATAATTGGACCAATAATTGAGTTTTAATTAACAGAATCATAGAACCATAGAATCATTCAGGTTGGAAAGTCCTTTAAGATCATCAAGACCAACCATCAACTTAGCTTCACCAGCATATTCACCCCAAAGACATGTCCTCAAGTGCCATACCCCCGTGATTTTTTCAACACATCCAGAGATGGTGACTCTACAACTTTCCTGGGCAGCCTGTTCCAGTGTTTTCCCACATTTTCTGAGAAGATTCTTTTTCCTAATGTCTAATCTAAACTTCTGCTGGCACAATTTGAGGCCATTTCTTCTTATTCTGTCACTTTTTACCTGGGGAAAGAGACTGACCCCTACCTTACTGCAACCTTGTTTGAAGTAGTTGTAGAGATCAATAATATTAGCCTCCTTTTCTCCACAATCCCTCAGCCATTACTCATAAGAATTCTGGTCCAGCCCCTTCACCAGCTTCATTGTCCTTCTCTGGACTCTTATAACTATATTGTTAAAATTTTTTGTCAGCAAGTGTTAGCTCAACTCACTTGTTTTTCTTGTCTCATAATATATTTTGCGAATGACAAGATTTTAAATGTAACTAGATGTAGGTATAAGAAGCAGATGGAACTGGAAAGCACTGCCAACTGCTGTACCAAAGAAAGGTGCTGATAAATAGTAAACTCAGTATCAGGTCCCTGAGTGCATTTCTTTTTACTCCAGGAGTTTGTATGCCTGGGCTTAGGGCCAGCTTAAATAATAATGCAGGTGTTTACCCTTGAAAAGAGCTCTTTGAAAAAAATCTCTGCTAAGAAGCTGTGCTGATCCCTTGCTCCTCTAGTCCTTTGACTGGGAACTGCTTTCAAGGGGCGGCTCCTGTACTTGCTCCCAGCTAGAGGGAGAGTGTTCTGTTCATCTGTGTCAGTTCCTGGCCTTGTCACTGCTCATCCAGAATCTGATGCTGATCCAAGGGCTTGGCCTGCCTTGTCACTGTGGACGTGCCCTAGGATTATGAGGCTGCTAGTGATCCTGGTCACCATTATGGACCAGCTCAGCTGGCGTTGGCCATATGAATTGGCATCTGCCCTGCCTGGCCCATATCATCCTGTGGCAATTGGTTGACCCTGCTTTGCAGAGCCATGTGTGTTGTTGCTGCTTTCTGGAATTCAGTCAAATATAGTTTCCTTTATTTCAGGAGATAGAAACTGCTTGCCTCTCCCAAAGCAAGTAGTAAGATTTATACTGCTTGAAAAGCTCTCTGAAAAATTAAGGGGTTTAGTTAGGGGTGAACATGTGTAAGGTCTTTTATTTTCTATTTACAGTGCCTCTAGTTTCTAAGTAACTTTGCAACATTTTAATTACCAACTCATTTTTAGGAGGTTGGGTTAAGCCCTTTGGTAGTCTGGAAGAAAAATATTTACAGATGCCAAAATCGTGTGATTTATAGTGACCTCTGACACTCAGAGGTTCATTCTCACAGATAAATAAGATAAAAGACACCAATTCTGCCAAAAGTGATACTTTTTTGGGGGACAAAACACTCTGAAGTCCAATGTATACTGTTTATTGAGAGTGATGTTATTAGAATTGTTTCCATAATCTTTTTTTAGGCCTCCCACAAGTTTGGCAAACTGATTTAGATAGCATCAGAAACAATTTTGAATGCAGACTATAACCTAATAAAGGAAAGATAGATAAGGATCTGTTAGTTGCTGTGTAAGTTTTTCCTGTCACACACTCTCTTGAAACTTCTGATTTAACCTTGCAATAAATGTGAAGAAAAACTCAAGATATTTTCAGCTAAATTTTAATAATCCTTCATGAGTATATATTCTGAATGCTGCTAAAACCCTTATGAACTGAAAGAGGTTGTTCAAAGACTAGGTAACAAAATAAATAAATATAAATAATATAATTATAGAAAAAAATATTTAATTCAAACTGTAACAAGAACAGTTACAGAGAAGATTAATCATTCTATTATGTATAGACCAGCCATGTAGTCATGTTAATGTATCAGAGGTTAATGCTTAGAGCTGAGGCTTCTAACTTATCAGAAGATTTTTTAAACTTCTAGGTATAGGGAATTAAGTATAGGAATTTTCAGTGAATTTAAAAAGAGAGCAAAACAATGCAAAAAAAAAGAAACAACAAAACCCCAAAATCACAAGCAACAAAACCCAAGAATCCCAAAAATACAGAAAACACTACATGCTACACCATGCAACCAGTATTTCACAACTTCTTACTTATTATTTAGAGAAATATGAAAGATGCAACAATGGAAAAAGTAAGCATAATATTATGGACTTTATATACAATTTTATATTTTACTTTTCTTTTAGAATTGTGTTGAAATCAACACTTTACCAAAAAAATCTTAGGATTGGTAAAAACAAGATATTGTTAATGGAAAGAGGCATGCAACAAAGTCTGATACTGGATCAGATGAAAATCTAAATTATTTATATTTATAACAATATTTGGTAGATATATTCCCCTCATCTTCTTTTGAATGTTTATTCTAGAAAGAAGTGTAAGACCTTCGTCTTCTCAAAAAAATTTGGTAGGTGTTGTATTTCTCATTCTGATGATTCTGAGGGCATTGCTTTTTCAAAAGACTAAGTTATTTTGATTAGAAAGGAAAAACATAACTAAACATTGGTAAACTTACATGATGACTAATTTCTTCCCATTCCAGTTTATCCTTCTATTAATCATCAGTCTCTCATGGTCATATTAGATCAGTAAGATATTATTACAAGGGAAGTTTTCTCCAACATGGAAATATTTTGTTATTTTTTATAATACTACCATGCAAATACAATTTAAATCCTCAAAATCACCATAGCTGTGAGCTTATAAGTAGAGTAAAAATGACAACTAAATTCTCAAATTAACTATTCAAATGTTCGTTATTCTCCTTCAGGTAGAACTCTCAGGAGCACTCAGTATGAACTTAATGCTGCTTCACTGAGCATCAGGATGCTTCCATGGGAGCAGTGTCAAAGTAGACTTAAGCACTCTTGCAAAATCTACTCTACAACTTATTAGAAAATATTTTGCTGAAACATACAGTGAACTCAAAGCTCTGTGCTTTGAGAAATGGTTCAAAAACTTCTCAGCCCTAGAGAACCTTTCTAATCATCTTGTCTGAACTTCTACATACCCCCAAAGAATTTGATTCATTACTTCCTGTATCAAGCTATTGTCTTCCAATTAAGGTACAGAAATTTATTTTATAAACTCCCCTGGTCTTGGTTGAAAGGCTTGTTTCTGGTACAGTATGCCCCATTCCTTAGTAAACTCTTCTATGATAGAATTTCCCAAGAGGTCTGCTGATAAGTTAATTGTTTTCATCCAAGTCTTTCTCTGTCAGACTTGTTTCTCTAAATCAAAAATTATAGGACTTTTTCCTGAACACTCCAGATATAAACTTTCTTTACTAAGGGTAATGCTACAAAACCACTTATATAATTTTTTCTTTGCATTTTGTTAGTTTATAACCCATCTTTCATAATATATAAAAATAAAAGAATTTAGTACTGTTACATCATTTCAGATAACACTATTTTAGAAATCTTGCTTTCTTATGGTGTTATATAATATTGTTCCTCCTAAAGCATGAGGAGTCTCATGAAAGCCAGAATCATTAATGGCAAAAACAGCAAGAAGGAGTTGTTTCTTATTTCACTGATGAACAGAAACACTCCTGATGTTGATAACTACGCCCTCACTTTTGTTTAAAAACAAAATACCAAAGATTTTTTTTCAGTCATAGTATTCACGTATATTTGAAGCATACATTAGTGGAGAATAGAATTTGTGCAAAGACATAAAAAACCAAAAAGATAATTAAAAAATTACTAGTCCAAGCTGCTTTTCTAAAAATGCCAGTTTTTTCACAATGGCAGGTACATTAATTCTTAGAAAGGTGGAAGAGAAATTTGGGTCATTAGTCAATAGTGAGGTGGACATGTCTTGTATAACACACTACTCTTTTTATGTGAACATTTCATTAAAATACTGCATGCAAAAATTTACTTCATGAAACAAGAGAGTTGCGAAATCAGGGAAGCAAATTTAAGAATGCCATTATGTATTTGTTTTAAAGTAAGCTTTGCATGACACAGAGTATCCTTTTAAAACCAGCTCTATAATTGGAGAAAAAAAATATACATCTTTTACCCAGATATTCAGAAGCTTGTTTATTTTTCTAAAAGTATATTCAGGGATGAAAAGGCTTGCAATTAATTATATCCAGCTGTTATCTGTTGAGCAATTATTCAGTATTTTCCAGTATATTATTCACTGCCCTTTGTTACTGAAAATTATTCAAATTTTTCTCTGAAGGCAGAATAATTAACTATCCTATGGAATTTTCTGAGGTTTTCTTTGTAATATCCTAGATCTTTACTAATATTAATTAGCAGCTCTTCAGAATAATCTAATGAGATGATGCAATATAAATGTCATTTTACACAAGGGAAACTGAGGCAAACAGCTTATAGGCAAAATTATAAAGAATCAGCTAATTTTGAGTGATTGATTTTTGATGCCCACGGGTTTATTTTTTCATCATAGAGCTTTATAGCTCTGTATAGGTTCAGAGCAGAGCTGTCACTAAACACATTTGTCAGACAGATGGCTCACATTTCTGCAATTTACACTGTAAGTGTTTTGTATTGTTAGCCAAAAGATAAGAAATACAGAATTAATCATCCTTTGTGAAAAGTGTGATTAAAAGACATCAGTGTGTAACCGAGTGCCATCCATGACAAATGCATTTACACGTGCTGAACCAGTTCAAATTTGGGTTTTACAGGAAACGTTAACTGACATTTTTCAGGTTTTGGGGCTTGATTTTCCATATATGATATAAGTAATACATTTTAGAATGTACTAAACAGACATAAACCTGTGACAAAACATTTGCCTTGTATGCCTTTTAATAATGGATGTTTTCTTTCCAGGACTTTCTAACCCTTGAACACTTTCAGAAGTTTTAGACAGGGGCTACATGCTTAAAAACAATCTAGTGATTAAAAAAAAAAAAACAACAACCAACAACAATTATCTCCTCTTCTTCCAATACAGAAGTAATTTTCTTCAGATTTGCTCTCAGTTAAGGTCAAGACTCAGTGTTACATTTTAATAGGTACAGATGCTTTTGTTTTGCTCTAGGAAATCTAGAAATTGAACTTTTCCCCCCAAAGTCCCAGTAAGACCCTTAGATCACATTGTGTCTTCAAAAATCACATTTATTATATTTTGATTCATATAGAAACATTTTAGATCATGTTGTAGTCAAATTCCTGTGTCATTGGATCCACAATATTACTGTCTTTGCCAAATGATAGTAGTTTTAAATGACAGCAGCAATAGTAGTTCCATCCTTGAATTCTTCAGGAAGGTAAAATTTTTAAAATTTTGTATGGAAACTATATAGGATTATTGCATGCAATAGATTAAACAAATACTTTCTGTTGGGGGAGAATGGATTTTATTACATGTCAAGTCTTTTAAGTGGACAAGATAACTTCCATAAATTTGGGTCAATGTATGTATTTAGTTTGCTGAATAACATTCAGGAATTTTGGCTGATTGCTATATTAGCACCTTTGGAACTTCATAATACCTCTATGAATTTTCCAGATACTTAAAAAACCTTAGACATTCCCAAGATAAAATATTCTTTATTTGGGTAAACAAGCATTTCCTAATGTAAGACAAAAAAGGAAGAAAAATGTTATATCATTTATTTATACATTTATGAGCTTTCCACCTGATTTAAGAGAAAGACCTAATTTGTGGACTCTGAATATGTTAATTATGTAGTGAAAGGGAGAGGAGACAAACCAAGGAATAGGGCTATACATATTGTCTCCCTGTATCTTCAGTGGATGTGCCTTTTGCAGGTTGTAGAATAAGCTTATATCCATGATTTCACTTTTTTGGCACCTAATCTGTTTTGCATTGCTTTACAATTTTTTATTGTTTTCTCTTTCCTATTCTATATACTATTTTCCTACCCCATTTTATTTTCATTAAAATCATTGCCACTGAAAAATTACACATATGTCCACAAAATATCTTCCTGTAACCCATTTGGTGCCTACATTTTATAGACATAAAGAAATATATGGTGATTAAAAGAAAGAGGTGCAAAAACTTGATTAAAAACAACCAAAATGTCCTGGAAATAGTTTTCTTTCCTGTTAGTGACTTCATGTTCCCCGATTTATCATTTTTCTTATACACAACTCATGATAGCAGAAAAAAATGATACTGTTTACTTCCTATAAAAAAGTAATAGAAAATCTGGTGTATCAAAATATATTTAACACTTTTTTTAGTGTGACACATTTCAACCCAAATAGAATAACTAATGACAAAGAGTTTCGAGAAATTAAATATATGCACATTAATAAACTGAAAAAGCATATTTTGATATACTAGATGTCACAATTGCTCGTTTATATTTTAAATGAACTTTAATGTTTAGACACAAAACATCTTTTTGATTAATTCTGTTTTGAAAACACAGAAAAAATAATTATGGGATGAGAACCAAAAATTATTAAGAACTCTCTCACAATAATGTCTGCACTTAGAAGAAAAAATTTGTCCAACAAAAGAAAAAAAAAACTTAATGTGAAATTTAGTTATAAAATAAATTCTACATCACATGAAATGACTGAACAGCTACCCACAAAACCTGTCAGACCACAAAAAAACATAACCTTTGTTTTTTAAAGGCTCTCCCTTGAACCAGTTATAAGGAAAGATAAATCTCACACAGTTCTTAATAGAAAAACAGTGAAGGAAATAAACTTTTTTTTTTAATGCAATGTGAGTGTTCTTCTTTACCAAGTTCGACTGCAGAGCAAATGTGCTAGCTTTCTAAAATAGAAATGAGTATTTACACGTGTCTTTACTGGTGATAATGTATAATCTATTATATCAGGTTTGTGTCTTCAGTACAGGAAATAATGTATAATTATTTCATAAAATATTAATTAATTAATGAGCTCATCAGCTTGGAAAATTCAATAAATTAAGTTTGCTATATGATATGTTGTAGAGTGACCAAATAAACTTCTTGATCTGTTACTTTTACAGATCTGTTACTCTGTTCTACTGAATCAATAAATTTACAAGTTATTTTGCTGCTTGTTTGGCTGAACTTTAGGAAATCAAAATGCGTACATTGCTGTAGATTGAAAGAAATGTGCAAAGTATTATTAGGAAAATCAACCCCAAAATACATTTTGATACTGTTAATGAAGTAAGAACATATTCTTTCAGTGTTAAGTCTAGAAGCTTTCCTACATTTAAGGATAAAAGTAAAGGATTACATAATGGATTACATAACGGATTTCTACATTTAAACTTTTTGTATTTCCTTTTCTACTTCAGACAAAACTGAGGTAGATGGTCACTGTGGCATGACGCTTCACAATTTTGTTTTTGATCCATTTCCACCAGCTGCAGATATATCTCATAGCTACTGGACAGGAACACTTAATAACACAGACAGAAAATTCAATTTCAAGAACATTGTTGCAGCAACAATGGTGAGCAGAACAGCAAATGAGAATAGGAAATGCAATTGTTAAACATTTTCTCTCCTTCAAGAGAAAATTTTCTATTTCCTTTACTAAATTATCAACAGGTCTGCCTCATTATCCATGGCTGTTATTTGTTACTTATGTCTCTGTAGCCCGGGAAAATGTTAAAAAACGTTGTTATATTTAATCTAGTGTCATATAATGAACCCTAAGTATGAGCCAAAACACTAAATTGCAGCTTCTGAAACTTATGATCTAGAAAAGATATCAGCTGCATACTAAGGAAGACAGGTACCGTGCAGAAGACAACATGGATTCTTTAACTACAATGCTTCAAAGAAGTCAGAAGATTCTTCTAAGAATACAGACCAATCTTGGTCTTATTGCTGTTGTTAATTAAAAGGGAATCATAAGCACAAGAAAAGATGGTAAACATTATGGAGACAGAAGAAAATTTGTGCCCAACACCTAATGATACAAATCCAAAAATGCAGTTAACAATTTTTTGACCATGACTGGGCCATGGGACTGTATTTTGATGACTTTTGTAGTGTCATTCTTTAGAGAACAAGACCCAGAGAGGGACTGTGTGTGGTAGTGAGAGAGAAAAGACTAGTGTACTTTTGTTATAGATTATCATAAGGACTTTAAGCAGGATGGGGAAAGGATGCAGATGTCTCTCTTTAGTACTGAAGAGAAGAAACAGCTAATACAAGTACTAGGATTTTGGGGGGAAAAAAGTTTAAGTGAGAAAAAGGCAAAATATCTTGTCATAAGGGAGATCTTGCACATGCCCCCAGGATAAAAGTTGGGATGTTCTGGAGAGACTTCAAAGGGCCTCTGTAATATAAGGAAAAGCAGGAGGTGAAAGTGGTCAGCACAGAAATGATCACCCAATATTCAAAGAAGAGACACATGAGAGAGAAAATCTGAAAAAAAGGAGAGACCCTGCATTGTTAAACTGAAACTGGATGAGGTGGGAATCAGCATCTCACTGAATATTCACTGCTGTAGTAAGTACACATACAAATTGATAACATTTTAGCGCCTAGTAGAAGGGTGGAGAAGAAGAAAAGAAGTGGTAAGATTAGTCAAAAACTGAAGACTGAATCAGAGAATCATTGATGTGTGTCAAAAGTGAGACATTTCCAGACATGTTCAGCAGTGTAGCTCCAGTACTCTTCTGGACTCCCCTTACATTTCTCTCTTCAAGTAAAAACCCTAGAAATCTAACCTGTTGACTTCAATGTTTGTGCATGTGACTTAATTACTAGTTTACTAACTGAACAAAGTGAAAAGTTTGATTGGGAAAGCTTGAAATGAGACCAGTAGAAAATAATTTCCATTTTTATTTATTTGTACTTAATAGGAAATATAAAATAAGTCTCTTTTAACAAAAGACTTAGCTTCTCTAATATCAGTTTGTTACACTGTGAATTAAAGTTAAGGACAAATAAAAATGAAAACATGCAGTAGCTGGTCTTTGATTTCAAAGAAGCACAATTCAAAAATTAGGGAAGTAGCAAAAATTTGAATGAGGTAATTTTTTTTTCTCCCATATAATGCATAAATTCTAACAGAAATGCATTTTCATCTATTCCTATTAAGAACAGTAGAAACTTGATATCGCAACCTCCCTTCCCTTTGTCCCATGACTTGAAAATACTTAGTGGAAACTTGTTTTCTGTTGAGTTAGTCCCGATTTGTTTTATAGCCTTTAGTCATTATCCTAATTTATCTTTTCCCTTTTCCCTTACAGATTTAGGTTCTTCCTTATGATCTTATTAGATTTTATCTTTTTCCGTTTGATGAATTTCTCAAACATGCTGAAACAAAACTGAGCTTTGGCATTTCAGAGTTTTAACACCATGTTCATGATCAAGAGTGTTGCATACATTCTCATAAAACAGGAAGTTCAACATTCTCTTAAATAGTCCCATTAAAGGTTAGAATTCCAGTGAGCTATCATAATTTATTTTGAAAATTGGGGTATTAGTAACTGAGATGTGTGAGTTTAATAAAATATTATTTATTCTTCATGATTTTGTAAATGCAGAGGACAAAGGATTGGTCATCAATGGTGTGTTTTCTTTGGTGACTCTCCAGTCATTCTTTGACTTCAAGTTTTGGAAGCTAATGTCCTGCTAATTTCCCCCTGTTATGCCTTACAGTATTAGGTATTGAATACTAATATCAAATAAATTACTTTTGACTCAGACAAAAATTACTCATTAAATAAATTTCTTTTACAGTAAGATGGAGTTTACAATCTTATAAAATTGTGATATTTGGAGGCTATAAAATTCTCTTATAGAACTACTTGACATTTGTAAAAAGAGGAAGAAAGGTTGATGGAAAAAAAAAAATTAGAGGGAAGCTTAATGATTGTGAAACATATTTTAGCCAGCAATCTTTATTACAAATTATCATTTTTACAGCTTAAACATTTCTGAAGAAAAAAAATCACCAAGGAAAACATCAGAGTAACTAATAACTTTGTCTTGTAAGATGTAAATTCCCTCTAGTTTAAAGAGGTTTTCAAGTTAAGAAGACATGCTCAATATCCAAAAAGTGAACAGTTAAAATTCACATATGTGAATTTCTCTGTCTTTCTTAAAACTTATAGCACAGCTACAGCTGTCCTGAAAGAAATATGAATCTTTTACACAGGACACCATGAAATATATCTCATTCCTTTTTACTGCAAGACTATGTGTGTTTGCATGTATCAAGAATTCTTTTCTTTTATTAGTTTGCAGTTTTAAACACATTTCAGTGAAGACTCTGAGGTGAATTGCTCCATCAGACATGGTCTGGAGCCAAAGCCCACACTGCAGGGAGAAAGAAGCAAGACCTAGAAATTAGTCATGAGAGAGGCACTCAAGACCCATGAGTGGAAAGCACTGAAGCCCTGAGGAGAGGCAGGTCTGACTCTTCTGCACGAGCCAGAAGAGGAGCAAGAGCAGACACCCTGTAGCGATTCAAAAGCAGCCTCTGGTGCGTATGAGTGAACAGGAGCACAATGAGCAGAGCGGGCACACACTGTCTGGCGGGCGGTTCATGTGTCAGTTTGCACAGCGAGGGAGCACTCACCCACCAGCACTAGAGGTAATCTCAGCTGGTGGTCACCACGCCCTTGGAAGAAATACAGCAATGTTTTCCACTTGATGGTCAACCATGTCCTCAGCACCCACCAGAAAAGATGTGGTGACACAAATGAAGTGCCCATGAACACATGCAGTTGTCCAGGTTACAGGCTACAGGGAGCGCCAGAGCCTGGTGCTGGAAAGGAGCAGTACTAGAGATAACAGCTGTGTGACCAGGTGGTTAATCTGGTCTGCCTGGTGACAAAGCTGAGAGAGTAGGTAGAAAGGTTAAGAAGTATCATGATGAGATAGAGTGGTGGAACTGTGGTCTGGCTCCACTGAGACAGGAGCAGACACCAGAAAAAACCTCAGATCTGTGTGTCCTGCATCCTCCCCCTGCCAGGCTGAAAGGAGTAGATGGAAAGTGTTGCAGGCAGTGACACTGGGAGAAAAGACAGGCCTTGTCTATTTATATATGGCTTAGTGGCTTTAGAGCCACGTGGGGGAGGAGCTCTTGGCAAGTTGTCAAATGACAGACCAAGATTGGAGGGATAGAGTACTTGTGAGGGTACCTTGCTGGTGACTCAGATGTGCTAGTCACACTGGACCACGCCTCAAGCCTTATGAAGATGAGGAAGGGGTCCTGAGGTAACAGAAGCCAACAGGGAAATACCAGGGAAATATCTCAAAGGAATTAAGGGATGTTCCTTTAAGAAGACAACATGTCTCTCAGCCCAGCTGAGATGCCTTTACACCAATACACATAGCACAGGCAACAAACAGGAGGAGCTTGGAGCCACTGGAAAGTTATGACCTTGTTGACATTACTGAATCTTGGTGGGACAAATCTCATGCCTGCAGTGTGGCTGTCAAAGGCTACAGGCATTCAGAAGGGACGGAGATGAAAGGATAGGTGGAGGGGGTGCCCTCTACACCAAGAGCCTACTGACAAAGCCTTCTTGCTCCAGCTCACAGGCTGTCATCCTGTGAGAGGATTTCAACCACCCTGACATCTGCTGGGAAAGTAGCATGGCAGAAGCAGGCAATATAGGAGACTCCTGGAATGCATGGAGGATAAATTCCTAAGCCAGAGAGTAAACATACCAACCAGAGGGGACACAATACTGGTTCTAGTGGTCACCAGTGTGCGAGTTAATCAGGGATGTCAAGATTGGAAGCAGCCTGGGCTGCAGTGATCATGCATCAGTGGAGTTTGCAGTCCTGAGGGATATGTGCCAGGTGAAAAGTAAAATAAATGTCCTGAACTTCAGGAAAACAAAATTCCAGCTCTTCAAGGACTTAGTCAATAAGACCACCTTGGAAAACTACCCTCAATGATAAAGAAGCAGGTAGAACGCAAGAATCAGCTATGCACAGGAACAAAAATTCGGGCAAGAAAGGAAGGACACCAACATGGCTGTGAGTAAGTAACTTCCGGTCAAACTAGCAGGCAAGAAGCAAATGCACAGGGAGTGGAATCATGAACAGGCATCCTGGGAAGAGTACAGGGACTCAGTCTGGTTGTGTCAGGATGGGATTAGGAAGGCCAAGGCAAATCTGGAGCTGAAATTGGCAAGGGACCCAAAGGATAACAAGAAAGATTTCTACAGGTATGTCAGCCAGAAAAAGGTCAAAAAAGGCTAGCCAGTGAGTAAAACCGGATGAGAAGGCTGAGGTAATCAAAAACTATTTTGCCTCAGTCTTCGGTGGCAACTTCCAGTAGCTAATGTCGCTTCCCACACCTCTCAAGTGGGTTGACCACAAGACAAGGACTGGGGGAACTAAAGTCCTCCCATTGTAAGTAAAGATCAGGTTCATGACTACCTGAGGAACCTGAAAGTATGTCAGTCTATGGGACAAGATGAAATCCACCCTGGAGTCCTGAGGGAATTGGCTCATGTAGTTGACAAGATAGGCTCCATGATATTTTAAAAAGCATGACAGTCAGGTGTAGTCCTCGGTGATGGCAGAAGAGGAAACATTGTACCCATCTTTTAAAAAGGTAGAAAGCAGGACTCCAGGAACTACTGACCTGTCAGCCTCACCCCTCTCTCTGGGAAGATCATGGAACAGATCCTCACAGAAAATGTACAAAGGCATACAGAGGACAGGGAGGTGATTCAGGACAGTCAGCACAGTGTCATCAATGGTGAGTTCAATCAACAGATTTTTAAAAATAAAAAGGTATGTATCATAAAATATTGGCTATTTTAAATATTTAGTCTTCCTACTAACTTCTAAATAAACATTCTGAAAAAGTGCATTTAAATTGCATGGTCCATAAGAAATACATTAGTTATAAAGAATTGAAGTCTAGGAATGAATGTTCTGTATTAGACAAACCTTTCATATTATCTTTGTCTGTATCAATTAATCTACTACGTCTTTTCAAAGAAACTGAATATACTGACATCTACACCATTCAATCAATAGCTTTGTGACAGAGCTATAAATACTTGAGTAGCAAGAGTGGGAAGGGAGAGACTATTTGTGGAAACTAAGGATTATGGCACATCTGCAATCACCTAAAACGTCAGCATTCATACGGTAAAATGGATGATGATAAAAAAAACATACACCTGAGGGGAATACATTATCTAAAGCTAGCATAAGTGGCATAAATGTTTCATTACCATGGAAATGGTGCATAGTACATGACAGCAGAAAAAGTCAGTTGAGACAGGCAATTTTAATTTATATTGATAATATGATCACAGGTGTTCTTTCAATCATTTCACCACTTCAGGTTTCTCATCAAATGTCACTAATAATTTCACATGACAAGCACAATGCTCTTGTGACATTACAAATGCAACCTGGAGTTACTTACAGTGCCTGCTGACTGGCAAGCCACTGTCTCTACTGCCAGGGCAAAACTCCAGAAACCCTTTTTGTTTAGTACACCAGAGGTCTCTCAGCCTCTCCATGATGCACTGTGGCATTTGTGTTTTATGCAAAGTGTGGCTGATGCAATCAATGTAACTGAAAGTTTTGACAGTGCTCTTCAAAAGAAACAGTGCCTTCTGGGTGAAGATGGGAAAGAGGCAGGACAAGATTCGGAAGGAGCATGAGTAATATATTCAGAATATATTCAGTAATATATTCAGAAGGACCATGAGATATATATGATTGAAAACCTCAGATCATTTAGGGATGTATCATTCAACTGAAAAGCAGGATAATCTTAATCCATAAGGCTTTCTGGCTCACAGACTCTTTGTGCTTTAAATTTCAGAAAATCTTAACTAAATTTCCTGTATTGCATGCCCCACTTTAGCTCTAATAATACTGCTGTGTCTGAGGTCTAGTTGGTGCCAAGAACATATAAATCAGGAAGTAGCATTCATGATTGCAAATAAATATTGTATTGTGAGAACACAAACAAAAGACAGTGAAATTGCAAACCCAATGCATTCTCAGTTTCACGTACTATTTCGATAATGAATCTTACACATTCCTGCATAGCGCTTTTCATCAGAAAATTCATATCTCCCTCCTTTGCCCTGTATACTTCAGATGACTTTTAGAATGAATTCTACAAAACACAATTAGTATGAAAAAGGTTTATAGTTGTCTCATTTCATGCTTTTTTTCCCTGAAATCATTGTACTATTAAGATACATTAGTAGCTTTTGAAAAGAAATAGTATGGGCAAAGTCAAAACACAAATTTTTTCTGAGTCCAATGATAAGGTCTATCAAACATGCTATTTCACCATAACATAAGTATTAAAATTAAAACATCATATTGTGTTAAATTGCTAATTTTAAGGTATATTTCCTGTATAAAATTTTTGACCATTACAACTAACTTAATCAGAACGCATATACATATACACAGTAATATTATGATTAATAATAATATGACAATATTCATATATAAAACATTGTTTGCATTAATATGAGTACTTTTTTTTACATTAAAGATGGCAGAGAAATGTTTTAAAGCAATTTTTAATAGGAAATGGGGGTCTTCTATGAGAGTGACAGTTAGACTATTACACAGTAACGCCACACTGGAGCCACTAATAACCATGAATAAAATATAACTTCTCGTGGTACAAAGTGCTTTTACATGTTATTTATAAAATATATGCTCACCTCTGCTTTCCTTAATTCCATTTATTGTTTTGTTTCATTTGTTTTGCAACTGCTTTTTGTTGTATCACTTTCATGCTAAATTAGTATGAATCTGATAATTAAATGTAACTGTAATTATAGGAATTTAAGTAATCTAGAAGGAAAATGCCCAGCTTTCCTAGTAGTTATGACTGTTCCTCAGTAACAGACGTAATGACATTAAAGAAAACGTTACTGTCATTTTCCCTTTCTTAAAATATTTTACTTTAGGATGACTGTTGCAAAAATGGACTAAGTAGCATTTAAACAGTTCCATTTTTAGAATATTCAAATATTTTCTTTGTGCTGAAGATTATTCCCCATGAGAGAAGGACGAACAGAAGGAATCTATTCTCTTCTGCTTCCTATTTGCTTAGCACAGGTGTCAACCAAAGTATCAACACGGAGAACAGAAGGGATAAAATCTTGGCTTCTCTGATATAAATGGCAATTCTCCCATTGACCTTAATGGGTCAGGGGTTTTTAGAACTGTTTCTGAACTCACAGTTGCCAGAATGTGAGACTCCACTGAAAAGTCAACTTTCTCCACTGTGTGAGATGAAGGCAGATTGGATGTACATGGTAGTCAGAGCAGAACATTGAACATTGACGCTTCATGGCAAAGTTAATATGCTGTGCAGAGCGCTTCCAAACAATAACAATACATAATTTGCTTCTTTCATTTGACATTGTCTCATAAATAAAAGATAGGAGGATGATGAATTACAGTTTGCAAACACTAGAGCCAAATAATCATTGTTGATTGCTAATAAACTACAATGAAACCTGATTCATACAAATCAGAAGTTGTACTGCAGCAATAAATATCTAGGAGGGCACTGTACATTAATAACAATTTTTATACTGTTTATTTGAATATCAATTTATATTTGCATAGCTCTTGGCTAGAAACCAGTGGGAAAATATTTCTTCAACAGGTTGAAACAAATCAGACTGTCAGCAACTCACTTTTCTGCTATATTTCGAGTTTGAAACATTTACACTTTGCCATGATAAATTACCTTGCTTGACAAACACAGAAGACTAAGAGTTAAAATCAAATATATTGTTGTTAAAATTTAAAACCTTATTGAGATATTCATTTAAAATTGGTTTTACATCAACGCTGAGAAATTCTGCCTTTTCCTTCATATTCATTACTTTCACAAAATTATTTGCCTGTCTTAGCAAGGTAATTATAGTGATACTAGTATTAGAACTTCTATGGTATAGTTTCTGTCAGCTGTGAAGGTTAGACTCTCTGTAGTGAATCCCATTGTCAAAGCTGCTAAAGGATGCTTTACACACACATAATTACTACAGTTGATCCAAATTCTACAGTAATTACAGTATTAGAATGAATGGGAACATGGCAGCATATCACCTAAGAATCCTCTGGCAGTACAAAGATAAGTACAATTGCTGTGCACAGCTTTGTCTAAGCCTTTTAAGGTAGTCTCCAAGATTCCACTATGTAAGTAGCAAAAGATCAGCTTTCAGACTGCTATTTTTAATTCCCAACACAATAGCTGCACATTCTGTGGCTGACTGAAGTTATTTGTGTTTGCCAGTATTTTTGAATAATGGACAGAGGTAAGGAAATAGAACAAAATACACAAAAAAATTCTCTCTTCAGTACTTGAAAAAATAATTCCAGTTGATGAAATTCAAAGCTACTCTTGCTACCTTAACATTTGTTTTTTAAATTTCAAAACTCTGATTGTGTTCTCTTTCCCAACTCCAGCATTGCTATTTGAAGGACCTACCAGTTCAGTGCAATTTACGATGGGTCATGAAAAACCCTAGAGGCACACATTCCTGTTTCCTTAAATTTGGAATTTAGGTTCCAAAGAATGAGGAACTTATTCTGATGAATGAGGTTAAATCACAGACTATCAAGAATACATGTGATTTAATTAAAATAGTAGTAACTTTCCTTTTATGTAGGTTAGCCTAAAAATTTAATATGACCTGTCACAATCAAGCCTATTAGTACCATAATCTTTTCCAGAATCTTGAATGTTACACTGCAAATAAAACAAACAACACTCTGCTCAGCCCCCAAAGCCCATCCCCCTTATCCCCCTTTAAAGGACTAGTTCATTTAACATTTATATTGTAAAAAAAAAAAAAAATACCTTGTATTCCCCAGTCTAATTGCAGACCAACAGAACCTGCAAAGTAAGAAAAAAAAGTCTGCACAATTAGTTAATGAATACATCTATGTACACACACAGGTAAACAAACTGACTATTTTTACAAGCAGTCAATGTGCTATCTGATAGTGCAATGATAGGTACAAAAGCAACTGAGCAGTCAAGTATTTCCTTCTAGATGTCCTGAAAATGATTCAGAAAGCATAACAGGTAACATGTTGACATTAAACATAAATTGTTTGATTCAGATAATTACCCAGTCTTTTTAGGCTGACAGTGAATGGCCTCCTGTTCCAGGAGCTGCTGAATGTTTTAGCAGTCAAAGTGCTTTGATATTCATTTTATACTATGTTTGAAAATATTACTGTCTAATGTAAATGTCTTGAGTTGCCCCTATCTTACATGGAAAAAAGATTTCACTATTTCCAACAAGGATACAAACAAAGCATCATGTCTAGGAAGCTTATAGTTTTTTTCTGGTTTAGGAAAATCCTAATCAGAGATGAAAACTACACAGCATGCTGGGGTAGTAGAGAAGGACAAAAGGGGTGATGATCTTAAAAGACAAAGAAAGACTATTTCTCCTGTTGTAAAGAGCTTATGATCCACTTGCATCTTTCATAAAGTAGGCTCATTTATTATGATTATTAATTACTTTTCAAGTCAGACTATGAGAAATCAATCTGTGTTAAAGAAACCAAACTTTCCAAATTTCAAGCAAATATGATGATCATACAAATTCTAAACATAACATTTGTAACTATGTATTCCCATCAGTCCCTTTGAAGAGGTCTATGGTATTTATTTTCCATTTTCTTGTTTTAAGAATGATAGATTTGTATTTAAAAAAAAAATCCAAAACCAAACAAAAATCCCACTAAAAAATGACTTTTATGAAAAGAGCAGCACCAGGAATAAAAGTGTCAAACTAGTGATCACATATTTCCTATATATCATCACTTAAAACAACAAGATCCTCAGTCCCTGATTTATTTTCCATTATGCAGCAATACAGAAAATGGCTAAAGACTTTGCAAGATATAAAGTGACATTTAAGATTCAACAAGGAACTAAAACTGCTCTAAAACAGAGTATATGAAATCTACAAAAAAAAAAAATCATAAGGGCTAGGGACTGTCTTACTACAGGAAATTCAACACATATGATCCAAGATTTGTATTTCTGATGCCTTAGGTTTTAACTTTTATATTTTTCAAATCCTGTACTGCCTAGTGTGTAACTCTGAAGTTTCTTGTGGCCTGTTAGCTGGTGTTCTCTCATGCTGGTTAGACATAACAATCCTCTCTAGGTTTACACTTCAAGGACGCCTCAATTGCCCCAGGCCCTGAAATGTGTAAACTAAAAGCCTTTGAAGACGAGGGGCAAGTTTGGGGTAATTACATCATTAACTGAAGTTATAATTGGAGAATTAACCCTGATATGCAAATGAACCAAACTTATAAAAGTGTGAAGAACCTGTGACCCAGCATCCATCTTGGGTGGAGCCCCTCATAGGCTTTACTCTCTCAGGGTGTACCTTTGAAGGCCCTTCAAATAATAACGGTTTTTATTCCCTTATTCTTGTCCAGCCTCTGTTTTCAGGTAGCTATTCAAGGCATCAGTATAGGCACCCCAGATGGGACAAGGAGGCTTCTGGAAATCTTCTGGACTGAGAAAGATCCAGCTCAGCTCTCCCCCTGCTGTCAGCACTTCAGCGCAGGTAGTTGCCACAGTCCACGAGGCATCAGAGCCCAAGAGCCCAAAAATTCTCCAGATTCAGCACAGAAGCATGTGAGTAAGTGAAAAAAGGTGGTGTTTTGTTATTAGCACCTGGGTTGGGTGTTAAGCGATCTCTTATAGTTTTGTTTGGTGTGTCTGGGGACTCGAGAGGGTTCAGGGGGGTTCTAGTTTGTTGATTCCCCCTTCATTTGCTGTTAACTCATGAGAGCTTAGTACTGCAGTGACACTATTTCAGTCCAGAGGCAGTGGTGGGGTAGTGGTTTAGGCTGCTGTTTGGTAAGCCCAAGCTCATGGGTTTGAGCCCTTCTCCTTCTTGTTCTCTCTCTCTTAGCTTATTAGTCTGTAGTCAGATTGCTTTGCTTTGTTTCTGTAATCTTTCCTGTTTATAAGCACAAACAATGGGCGGTAATTTTTCTCGTACATAGACTCAAATAGCCAAAAATTTGCCTTTGAGCTTAGTATTAGAACACTGGCAAAAATTGACTGGCAAACATTGATTCCTTACAAAACTGGAATTGATTAGGCTGTCTAGACTAATCAGGCCAACTTATAAATTAGACAACAATCAGAGGTGGCCTGAGTTTGGTAGCTTACATGAAGAATTAATATTGGATTTGATATCTCACCTCTGTAAAGACTGCTGTTTCTTTAACTTGATTATGTGAGGCTTTTTATGGTTATATCACAAAATAAACAGCTACAGGGATCTAAAGAACATACACTACCTTTAAAGAAAAAAGGGAAAAAGAATGGGAAGAGAGATCCATTGTTGGGGGGCAGGGAAGAGGTGGAGGCGGACCTAGTGGCCCCTGCTCTGAGGCCCCTCCCCCTCTGGCCACGGCTCTGGCTGCGGTTCCGGCCGCTCCCCTGCCGCCTGCGGCCCCAGCCGCAATTCTGGCCATTGCTCTGGCCCCTGGCTGGGGGCAGCGGGGCGAGGGGGACGCAGCTTCAGCAAACCGCCTGCTGATAAAAGAACCTCCTGGAGCAAGACCAAGGGAAACATGTTCTAATGCACCTTGTTGTTTGCAAAATGCACCACAGATACCACACACCATGGAAAAGTTAACTATTCTCTAAAACCTTCATTGCAAAATAGAGAGCGGTAATTCCATAGTGTTTAATAACACAGGATTTTATATTGGGGATCAAAAAATCTAGCCATTATGCTGTTACCAGGAAATTTGAAGAGCGTAGATAGCATCTTTACCAGATTTATCAGTTTTAAGAAAGAAGACCAAAGAGCAAAGAGTGAATGTAAGGGCATTAACGGTGTCACAGTGCCAGGATTCTAGATGAAAACTGGGCTTGCAGATTTAATTATAATTTTCACATAGACTACGTCCATAGTGATATTTAAATCTCTTATTCTTCACAAAAGCAATAAAAAGACATTTAGTCTATGAGGCACATCAAAAGAGTACCAGCTATACAGACACAAACAATTGCAAAGTCCTTACAAGCCCTTTGCCATGGATTGTGTTGTTTTTTATTCTCATTTACAGAATTATTTTACTCTCGATTAGAAAGCAGGACATCAAGTGCTGACTGTATAATAAGAAAGGGAAAGCTTCATATCTATATATGAATATAGATGACCTTTAGAGGTCTACATGGAGAACGTTAGTCTTTAGGGTCACTCTGTAGCATGATTTAAAGGGTACTCATACATACCTCAGTCCTATAAATTATTAGCTGAAACACGTTATTTTCACATGTACACATGCACTCATATAGGGGGCATCCAAGGCTACTGTGATTTATTGCTCAGTCAGTATCTGAATTAATGTAAAAAGTATGCATAAACTGAGCCAGAAAGATTTTCAATGAGCTTAGTAACAAAGTACAGTACATATCCAATAGGGAGAGAATGAACCATAAATCTCATAATGTCTACTTGAGTTAGTTATGAAAGTAATTTTCTTGTGCAGTCCTGATCAGAAACATAAAGGCAAACTAAATGAAAGCTTCTGGAAAGAAAAAGCTTCATGTAAGTGACACTTCATTGAACAGTCAGTGGGAAATCACAACTGCACAACATCTGTTTCAACCCTGCAAATAAAATTAATTTAAATTAAGTACATAAATAACTTGCTATGCACATATCAACGTAATCAATAAGCAGCAGACTCCTAATCACAACTGCCATTAAGATTTGTAGTGAAAGATAAGAATAAAGAGATAATTGCAATCAGAAAACATGCTGAGTGGAAATAAATTACAGTGAATTTTAAACAGCGTTAAAGAAATGTTCAGAGGAAGTTTACTGCAGCATATGAAAAGCCCCAGAATATGAGGCCAAACTACATCTTCCTTTCCTTGTCCCTCATCACTTCTCTTCTAATGTGTGAAACTCAATTCCTTTTCCCTTGCTGACTTTGTTTATTGCTCAAAACAAATATAGACCTAAAGCTACCATCAGTTTCAGACAGATTATCTGAAAGAGAAAGCCATCTCTAAAGACTCATCCTTCTTTTTTTTATTCCACACTACCTTGTAGTTCTGTCCTGTACGTGTCTTCCAACTTTTCAAACGATCTTTTCTTGCACACAACTTCCCTATTCACTCTTTTGCTCTAAAATTGCTTATGAAAGAGCTCTCTGCACTCATTAAGAATATCCTTGTTTCTTGGCTTTATGGTCTTTTTTACACCAAAAGTCCACAGTATCAACTCCCTTTAGGTTTGGATACTCCTTTTTCTATCTCTTCTCCCCATACACCTCTCAGATTTACCCTTCCTGCCTTTAGCTGGAATGGCTAATATATGCTCCTACCCTTGCCCAAAGTCACTTTTCCCTTCCTATTCTCCTCTGATATTTCCTTCACTTCTGTGATGGAATGTGGACTTGTGCTATTCATAAAGAATATTCTGAGGAGAAGGCTATGTATGTGAAAAAAAGAAAAATCCTCAGATTTCAGGAGATGCAATACTATTCCTAACTGATTGCTAGCTTTTCCCTGCCTTTCTCTTGTTCTCTACCCAGATTTCATCTCAGGTGAGTAAATCAATTGCCGCTTTTTTTTTTGCTCCTATCAGTCTCCTACATTAATGCTGATTTTCTTCTCTCTTTGACCTTCTGTCTTCTTCCTCTATTAGATAGTGCTTTGCTTATTCTATTCTAGCCCTCATATTTTTCTGTTCCACCAAATTATAATCCACATCTTTAGTTTTCTCTGTCTCAGATTTTATTGGTGCTATTTAATTCACTTTTTATCCCTAATGGTCATGTTTGGCTTTTCTTTAATTTCTTCTCTACTGTGTCCTTCATTGGGACAGTAGTTGAGGGTAACAGAGGAAATACAATGATGAAAATGAACCCTTTCTTGTAGTCATCTTTTAACAACAAGAAAAGTGAACCTTTCTTCCCAACCCACCAAATTCAGGTTTCCTCAGTTTTCTGTTCTTATGTAGCTGCAAAACAGGAAGACTATTTTAAGTATATAGCTTATCCAGAATTGCATATATTTCAATACTAATGTAATGATACATATATATACTTCTTTACACAGTTGAGTATTTTCCCAAAATTATAAGACTCACGGAAATAGTAAACCTTCATTTCAACAAAATTATTTTGCTCTCCAGAAGTTCCCTCAAATGTCAATGTTCTTTATGCACCCTAAATTTTTAAAGTAGCTCAGGGAATTCTGATTCCAAGAGAAATCAGGATAGGTTCCTCTAATGATTTCTACTTGCAAAGATAGTGACTTGTGACATAAACAATTGGGGTGAAATTCTTCCCTGGATGACTTATCACTCAGGAATGCTAATGACTTCAGTAGAAAATATGGTTGAGCATCCTAGGGTACAATTTGCTTCCTACTGTTTTTGTGCTTACTGAGATTGAAGATTACTCTAGGGAAGATACTGTATTTGAAGCAGAGAAACCACTTGTGTCTGAAAAAGATGTTGATGGATAAAGAATAAATAAGTAAAGAATTGCATGCATATGCAAATAAAGAGCTTAAGCTAATGTAAATATATACCTACATGGTTCAACAGTGTAAAAACTGTGGCATGTATGCTAGAACCAATCCATATGCTATCATCCCCAATGGCATCTGCTGGAAACTTAAGTGCTTCCAGCAGCTTGAGACAAGCTGTGACACTGAGTCAAGAAGTGTGAGACAGAGGTAATGAAGAGAAGGAAATATTTTTAGCAGAGTGAATACATTACCACAGCCCTGATATTGGGGTATGGCCAGCCCCTAAATATCACTTGATGCAAACTAACAACTTTCACTATATGACATCAGGGGCATAAAAATTATGAAGATGTTTTGATATTATTTTTCCTGACGGGAAAAATTTGTATTGGAAATTAGTAAAAATTTATTTAGTAAATACCCTCACTGATTTCTGTCAGTGTAAAAAGTATTTTTAAATTACATTCATAGAACTTCCCAAAACTTATGCATAAATGAAGACCTACTACACACATTTAACAGCTATAGATGGATTCTGTGCCAGCTAAAATATTTCATAATAACAAAACTCAAACACACTGTACAGTTCCTAATTAAAAAAAGAAACAAAAAACCCTCCTGCCTGACCCACCCCTCTCCGCAACCAATAGAAAAAAACCCACGAGGTATAGTGAGAGGCATTCTCAGTCCTCAGTCACTGAGGAACAAGGTGTCCCAAAGCTCCTATTCTGTTCTGACTCATTACAACTACGTATATATAAAGAAACCTACAGTTTACCTTACTGTCGGAAAGAACAAGAAAACAGAGAGTGAGGCAGAGAAATGGAACAACATGTAAAATGTGAATACCACAGTTATTTCCATCATTACATCATCTCAGACAAATATAAATCCTTACTCAGTATACTTTATGGAAGTAGATGTGACTTCCTTGAAATGTTATATTAAACTAAAAGGCAAGATATGTACTGCTAAATTCTTATTTCTGTTGCTCAAATTAAATATTTTCATCAAATTCTGTGTTCAGACTTTGCTGGTAAGCCTCCAATATTTTTATTTGAAATTGTTTAGTTATTTTTAAATAGTGATACAAGGTGATACGCATGAATGTAGTGCACAAAAATATGTTATATACACACACACATGTATATACACACACATATATTATACATACATAATATGCCAAAATATATAACAGAACCTCATGAGGAGTTTTATCTCTCTTTTAGCTTTATTTACCCTAGTTAAACTTAAATGAGTGGGAAATGACAATAAATTATAATAATTCACAACTTTTTCTGAGTGTGTCAGAATTTTGATTCCAACCTCTGTCAAGAACCAGCCCAATGAACTGTTAAATTGTTTGCTGTTCCAGTCATTTACTAAGTAAGAATTATGTAAAAGGAGAGAGATTTCTCCACATGTCCCAAACCATGTTCCATTGGCAGCGTCAGGAGAGAGATTTTGCTGTGTGGAACTGAGAGATTACACATTAAGGAAATATGGGAGAAAAATACATAATAGGTAACCATGAGGTTATAAATACTTATGACTTGTCATGAGGTAATAAATATTTAGGACATAAATATGATATATGACACGCCTCTTCTCTTCAATGAGTAAAATCTGGCCTGCAAAGGGAACTCTCTTTACGAGCACGACATAATCTCTTTATGCTAGTATTTTTTTTGTGACATGCATATGCCCTAAATAGTACCTCTTAGAATATATATAAGCCATTATTAGCACGTGAAGAAGAATCTTTACAGACAAGTGGGTCAGCCCTTACCAGGGGCTGTTCACAGTGTATGCCCTTCTGGCTTGGCACTGCAGTAGTGTTGTAACTATCCTGCTGCTGATGTTCTCTAGTAAGGAAGAGTCAGAGGAATCAAGTTGTTGCATCCATTTTCCCACCCTGTATGTCAGTAAACACAAAACCTTAGTAACATGTACAGGTGCCCAGGTGCTGGAAGCAAGGGGTTACAGGGAAGAATACAAGAGTCCACACAGGAGCAGGTATTCTGGTGTGTGAGGGATGAATCCTGGAGCAGGGAAAAAGAGTGAGGAGGAAGGAGCCACAAAGAGGACTGTTATGAACTAACTGCAACATCCATTTCCCATCCCTCACTCAGGGGACATTAGGTAGAGGAGTCAGAAATTAAGCTGAGCCTGAGAAGATGAAAGGAGTGTGGGGAAAGATGGTTTTACTTTTGCTGTTCTTTTTTAATTGACTATAGATTACATTAATTTTCCCAAAATTTTTAGTCTGTGCTGCCCTTGAAGGTAATACGTAAGTGGCCTCCCTGTCCTTGTCCCAACCCACGAGTTTTTCCACCTTAGATTTTTCCCCTTACCCTGCAGAGAGGAGGAAGTGAGAGTGGCTGAGTGTTGGTCTAGCACACTGTATTGTTCTCATCAATACATCTTCAGTAAAAAACGACATATCTCAGAACTGGGATAGCTTTTAAGTGTCAGCTGCACACCAAATCTAACTTTATTAACCAGAGAGACACTTGGAATAGTTTTGGTACTTCATTTGCTGTAGGCACTTTTTAAATTGTTACTGATAGAGGACTTCGAAAACTTAAGGAAGGTTGGGGTCTTGTGTAAAGACTACAACTTTCTTTTTACTTTTGTTGGAAAGCTTGCAGAAAGCCTGAAGAAAAATCATGAATGCAATAGACATATAATGTGTTTTTACATTGTTTTTTAAAATTCAAAACAATTAGTATTTTATTTTTACTCTAGATAATTACTTTACTATTAACTGTTTATGAGCTTTCTACTTAGGGAATAAGAAGTATTTAAGAAAATAACAACAAAACCAAAAAACCCCAAACACACATGAGACCTAATTCTATAGACCAACTAATTCATTTACTAATGAAATATACACTTCAAAACAAAAGCATGAAAAATGAAAACCAAGAGAAAAACTGCACTGAATCATCCTTTATTTGTGCTTCATTTTTAATAACATGTTAGCAGCAATATTAAAGGCTTTTTTAATGTCACAAGTGCTTTAATCCTTTAACAAAGCTGCTTACATGCACAAGGAGTATTACAGGTTTACTGTACAGTTTCTAATACACTTGCTTTTAGGTAATCAAAACCGGTTTGTGACTAAAGCCAAGATATCTTATGCTGTGTTTTTAGAGTGAAAAAATACAGGGTTTACTGGTTTTTTTTCTTCCCTAATGATCCCAATCATTAACTCAAAATAGAATTCCTAGTTAACGTTGGTGCTGTAGAAGTATAGAGCAATTTTAATGGGAAATTTGAAGTAAAACTTACTGCAATACCTGCTTTCTTGTGTAAATTAATTGGTGTAAATAAGAAAAAATGTCTAGTCACACTAATGTAAAAGTGAAAATGAATAAGGCATAAAAAGTCAATGTCTTTCCTGTACTCAGATTACATTCCCATCAACTCACAGTAAAAGAAAAGCATCTACAATTAATCCTCTATAAAATTGTTAAATATAAGAAGGGATCAATGCATAATAGTATTACTCAAGGAATTTGATTGTTCAAGGCACTATTTTAACTGTATTACATGTTTTTTGAAAAAAAATCAAGTGGAAATTTTAGGTCTACTTGTGGAATAATTCAAATGATTCTAAGGGTAATTTGTCCCATAGCATAGTGAATTTTAAACCAAAAACTGGAGTTTTGAAAAACATATAGGACAATATAGTCATGTACAGATGTTTGAATACAATTACCACTTTAAAAGTATTATACTTTTTATAGTAATTCTACTAAATAATTTGTAGAACTTCTATATTGTCCTTAAAAATGCGTTTTTAAAGTTGTTGACATAGGCTTTGTCATTTGAAATGAGAAATTATTATAGATCTGATTGTATTCTAATTGTCTCTTTTAAAAATGGAAACCTGAATTATCTGTCTTCTGGATTGTGAAACCTTACAGCACGAAATTACAAATAATTTCTTGCAGGGAGGGTCGGGTGTGCATTCATACTAAATGCAATATTATAACTTGACAGACTTTATTCAGTTGTTTGTTTGGTCCCTGATAATATAAATTGTAAACGCTGTGCAAATAATATTGCATATATGTTCAGAAAATATGAATGATATTCTACTATTTATGAATAGTTTCTTAAACAGAGTTATATCCTGAAATAGTCAAACTTTCAGTACATTCCAAACATCTACAATTACATTCACTTGCATATGATCATGTAAGCAACTGTTGAGCCCCAAAAATTTTTAATGAAATATATCTATCCATTATTTTAATTTTTCCGTAGATATAACTGATTATTGTTTTTAAATGTGCATAGACCTTTGGATTTCCAGAAGTTTAAAGGCATTGGGCTGGGTCACTAGCATTAAGTCACTAGGAAAATTGGTCTGACATTGTTATTCATTGCTCCTTCAATTCTTATTAGCACTATGAACGGGGAATGTAAAATCCTGGAGATTTATTCCTAGGTGCATCTTTTTTCTGTGTACATCTTTCAGCACCAGAAAAATAAAGAAGTGGAATGCATGAGGTACAAGAGTAAAATACCAGATTCCATGTGAGAGAAGCAGAAAGTATAAGTAGGGAAAATGCAAATTCAAATGAACCTTATTGACAGTATCTTAGTCAAACCCTCGGAAGTGTGTTTTTTCAGTTGTAGTGATGATACCTGCAGTATAATCCCAGAGTCATTAATCCTGGAGTCTTGCTCTTCTGGCAAGAATGTAAAAATTCACATTACATGTACTATTAAAGACTTTTGTCATCTCATGATAAAAATCCTAGGTGTCCTGTTTGATAGTAAGCTGAACCTGAATCCACAGTGCACTCTTGTTGACACGATGGGAAACTGTGTCCTGAATAGCATCACAAGAGTACAGGTATCATATTAAGGCATGTGATAATGATGCTTTATTAAGCACTTTCCAGAACTGCGGAGTGGCCGAGGCAACGGGCAAAACCTGAAACTTTTGAAGTTCCATCTGAACATAAGAAATATATTTTTCTTGTGAATGTGGTCAACAACTGGCAGATGTTGTCCAGAGAGGGTGTGTAGCCTCCATTCTTAGAGGTATTAAAATCTGTCCAGAATATATCCTGAGCAACTTGTTTTAACTATCCCTGTACTGAGCAGGCAGTTGCAGTAGATGATATCCAGAAGTGCCAACCAGCCTCAGACACTCTATGGTTCGTCTTCAATGCATGTCCATACATTCTAGAAAAATAACCAGAACAAGACAAATCTGCAGTCTTTCTCTCTGACACTCACTGAATTCCTTTTATTAAAGTGTAAAATTACCATGTATGCGTACAAAACTCCAGTAAAATAAATAAATAAATATACCCTGAATTATGCCCTGTATTAAATAGAAGTAGATGAATAGCTCTGAAATTTTCCAAGATAGACATCTAATATTTTAAATGTTCTTCAAATCAAAGCGGGGAAGTACTGCAACTGTAATTCCACTTTTAAAATGTTGCAAAATTCATTGTGTAAAAATGTCGAACATAGAGAAAAGGCATTTAGAATTTAAAGGAAATGGAGAAAAAAATCCTCTACTATGTATAAAAACAAGCTATCGTTTTTATTTGTGTTTCATCTTCCACCAGCTTCAAGCTATCAAATACTTTTCAATTATAGCTTCTGGGTTCTTTTATAGTCTGCTTTTCAATTAGTAAGAATGCAAACAAACAAGGATTCAAATTGCTTCTGTTCCACTGCAAATGTGTATTTCCTTCTACTCTTCCCACAGTGCTCAATTCTGTTTCTCAGTGAATTGTAGAATTGCAGTATTACATCCTCCCCTTTGATCTAATAGCTACTTTGTGTGTTCTGATTGAGTGACAGTGCATGCAATGACCTTCAGATAGAAAAAACCACTTTTTTAAAACAAGAATTAATTCAATAGAATTTGTCATGCCCAACTCAATCTCATTTAGTTCATATATACTTGCAAATCCTTTGCAGTATTAATGACATTATCTGTCTCAGTGTATTCATTGACAATGAGAACTATTGTAAGCTTTCTGTATCTACTTTCAGAGAGTCCAGGTGGAATGGTGAAATATATTTAGCAGAAAGGGAGAAAAAGAGAAAGAAAATGTGTGTGTTTATCTTCTAGATTTTCCATCTCTCTAAAAAATGCTGAAATCAGTTGATTTAGTGAAGACTCTAAATGAAATCATACCAATAAAACGACACTTAATCATTTTCTATCACTCAATTTTATCTACGTTAGGCTCTTAAAAAAATCTAAGAAATTTTGAAAAAGTATTATTCCAGTTGTGATGCTGTTTTCCTGAACTACTTTTCTAGACAGATCTAATAATGGAACTAGAAACTTTATGTATGAAACTAACTGTATTTATAAGTTTAGATTTCAAATGCTTAATCTTGAAGAAACAATTGTTAAAAGTTATTTATTTATATCTACCATCAGTGTAATTTAAGGATTTGCAAATAAATATAAGAAATATAAGGAAATCTTGTAATTTCTTTAAAAATTCAGCAGAGCTACTTGATTTTGTTTGATATTTTTGCTAAAAGAGTTCACAAGAAATAAAAACCCAAAGAAATTCAGTAAGTAAAAAGCAAAGCACATATCTGTAAAGAACAATAGTACTATTTACTCTGTAGCCAGAACACCAAAATTTTGTAAGAGAGTGTTCTTTTCAATAACATAACGTCTTCAAAGTAAAAGGAAAAGTACAAAGACATGCCAAAATAAATGACATATTCAAATTTATGTATTTTAGCTTCACACAAAAAGTGTGGAGTATAGAACACTGCAAGCCTGTGACTTTATTAACGTAAACTCTATCCAACAGCTGAGTTGGCACAGATCTAAATTTTTCACTCAGAAGGTGTTTGGGCACTGGAACAGGATCCCTAGGGAAGTGGTCATAGCACCAGCCTGACAGAATTCAAGAGGCATTCGGACAATGCTCTCAGGCACATGGTGAGATTCTTTGGAATCCTGTGGAGGGCCAGGAGTTGGACTCAATGATCCTTGTGGGTCCCTCCAACACATTGTGTTCTTTAATTTTGTGACTCAGTTCACTCTGATGGAAACTTCAAGGGAAGATCTTCTAGTGCCAGGGTATTTTATGGATCACTTTCTTCTTGAAAGAAAGCCTATACCAGGATATGCTTCACTTTTACTGCTATTTTGGCCTGGTAGACTAAGAATTCATTAGGCTGGAAATATATAATGCCATGTGAAATAACACACATATTACAAGTTACTAATAATTTTATGTATCCTGTCTAGGATAAACTTATTCATATTCCACATATTTTATCTCAGATTTACTGGATTATGTGGCTTCTCAATTAACACTTTGGTGCAGCAGCAAAGCTTGTGAGACAAATCAAATAGCTTAAAGTAAAAATTTTGATCACTTAAAACTAAGTTTGAATTTTGGTTTACTTCATTTTGAAAATGTCTTTAAAAGCAAAGGAGAGAAATTAAAAAAAAAAATCCGATCCCCTCTGAATCCTATGTTCCAAATATGCAGAGATTTGAAGCACATGAGAATAGAATGTAAACTTTATTTTGTGCAATAAGGCACAGCTAATCATATATCCAGGGAGGGAGATCCATAACATTGCTGTGCAGATATAAAATACTTGCTTCTGGTATTCCTCACTTTTGGTTGCCAAGGAAGGTAAAAAATGAGATATTAAGATTCTTCATTATATCATGCCAGGAGAAGAAGACATGAAAATTTTGTTGCAAAAATGAAGATAGGTTTCTGCAAAGATTAGGCAGAATAAAGTATCAAATGGTTGGTATGTAGATTGCCATGGCAGGCCCAAGTAAAGGTACTTGTGGTAAGGGATGACAAAAAGTAAACAGTAACCAAATAAATTTTCTATCAGAGCAGTACAGGCTGGAACTATATAATGGGTGTCTTCAATATTAATTATACTAATTCTGAAATAGCTGAAAATAACATTCACATAACCCTTATTTCATCTTAAACCTCAATATAAGATATGAACATCCCTTAAATCTTGTAACTTCTACCCACACAGAACACTTAACAGTGACTAATCCCACAAAGAAAAGGGACGATAAGCAAATATACAAGGAATCATTTATCAGTGAGAAATGCTACTGTAGCCTCCGAATTCTTTTATGCTCCTTGTACTGAGCTGAGACGAACATTTCATCAGTTAATATTTTTTTTGTTGTTGGTTTTTTTTTTTTTTTTGTTACTTATCAGGAAACCAGGCCCTGGGAGGTGATCAGTCTGTTTGAGCAGAGGATTGTGTCCGCAGAGCCCATCCACATCTCCCTTCACAGGAGGATGCAACATGTGCATGGTGCCTTCATCACCTTGGCAGCCTATTTTAGTCTGCTTCTACATCAGGAGGCTGTCTGTGCTCAGCACTGATAACAAAGCCCTATCACTTTTCAGAGTGACAGGGCACAGTGACATATCAACACTGGAAGTTAAGCGAAAAGCCCCTTCTAATTTAACTGCTGATCTGCTGAAGCTGTGCTCAAACCTAGCACACTTGTTTTCAATTAAAACTTTCTTGTAACTAGAAAAAAAAGTTTGGTCTGTGTCTTTGACTTTTTGGGTTGCAGTCAAGTCAGAAAGCAGCTGAAAAGCTAGGAAACAAAGTGGAGTATTTTTCACGCTGCTAAATGTCAGACATTTGTTTTTCAGATGGAAATTGCACAGAATACACTTTCTGGAAGCTGTTTTGTATGAAACTCATGGAAGGTTTGTTGTCAAAATGAGAATTTTAATCTGAAGTAAGATACAGAGTGATTAACATATAGTGGCAAAAAATCCATTACTTAGTGTTAATTTAAAGCTTGTGTCTAGAATTATTAACAGTGGAATGGAAAAGGTTTAGTACAAATCGTAGTGCATTTGGTGCTTTGAGCAACAAAAGCAACGATTGCAGTAGATTTTTAAGGCCATACTGGCAACTAATCAGTCTCTGTTCCTAAGTGTTTTCTTTAGCATCCACTGTCTCAACAAACTAACCTACAGCAGTAGGTTTTTAGACTATTTGCAAAAGGAGACCGTACTTCAAAGGATAAAAAGCTGGTATTGCTTGGATGAGAATTATGTTGATAATGTTAACAATTGCTATGTAGTCCTCACCCTAAGAAAAGGGGGTAAAAATCCTTTCTAGGGTCTCATGATCTATGAATGAGGAACTGCACAAAAAGTTGAGAGGGAACATGACCAGAACAGGAGACTGGAACTGATCAAAGGGATATTCCAAACCCTGGAACACCACACTCAGCACGTAAAGGGGGAAAGTTGGATGGGAGGGAACAATCGGTGCCCAGGGATGGGATGGGCAGCAGTTAGCTGTATTGTGCATCACTTGTTTCTCTTGTGTTTTCTTACTCTCTCTTCCTCTCCTTATCATTCCTGCTATTGTTATTATTATTACTTTATTGTTACTTTGTTATTACTATTGTTATTATCATCTTATTTAGTGTTTATCTGCATATTTTTATTTAAATTACTATTTATTGTTATTATTTTATTTTGTTTCAATTGTTAATTTATTCTTTTCCCAGGCCAGGAGGTTTACCTTTTCTTTCTGATTCTCCTCCTCACCATGGGTGATTCTGGTGGTGGGAGTGAGAGGGTAGCTGCATAGTGCTTAATTTCCAATTGGGGTTAAACCACGACAGAGTTTTAGAGAACTTTTAAAGCAAAATCTACATGAATCTGTGAGAAATTTCTGAATTAACATTTTCCTTTGAACAGACAGCAAGTTTGCTGGTAATTTGTCTCTTGAATAACAAAGAGTGATAATTTTTTTATTTTCTTTTTCAAAATAGTTTTACTTCTCTTGGTCCCCGTCAACACATGGAAAATTGTTTCGGTTTGGCTACACACCAAAATACTGTCTTCTATGTAATTGCATGAGTCAGCCTGCCATTACTTGATTGATCAAGATTTTAGCTTACAGAAAATAAAACATATGGCCTATATCCCAAAAAACCTATGTGGATAAATATAAAATTAAAATTAATGGCAGCTAGGACTAGAAGTTTTGTTTCTTTCTTCCTTTTTTTTTTTTTTTAATCTTTTTTATTTTTACATTCAGGTGATTGAAATGTACATAAAAATGTAAATATTTTGAAGTTCATAGTTATGCATTGTTATGTTGCATTTGTTCCTAACAAACATGATAATGACTACAATTTTTACAAACCAAAGAGAGGTAAAAAGAGACTAGTCAAAGTTGTATATCTGTATTTAATAGCTAGCCTAATACAAAAAATTTCAAGCTCTTAAAACAGCTAAGTAGCTATGACGGCATGTGCAGCATACTATACATTTTTTCCTCTGAAAACAATTTTACTTACATCTAATTTTAAAATACAGAAGTAAAATTTATGCAGTTAGTATTTCATGAATTATTTAGAACTCTCTTTCTAATACTCTATGCTAATCCAAATATTATACTTTCCTTTCCTTTAAATTCTGTTTGAATATGTAAATTCATCATTCTTAGCAACAAGATACAATAAAATTTCATTAATGAGTTACTTTGCCCCAACTTTTCAGATAGAATTAGCACAGAATTGAGTAGAGACTGCCACTCCTTGAATAATATTTTCATTGTGTACCTTTGTTCTTGAGGAAAGTTTTATCAGGCAAGTGTGAAATTCTGTGCTCAGCACAATAAGCTGTTCCAAATTTGTTACATCAGTTTTAATCTGTTCTCTGGAAGGAAATTTATCGTAGCTATTGTCCTGTCCACCAGACATAATACAGTGTTTTTTGCTTAGGATTATGTCAGCAAGGAAACTGTGGTCATATGTCCACATGGACCTTCATAGACAGTATTATATTCAGTTCTTGCCCCTGGATTCTACAAAATGTTTCTCCTTCCTTTCCTCCCATGCTGGTTTTGAACATTCCTCCGTTTTCTTAGAAAATTAATACAACTGTTTTTAGCAGTGTTTGGAAGTGGCTAAGATATTTACTATTTATTAGCTATAAATATTATCTCTCTGTGTAAAAAACCTATATGTATGCATGCATAACAGTATAAATTAAGAGAATTCATTTTAAATATTTTGGATTAATTTTATATATGCCAGTCATGTCTATGTGATAATTTCATAGGGGGTGATAAGGGAAAGAAATATCCTAAACTGCACAATATGTTGGGCAAAGGAGAGGCTGTGCAAATCACACTTGAAATTCAAACAGGTTCGCCAGAGCCTGCATGTTCTTGGAAGAGGAAATCCTTTGCAATATATAAGAAAAGTCCTTAAGTATTCCGACACAGAATTATTTTACCCAGGTGTATAAAGAGCTGATAGAGCAGTAGAAGATTAATTAATCTGTGGCCTTACCAACACGTCCTGTCCACAACACTTTTTAAAGTCTATGTTGCATAGTGATGAGGGCAACACTGCTTTAAAAGTACCCATAACTGCTCTGTGCCGCAACTCTGCAACTGTCTCTAAGTTGCTTTCCCATGAGCCAGTCAAATTGCCAATGGGGTGAGGTCTCTCTCACTAAAATGTAGAAAGAATAAACCATGCTGATGGAGGTCTTAGCTCTACATATTTTGTCCTTCCTGTGTGATGTTAATCTGAATGTGATATGAATCTGTTTTATAGACAGTCGTAGGGTGCTCTCACTTGGTCTTAGCCATAAAAGGCCCAGTATGTGAATTCTATCTCAGAAGCTGTCTATGTTTCATCATCCATTGTAGTTTCTATAGTCCAGGAGGGGTAAATTTCTGTGAAAATTTCTAGCGACCGGCTGGAGGATCAGCTTCCTAAAAGGGAATCTAGTCTTTGCTTTTGATTGTTCAGTGTTAAATGACAATTTGCCAGATGATGTAAAACTGAATCTTTTCTATACTTAGTCAGATACAAGTCTGCTTAGTGAAACACAAGTCTCAGATAGTAATTGAGTTTTCCATAACGTGTTATAAACGAGCAAAGTGAAATCGTCTGCATCCACAGTACTCTACTGTTTGTATTACAACTATTAACACTATTTCTAAAGAATGAGCTGCAGATATTCACAAATATGTAAATCATGGAGGTGGTGTCTCAAGGGTAAAGTCAGTAAGCTCTCTGCAAATCGGGTGCTCAGATATTTCATCAAGAGTTATGACTTTTTTCAGTTTACAGTTCTCTACACATACAAGCACAGACAATTTCATGTAATTCAAAATCTCTGTAGTAAGTCAGAAGAAAGTGTGAATGGGAAAATATGATGAGTGAAATTATAAGCCTATAAACAGAAGAGGACTAGAAATGACTAAAAACCTAATGACCTCTCATGACAACAGTCAAGTAAATAGTGTTTTAGAAATAGGATCTCAAATGTACATTTATTGTATGCTTTAAAAAACTGTGTATTAAAATATAAAAGCAAAAAACACCCAAATAAACAACAACAGTTCTTTAAAGCATTGGGGGTGGGGAATAGAAACCACCCTGCAAAATGTTTTTTATTTTAGGGGATAAAAGCATCAAGGTCTTGTTGATTGTACAAACTTACATAACTGACAAATGCAGTTTGTTTTAAACAATAAAGCCTCTAACAAGGTGGTACAGCAGATAAAGATCTAATCTTTCATTTGGGATAATACAGTTCAAGTCTTAAAAATTGTGATCCCATATAAAATGTGTGATCTCTCAGCTCCTTCTCAGAATCTTAAAAAATAGTTACATAGTTTAGAGGCCTATTCTCTTTAGAGGGTATCAGATTAGGACCTTGTACCAGAAGCCATAGTTCATATAAGACAGACAGTGAAAGAATATCCAGAACTTAGGTTATTGAATGCTTTTTGACATACGTAAATCTATCTCCCTTCAGAATGCTGATCTAATGGCCAATTGCATACTTATTCTAATTGGATGATAATGACCCATGGATTTCTCTTGCTTCTAGTACTTCTTGAGGTAAAGACAAAAATTTTTTGCCTGAAACCCTACTCCTTTCTCAGCCACTCTCCATGTATACTCTCAATAGCTCATGAGTGACCTGTGTAAATCTTAGCTTCATTTGTTCTACTGAACAGCACTTGACATCCTCAAGACTATTTTGAAGTAAAACTTTTTTAGTACGTGACTTCACAGACTCAAGGTTATTTCCACATAAACTTTCTTAAATGTGTTGATTTATGGATTGTGAATCTGGAATATGTTGTAAGGTTCAGTATAAGACCAAAGCTTTGTTCTGGCAATTTACTGCTCTTCCTAATAAAATTGAAAAATAATTTGCTGACAGCAAACTGATGGCAGGTGTGCTTTACTGTTGACAGCTGCATTTCTGACATGGATCACAGAGAAACTGTAGTGTTCATGCTAGAACATCTGGAACATTTGATCGGATTTCAAGATCTAATTTAAATTGGCTGTCTATTATCATTTTACAAAATAAAGGAAAAATAGTATTATGGTGCAGTGTTCATATTAGCAGAAGAAAAAAATCATTAAATTATTATCTGAAAAATATTTTTTTTCTAAGAAAAATAAAGCAGCAACTATTTAATGAAGTACCACTGGATCAAGATATTTATTTACACTTGTGTAATTCTCAGAAGTACTTTGCAAGACCAACATTAAAGAAATGCAAGACAATAAAAAAAAAATTCAAATAGTATGTTGATATTAACGTCAATATAGAATCTATCTCATATAGTAGATAGTTTTCTGAGCTGCACGTTTTTAAGAAGGTTGAAGTGTCTCTCATTAAAACAGCCACTGAAATGAGAGGATCTGAATTCCTTGAGGCATCTGTTGTTTTAGAAAATTAAATACCAGATTACACTGAAAGAAATAAACATCAAAAGCATAACCAAATGGTAATGTTTGTCACATGATATTTCACCATCCTTTTCTTGACAAGTTCAGGCTTTCTCAGGTGCGAAATTATTGTCCACATATAAGTAGCTTTTGCAAGATGAATTTTAATGTAACTGGTTATATTTCAGTGTTAAAACTGTCAGCACTTGGGAAAGCATGAAATCTTTGTCTGTCTACATGAACAGGCCCTGGAGTATCTGTCCAGTCTACTGGTAAGCTTTCTAGAGAGTTTTCTTGTTTCACATTAGAAGTTCACAGAAGTTTCCACTTTGTTTATTTGTATATCACAAATCAACCAAATGGCACCATCCCTGCTACACACAACTCCTGTTAGAGTTTAAATCACAGCAAGAGTTTCTGAGTACCACAGCGTAGCTGCCTTCCTCTCCCTTCCCCTGCAGGCACAATCTCTTTCGAGCTGCTGCCATCTCTTGTTCAGTCTTGTTCACTCTACTGCTGTGGAGTTACAATGGCACCCGCCCTCCATAGCAGCAGCAGTTGCCAGGGTTTTAGCACATTTGTGTTCCTTGTGCACCTCTCATCTTTACCCTTGCTCTAACTCTGCAAAACAATGGTGGGGCATTCATCTACCATGGGGAGTTAGTTTCAGATTCCAGTCAGTTTTGGCACTCTTCTACAGCCACAACAGCATTCTGGACTCTAGTGCACTAGTTTATCTGCCCTTTGCAGTTGAAAAATCAGACCAATCTTGGTAGTAGATTAGCAATCATCTAATTGAGGAGAATAAAAATTAGGAAAAGACATGAAATGAACCTGTAGCCTTAGGCAAACTACTGCAAGAGTAAGAGTGACTAGAAAAACAGAACAAAACGGTTTTCTTTTCAAGAGTTGTAGTTGTATAGATAATTTCTACTTAATCTCTATTTATGAAGATGTGCTTTTAAAGTCATTTATGTGAAAACTATTAAATCTGCAAATGCTGCACATATATCTCATCAAATAAAATAGATTCACTGACTGCTTAAAGTATTCTCTGGTCATTTTTACTAGTGAAATAGGGCAGAAGAGTACCATGAGGAAAGTCTTTAAATATTTAATCTGCTTTGTGTTCAACCTATTTTGTTATAAATGCTTGCAGTAGGTGTAAGTGCAAGAAAACTAGGTCATGTGTGAACACAGAAGCAGTAAAATCATAAGAAAGAGCAGATGAATGTGATCAAACTGCAAGTAAATAATTCACGTATACTATATAACTGAATATTGTAATGTCAGTGCAAAGGACTAAGATGCTATAACCTTGAGGTATCTGTGCCATTTTAAAGCCTTGAAGTCCAAACTAAATTTCACCCTAAATATTTGTTATATCCTTCTTTTAAGATCTCTACTTCCTAGTTTATTGAATAATAATTAAAATATCAAGGAGTTTTACTTTAAGAAAATATGATGAGATGCTGGCACATGTTACCAAACTTGAGACAAACTGCTTAGGATTCCTAGTTACTCTGACTAGAACTGCAAGTTCTCTAAATGAAGAAATTTAATTAAGAGTGAGTGACAGCTACTTGACTAGTCATTTAATCTATGAAATCACTCTGACTTTGAAGTCATTATTCCCAACACCACCCTTTTCAAGGCTGTTCTGTAAAGATTCTACAAACGCAATCTTGTTTGAAGAAAAACTGCATCTTGATTAGATGTCAGACACTGTTTAAAGGGTTAAAAATCTGAGTATAACCAGACTTTTCCTTAATACTTATCAACGTTATACATCTGCAAGATACCATCTATGAGAAAATAGACAATTAATGTCAAAAAGGCTGCTAAAAAGCTCTCTACAGAAAATACACCTGACATTCGACAGCTTTAGGTGGGGTTTACAGGAGTGAAGACTCTCCCACTGTAAGCAAAAAGCAGGTTTGACCACTTGATGAAACTGAATAAGCACAAGTTTATGGGGCCTGATGACGTGGACCCCAGGATCCTGAAGGATTGGTGGTTGATGTAATTGCCAAGGCACTCTCCATGAAATATGAAAACTCATGGTGATCAGGCAAAGTCCACAGTGGCAGGAGAAATGAAACACCTCTCCTATTTCTGAAAAGGGGAGAAAGGAAGATGGGGAATTACAGACCAGTGAGCCTTACCTCTGTGTCTGGGAAGACGATGGAATAGATGATTCCTTCTTCATGGAAGGAATGCTAAGGCACATGCAAAACAAAGACATGACCTGAGACAGTCAGGCATTTCATCAATGGCAAATTATACCTGACCAATCTGGTTGCCTTCTATGATGGAATGACTACAACAGTTAATAGAGGAAGACTGATGGATGTCATCTACCTAAGCTTTTGTAAGTTCTTAAATACAGTTGCACATGACATCCTTGTCTCCATATCAGAGAGACGTGGATTTGAAGGGCGAGCTATTCAGTGAGTAAGGAAATGGCTAGATGAGTGGAACCAGGGATTTTTGGTTAATGTCTGTGTGGAGGCTGGTGACTTGTGATGCCTCTCAGGGCTTTGTCTCGGGAGCACTGCTCTTGACTATCTTGATCAATGACATAGACAGTGGGATCAAGTGCACCTTCAGCAAGTTTGCAGACACCTAACTGAGTGCTGCTGTTGACACAACATATGATGGATGCCGGCCAAGGGGACCTGGACAAACTTGAGCAGTATTGCCACAAAAACCTCATGAAGTTCAACAAGTACAAGTGCAAGGTTTTACATCAGGATCAGGGAAGTCCCAGACATGGGTAAGCCTGGGTGAAGAACTCACTGAGAGCATCCATGTGAAGAAGAGTTCTTGTGAATGGAAGTTGGACATAAGCTGGCAGTGTGTGCTTGCAGTCCAGAAAGCCAAGAGCATCCTGGGCTACATCAAAAAGAATGGCCAGCAGGACAAGGGAGGCAATTCTCCTGCTTCTACTCTGCCCCCTTGAGACCATGGTGATCCAGGATTGGGACCCCAACATGAGGAAGACATGGACCTGTCAGAGAGACAAGGGTCACAAAAATGGTCCTGGAGGACGAAAGGGCTATAACACCTGTTCTATGAAGACAGGCTGACAGAGCTGGAGACTTTAGGCCTGAAGATGGGAAGGCTATGGTGACACCTCATTTCAGTCTTCCAATACTTGAAGAGGGCTTATAAAAGAGAGGGAGAGTGACTATATACACAGGCAGATAATGATAGAACAAGTGGAAATAGTTTTAAACTTACAGAGGAGATACCTATATCAGAGATTTAAAAGAAATTCTTTACTGTGAGGGTGTGGGAGAATAGTGAAGATGATTACTGGCTCAAAACAACTGAAGTGTGTTTGTATGCAGGGAACAGGACAAGATCTGAGGAAAGTGTGACAGTGCACTGCTCCACACTCCACCTGCCTGGGGGTTTTAGTCCAGCTGTCAGTCACTGGCACACCTGGAACACTGGAAGCAGTGCCCTACACCCCACCCTGGAGGCCCAATCTAGCCCCAGAGTGGCCAGATGACTGCAAGTACCACCTAGGGGAGGAGGTGACCACAGGAAGCCAAAGCAATAAAAGCCATTGCACAAAGACTATGGTCATGTTCCTATTGTCCTTGGATTTTACAGCAGTGTTAGAGTCAATGTTTTATGAAATGCTTTATTTTGATTGAATATTTGTTTTAAATTTTGCCAAATTCCTGATCTTCTAAGATTGCCAGTAAAGTTTGTTTTTTAATCTCCCAGGAACTTTTGTCAAGTTTTCCTTTGTGCCACCTCAGGGAAAAGTAGTACCTTTTAAAATAAACTCACCAAGAGAAGACCAGGGCTTTACAAAGAGTGACAAGATACTGCTGACAGGTTGCTCAGAAAAGTTGTGGATGTGCCATCCCTGGAATTGTTCAAGGCCAGGTTGCATGGGGCTTTGGGCAACCTGGTCCAGTGAAGGTGTCCCTATCTTTGGCAGTGGGGTTGGAAGTAGATGATCTTTGAAGTCCTTTCCAATCCAAATTATTCTGTGATTGTAGTACATATCTACCAGCAGAATTCAGCGGGGCACTCATGTACAGGACTTGAAATACTTGTTCCTCTTCAGCTAATACCCCCAAGAGCACTTCTTTCTAGTTTTTCATGTCAATGGTGCCAGTGTTTTCTATAATTAGAGACATTTTATACTTGCAAGCAGGAGAAAGTAAAAGAAACATGCTGCTGCATTTACCATAGTTCTCCTGTATATGCTTAAAGAACTGTAAAAAGGTAAGGGTAGTAAAAATGACCACGTGCCTTAACTAAGAAATATGTACATTTTGATGTAGACATGAAAAATATTCTGTGATAGATCACATATCTCAGCAGAGTCCTCATGGTCTGTCACATGGAGAATGCCATGCACCAGCTGTTACTGAGCTGAAGGGGTTGTTTATTCATCTTTCACCCTGTGCCTGGCACCCAACATGATGTGTGCACAAGTCTCCATGCCAAGTCTTCTGCTATTATTCTTTCCTGATCAATAACTGCAGCCTTGTGGCAGAGTGGTTATGACAGAATCAGATACTGATGCTGAAGGTCTGTACTTAAAAAGATTTAGATTACTGTTTTGCCTTAACAGTGAATTGCCTTCCAAATCCACACTTAATACAGAAACTTATATTGGCTTATAAAGTTGAAGTGTCACTCTTACATCCATATACTGTATTTTTGACATTTATTTTCAGATTGGCTTGCTAGGCTGAAACAAAATGAGACTCCTCCAACTACCAAGATATTTCTTGAGGTCCATCACCACAGCACCTTTCAATCCTTTCGTACAGAAAAAGAGATGCCTGAGAGCAATAATAATCAGTCAGAACAGGCCGAGCAATGGAGCAAGAACACAATTCAAAGCTATTAATTATCAGTGTCTCTTTTTTTCACTCTGAATGAGCATATTGCTTTGGTTGGGTAGGAACATAGAGATGGCGTGACATAACATACAGAATTTTTACATAGATCATTTCTTTGCCTTTGCTTTAGTTTTAAAAGATTAGCAAATGGAATACTAGCTCAACTACCTGAAAGAAGGAAAGAAAGAGAAAAGTCATAACACTGGGAAAAGCATTTGCTCAAGGTTAGAATCTCGAGGAAAGTGGTCTTCTGTCTTATGATGGGGTGGACATCTGTTCAGGAGAAGTACCATCTACTACCTTTTTCACAACCTCTATTTACATTCTTTTTTCCTAATTGCTTCAGAAACAGCTGAAACAGGAAAATAAACCTTATGGCTAATTATAACTAATAAAAAGAGGCAAACCTGGACCGATAGACATCCTGCTGGATGTGAAGGAATTCATTAGGAAAAAGTCTTTGTGTTGTCTCTACACTATTATAAAGAATCACGTTCACAGTTTTGGTGGATGGGGAAGATTCACGCTGAAAACTGTAATATCCTTTCAGAAACAGCTTGTGTCTGGGAGCATGTCCTGCCAGTGTATACTTCCTTTGGTTTAAACCCTCTTGTGTTCAGGCAGCAGAAAAAAGTGAAAATGATACAGTATTTTACTACTGTGTCCCAATTTTCTTTCAGTTGGTTGGTTTTGTTTTTTTCTTTTTTCCCAGGCTACATGTCCTTCCCAGATGACATGAGCTACTGAGGCTAGCTAAGATCTTGCCTTAGATGTTTTTCATGGACAATTTAGGGTCTTGTACGCACTTTAAGAATTGCGTAAAAATATATTCTGCATGTAGTGGTATTTGGACACTCTTACTCCATTATTTCCCTGCCCACACTGAAAGCTTTAAGGTAATTCCACATAAACAGAAATATTATCCTCTTCTGAGATTGGCGAATCAAACCATGAAGAAAAAAGAATTTATTTAAAACAGCAGGAACTTTCCTCCCATGGTTTTTGAAATTTAACAGAAAACAAAAGATATATTCATTTGCTTCTATGCTTCTGGTTACCTTGAGATGAATTAATTAATAATGGGTATTTATAGCCTGAATTTCATTTTGGGAGGAAGCTTTTGCTAGCTTTCTTCCAAGACACAGTCCCTCACAGAAGTTTCTTTTGAACATGTTAGCCGCTGCATGCTCATCATACTATTTCACCCTAAATATTTTGGAATTTGAAGAGAGAAGACACACATCTGGCATAGGAAAATCTTCTCATGGTACATAAATATGCAACAAAGTATGCCTCAAAACAAAAACATCTTGTTTGTAATATGCAATAGTTTCACTCCTTACTTCATAAAGAACTATTCTTTGTAAAGGGATTATCTGATATTTCATTATACAGAGTATACCTGTATACAACCTATCTCTAACTCTAAGGTTAATGAAAACATCATGAGGTTTTCACTGGGGTGGATCTGCAAGGGGGTTTGCAATTGTTTTGGAAGTAAGTACAAAAACCCTGAAATATGAATAACCCGTAATTTATTGACAATATACTTCTCTGTTTAGAGAAGTCTGATTTCTGCTATCCACTGGAATATTTCCCATAACCTTTCCCATATGTCCTGGTACAAAAATAGCCCTATCTTCTCCAGTCCTCATTTTCTGCACTGCAAAGTGAGTACAGTTTATTTGTATGCTACTGTTCTGCTATATTTATATTTCATAATCTATATGGTACAAGAACTATGTATATTTTCTGCATAAAGAGGAAAATGGCTTGCACTGAAAGAAAGTGTATTAGAGAGCAAGTATACTTAAGAATGAAATTCTAGAAATTCAAATTCAGAAAGGGCAGTCACTGCCAATTGGCATCTGCTGATGAGAGTGGCAGTTTATTAATAATCTGTCATGTAAAGCTGACAAATGGGGTGCTGAATTCTGCCCAGTTACACAATGAAATCTCCTCTGTTATTACCTCTAGAATTACCTACTTTCTGTTGAAATACTTTTGCAGATATAAATATGCTTCAAAGCTGTTTTTCTGAATGCAGATTACTTCTATTTTTTTCCCGTAATTCCTCATTATTGATAAGATCCAGCATAAGGCTAATCTTGGTCTCTGAGTATACACATAATCCAAATACATACCAAGTTTCAGTTCAGATACCAACTTTGAGAAACACTGATAGGGTTATCAGTGGTCAAAAGGACAAATCGCAGTACATAAATTCCTTACTTTTGATATGTCATGGGGGAAAAAAACAAAAAAGGAAATAGTATCGTAGAAGCTGCATACACCTATTCAAATTGTACATTCAGATGCACTGCAAGCAATTTATCAACACACAAATGACAGTGAACTAGGAGGAGATGGAAGGAAGAGATTGTTCTTGAAGGAACTGCTAGGAGTACACAGAAATATGTGTCCTGCCACATGACAGGTACTTTATTTTTCTCCTCTCTAGTCACTTTAATTTTTAAGTTAGATTAAAATTTCTAAGGAAGTGCATTCTGAAATGAAACTTTAAAAAAAATATTTATCTAAAAGGTTGGTTGAATTTGCTGCATAATACATGAGAAACTTTACTCAACAAATCCAGTAATGAAATCTAAAACTACAAAAATTTAAAGTGTTTTCAGATTTCTTCATTGTCCTTTCCCACTTTTCCATTTATTACACATTTCAGTGTCATACAGTGAGCTGAGTGGAAAGGACAATCTGATTGACAGAAGCTGGAAGCTAGTTCAGAATAAAAGTCACTTAAACCTTTACAGCCAAGCACCACTAGAAAAATCATCCTGAGACAGATGAATCTTTGGCCTGACTTAGAGTCCGAGATTTTATGTTGTGTTCTTTGATGAATTTATTCAAAACACTATTTTTAATTGGAGCCGTGAATTAAAATAATTTAACAAACTTTTGCTTAGGACTAAGACTACAGTTAGTTGTGTATTTGTTTCCATGATACATAAATAATTTTCTCCTAAAAATTCTGAAATACTCAGCTGAGTTCAGATTTTACTGTACTCAATGCCCAAGTGAATGTAGGTGGATCTACTGGGCTAAGTATTTTTTCCTCTGTCTATGCAGGAAATCATGCATTTGTGGGACCCATCATCCCAAGTAAACTATAAAATAAGGGGTTTTTTTCATTATGCAATTTTTCAGGTTTTATTTCTATATGATATCTTACTGAGCATAAAGATTTAGGAAAACTGCAAAACATGTACATGCACACAATCAAAAGAATACAGCATGTCCCTGAAAGATAATGGGGGTTTTGTCCTAATATTTGTTCAGAGATAGGAAGTATTGAGAAAATGCCATGTTGGACATGTATTTTCATATGACAGCTTCTAATTTAACTTCTGGACACCAACCATAACTGTATATGAAATAGAAAAAAAAAGTTTACTTATTTTGCAATTTCATCAAACAAATATTGATCAGATTTCAGCTCAACTCTTTACAGATCCACAAATGTTGACAATACGTGAGATTCTTTTCAACAAGATTATTCTCTGGGAAAATTTATTTCATTCATGAGCAGAAGCTGGATGAAGATGAAAAGGCAGGACATTATCATTTGAAGCATGTGTCCGATAGCCTAGCAACCATCTAAATATTCAATCTATTTTTAATTCTTTATTTTCAATGTGAATTTTAAATTATCAGATCTCTGATAAACTTGTACTTTAACAGCATTTTCAGTACTGCAATGAGTAAAGTAACCATTTCTCTGCTTTCATGACAAATATAAAATACGGAGAAAATAAAAGACACAAGAAAGAGTGCATTCAATTCTAGCTCCCAATGTGTAAAGCAATAAATTGGATACTGCATATGGCATTTATAAAGTTCTTTAGAAATTTATTGGGCAAATTCCATCTTCCTCTCCATTTGTACAAGGTAGTGGCATAAACTAGTGACTCATTTATTTTATGTTCTTTACAAGCCCGGTGAAAGTAATGCATATGAAAGACATAAATACCTGCATACCTAAAAAAGTGTAGTATGTTGACCTGACTGACAAGCACTTAGAAGATCAAGCTGATTATGAGTGCATGAAAAAGGACTTCAATTGCAGGCCACCAACATTAATAGTAGTCTTCTTACTAGGTTTTGGGAAAAAACTCCAGAACAATATTTCTCAGTTTTATAAAAACCCAAAAACTGTTCAAGCATCATTACTTTCCTTTTTTTCCTTTTTTCCCCCCTTTTTTCTTTAGAATGGAAAATAAATAGTCACCCTTAATTAATAAAAAAAGGTTTCAGATTTATCCCTAATGTAATTTTATCAATTACTTCAGGGATATAGTGTGTGTTACTAATTTTCTAATCACAGAATCAATTAGACCACGGCATATCCAGCCTTTTCTTAAACATATCCTGGGACAATAACTCCATCCCCTCCCTGGGCAGTCCATTCCAATACCCAATCACTCTTTCTGTGAAGAACTTGTCCCTAATGTCCAACCTAAACCTCCCCTGGTGCAGCTTAAAACTGTCCTCTTGTCCTGTCCCTGGTTGTTTGGGAGAAGAGGCCAGCCCCCATCCAACTACACCCTCCTTTCTGGGAGTTGTAGAGATTGATGAGGTGTCCCCTGAACCTTCTTTTCTCCAGTCTAAACCCCGGCTCCTTCAACCACTCCTCACAGGAGTTGCTCTCCAGACCCTTCACCATCCTTCTTGCCATTCTCTGGACATGGTCCAGCAGCTCAACATCCTTCCTAATTTGCAGGGCCAAGAACTGGACACAGCACTCAAGGTGTGGCCTAACCTGTGCCACGTTCAGGGGGACAGTCCCTGCTCTGGTCCTGCTGGCCACACTATTGCTGGTACAGGCCAGGATGCCATTGGCCTTCTTGGCCACCTGGGCACTGTTGGCTCACATTCAGCTGCTGTCAGTCACTACCCCCACATCCTTTCTGCCTGGCCACTGTCTAGACATTCTGTCCCCAGCCTGTAGTGCTGCAAGGAGTTGTTGTGGCCAAAGCGCAGGACCTGTCACTTGGACTTATTAAACCTCATATCATTGGATTCAGCCCGTCTATTCAGTGGTACAGATCCCTCTTCAGAGGACCACAGGACCACCTCCAAATGGGCCATCTGGTCATAAAAGGAGATCAGGTTGGCCAGGCAGGACCTGCCCCTCCTAAATCCATGCTGGCTGCATCTGAGGCCTTGGCTGTCATGTAGGTCCCATGTGATCACACCCAAGAGGACCTGTTCCATAACCTTGCCACCGCAAGTGAGGCTGACATGCCTGTAGTTTCCTGCAGTCTCCTTCTGGCGGTTCTTATGGATGGGCAATATTGGCCAGCTCCCAGTCATCTGGGACCTCCCCGGTGAGCCAGGAATGATGATAAGTGATGGAGGGTGGCTTGGTGAGCTCCTCTGCCAGTTTGCTCATCACCCTAGGAATGATCCCAACTGGTCCCATAGACATAAGAGTATCTAAGTGGTTCAGCATGTCACTGATTGTGTCCTCCTGGATTACAGGGTTGGTGTTCTGCTCCCTGTCCCTGTCTACCAGCTCAGGAGGCCAGTTGTCCTGAGGATGGCCTGTCTCTTGCAGCATTACAAAAAAGTAGTACAGTACCTTTCGGTCTTGGGGAGAATGTTTTTCCTTTGGAGAGTTAGCAGATCCTACTAATGTAAATGGAAAACTTCTTGCTATGTTACATTTTAAGTTCTCTCTGTTTCATATGTTCTGTAATAACATTAGGGGCTGGATGAAAAAGACAATTTTACCTTTAACTTACAATTTACATTTCTTATTCTACATCCTTTGTAAAAAGGGAGTAACTCTAAGCTTACAGAAGCAGATATTGACATGGCTTTTAAATATAAGCTAATAGATTCAAAATATTTCTTCCCATTTCCCATATCGTGACAGCAACCAAGAAAAATTGTGTTTAGTGGGATGGTTGTGAATTGATAAAGAAGTTCAAAGATATTTTAGGAAGTCACTCTAAGAACACTTCTAATAATCCATTGACAATTGTAGCAACTACCATGTCCATTACAAGGGATTGTAAGGTAGTATGTCAGAAAAGGCATGTCTGCCGCCCATCAAATAATTTAAATAAAGTAACTGGAGAAAATGATTCCAAAATTGATGCCCATTTAGTGTATAACACCAGTTCAACTTCCTTTAGTTTCAAACAAATTTGTAGCTTTTGCATGTCCATATGATAAACCCTGTCTCTTGTCCACAAGCCGTGTCTCTTAAGAAAGTTTCAAATTACAATAATTACTGGCTGAAAACTAGCAAAGTTCTTTAAAAAGAATAGGATATAATCACCATTGCAAAACCCTGAGGACTGTAGTGTGGGTCTCTGGTCTACATTAGAAGAGATTTACTCTCATTGTATATTTAGTTCCATCAATGTGAAAATGAGATTCAAGCTACCTTTTCTTTTAAAGCTGATTTTAATTTCAGAAGTAATAATACTCTCAAGAGATGCAATGACATTCTCAGAGGTACAAAAGAGAATATCATCAAGATTGCATATCATCATTCTAATGATAATTTGCCCTAGGCTGTGGCCATGGTAGGACTTTTTAATCAATATTTCCAAAGTATGCTTAATAAAAAAGGAAACTGTCTTCAGTATAAGAGCTATTTTTTTTTCCATTTCACATTTTATGCAAGTTGGTTAACTTTCATTGGTTCTATTCCTTAATAAAAAATTAATTTGGTGACTATTTTGTATTTCAAATAAAAGAAATAATTTTTTTAGGTGGTACATTTTAATCTTTCAGAAAGACAGAATTTTTTTCCAGCAGGAGTTATTTTTTTGTGACTTCAAAAAAACCAAAAAAGAACAGTAAATGAACCCCAGAACTTACTCGCAATTTACATACAACCTTTTACTCTTACCATGGCATGGCATGCAAAACTTCTATCCATAACTTTTCACATGCTAGTGAACCCAGTCTGAAAAGTATTAAAAGATAAATTTGCTGCACTACTTTTCCCTGATTTATTATACTTATGCTTAAAATTTACATTAAAAGAACAAGTGGTTAAGCTCTTTTACAGTGCTTTTAGGAAAATACTACTTTGTGCATTAGAAATGTATAAATAGACATTTCTATGTCCGCACGCATACATGACTATCTGTAAAGCACAACTGCACTCAGAGACTGTACAGGATCAAATCTGAATGCATTCAGGAAGACTAATATGCTTTCAAATATATATATGACCATATTTGTTTGTATTTATTTCCATCCATTCATATGTAAATAAGTAATCAGAAGTAAAGTTTTCCAAATACGATGTTAAACACAGTAACTAGCATCAAGGTGTTTCCAGTTAACTTGCAAACATACCTATAGAAATTTATCCGATAATTTGTGATACAGCACTCAGAGGAATTCAGGTTAAATGGCATTTTGAGATTATGTCTGCAAAGTCTGTCTTCAAAAAGAATAATTTTAAAATGGAAAAACAGATGTTTGTTGTTTTATTGATTTTACAGATAATATAAAAATGTAAGAAATGATAAAAAAATAAAAAATTGTGATATTTCTGGGATGATTAAATGTTATGTCACAAACACAGATTGACAGAAATTATTTTCATAAGTGTCAGCTTATAGAAATAGATATCACAAGCTGGACATACAATAAAACTCCAGCTCACTCTCCACGTCTACTTCCTTCCTGCCACTGCTTTTGCTGATATGAAACTACCAAGAGGGTGAACAAGACAACAACGCAAAGTTAACAGAATTGATTCAACTGCTTAATATCCTAAGAGCAGAGACACATCCTTCACAATTTTTGTGGGTTTGGGTTTTTTTCTTCTTTCTTTGGTTTCTGAAGGTTTTAGGGCTTTTTTCCTGGATTTTCCCACAAAAGTTAATGATTTCTGTTGTGTATTGTTTGGGGGGGGTTATTTGTATTTTTTTTTACATCACATCCTCCTCCACCTTACTTTACCATAATTTTATTGTATTTATCAATTATTTAATGCAGTTAGCTTAGCTGTCTCCTATATTCATACCCATAAGAGTCCTTTAGCATACTGTTGAATAAATGGTTCCTCAAACCATGGGATACCATTGTCTTTGCCTACTTCTTTCTTTGAAAGTCAAGCTTTATTATACACAGTGCACACACACATATATGCTTGTGTGCACTTCACATAGCATCAGTTTTTGATGCTATAAAACATAAGGGGAAAATGTTACCAGGAATCTTATATTAATTAATACACCGGTATTATAGTGAGACTTCTCTAACAGTCACTTGAGCACATTGTTATTAAACACCTCCAGGGTTTCCTCAACCACCAGAAATTAACAAACTTCACAAGGCAGATATCTATACAGTTAACCGTTTTGATGATAGGAAATTTGCATACTGATGAAGAATTTCTATGAGTGCAGAAGCTTTACAGAAATATGGATAAACCCTGCGTCCCTGTACACATTCTCATATCTGGGAAAAAATGAGATTTGAAGGATTTTGAATTTAAAAGCATTTTATAGACTTATAATACACACATCTAAATCTACTGTAGACCTCTCTAAATTACCTGCTGCAAGAGAGATTCTACAATTGTGCTGTGCAAGATGTGGGATAGCAATAATCAATTTCTTTCTCAAGGACTGAGCAAAAGAACAAGAAATAATCTAAGAGAAAACCAGCAGAAACAAGATGGAAACTAAGTCCACCAGACCTGCCCAAATATTAAGAAAAATATTTTATGCGGTTTTTTTTTAATTGATAATACAAATTTTTAAATTTTAGGCTTTCACAAGAAGCCTTTGAAACAGAAATATGCTTTAAAGCTCAAAATTTAACTCAGTACAAAAGCAGCAACACGGCAAAATTGAACTACTACCTTCATGCAGTGAGTAGAAATACAAAACAAAGCTGACAGATCTGTTCTCCTGGGCTTAGGTTTCCGCTGTCTAGAAGTGATGTTTGCTGCCCATGTATGCACAGTATGACAGCTATTTGTGTTATACAAATGAGGTTTACTCACGAGTTTGATCTCAATTGCATGCTAATCATATTGTCCCTGGTTATGAAACAAGCACTTTACTTTGTTATGTTTAATATTATGAAACAAGCTTAAAACACAGGAGAATACTTTGGTAACCTGTTTAAGCTTGTTTGTCTCAATAGCTTTATTACATTACTTATTAAATTATCTCAGGAACATGCTAAATATCATTGTATTTTGTTCAAATGACTTCATGTTAAACATAATGTTTCTCAAAAAATGTACTATATGGAAAAGAATAAAAATGGATTTACGGCATCCACAGGTTTCCAGTAATTTTAGTTCTCATTATAACAGCTATCTGTCTTATCTCTCAATCCCTCACATTGTAACATAAAAATCCTGACAGTGAGAAATAATTTTGATAAAACCCGTAATGTGATAGCATTACAGTTTTCTGCTGCTTGGCCCTTATTCACTCCTAAAAGATGGTTTCTCACCAGTTATTTAATGCACAGAAATGCAGTTTACATCTGGAGAACCTCTGTCATTTTTTCAGATTGTCGCCTCTTTGGTTCGTGTAGTCTCTCACTCTGAAATTACATCAGCTTCTGTGTTTGATGACTATGTTAACATTAGTCTCAAAATGCAACATGTTCAAATTACACATATAGCATTGAAGTACAGTTATGCCATTATGTCAGTCAAACTACATTAAAACACAACAAACAAAACATGAACAAGTTCATTTTACTGTTACATGGTAAGTGGAAAGAAACCCCTTCTTCCTCACAGTATCTTGAAACGAACAGAGATTAATTAATCACTGGTATTACTGGTTGACATTATCACAGACTGGATGCGACTTCTTTGGGCTTTTTTCATGTTCCAGGAAATATGGTCATAGTCCAGTAGACAGTTATTCATAGAACCATCCCAATTCAGGCTAAAGAAATAACAAAAATTATTACTCACCCTGAGCTTGCAGGTTTGGAACACAATAAAAAATACTCTATCCTGAGATCTGAAAAACACAAAAAAAGAGCTTTCTATCACTACTGACAATAAATAGTCAGACATTAGATATACAACAAAACAAATAAATGCTTGTTCAATACATATAAAAAGCACAAATATATAACATACTTTAACATTCTTATAAGAATATCAGTTGACTTAAACTTCAAGTAATATGCTTTGAAAGAAGCACATTTTATGTCAGAAAAGCAGCCCAATAAAAGTCTAAGCTTTCAAGTGTGTTCAGTCTTCCTCTTCCTACATCCCAACAGTGTTTTGAAGAAAAATCAATTTTAAGCTCTCTTCTGGAAATTAGAATTTGTGAATTTCTGTGCAGACCAGTGAACTCCAGGGATATCTGGGTAGAAGAGTTCAGACTGCACACCAGAACAGTTTAAATTATGACTTGAGAAGCTTATTTGAACATAAAAAGTTCCTTTGGAAAACAAATTACTTTAAAGCTCAGAAGGTAATAAAAAAAATCAGACCATATTCTACGATTTCAGTTCTAGGGGGGGGAAGTAGTTAAAATAATAATAAAGGATATATTTTCATGTTTGAAAGGGATCAGAATGCTTTGTGATGACTGATGAAAGTGCATCAGAGTAAAAGCAATAAAGAGTCTGACTGGACTGGGATATTTGTAAATATGGCGACGCAAAAAAGGGATGCTTTCTATAAAAGCAGAGGAAGAAAAAAAATTAGTGCAGCAAATGTCCTTTATGATCATCAAATACAAAAGGTTCATCATTGAATTAACATTTATTTCATGGACCTGGATGCATTTCTTTATAATTGCTAAGATTCGTTAAATTTATCAATACTATAACCATGGTTATTCCATTAATAAGGTTTGAGGTTACACATTAGCTTAATAAAAACAATCTAAAATTGATTTTCCTGCAGCAAATTACTTTCCAACTTTTTGTCCAAAGGCATTTTTCTCTTTCCAGTGCAACATTAACGAAGATTAATGCTCAAAATTTAAAATCTGGTAAATAAATATTAGAAAATACAGAAAGTAAAAATTTGTCTCTTTGAATAATAGAAAAGAGGGATGCATAGAAAAATTATGCAAAAACATAATATAAAATTTATGTTAGTTTTATGCTAATCATAATTAACATATAAAAGGAGACTATTAGATGCTATAATGGTAATCTGCATGCTTTGGAGGAAGGATGTATGCCTCTGTAATCTTAAGATTATTCAAGACATCCTATTAACAGATTATCCATTCAATGCTTGCAGTGTTGCCAAGTTCTGACAATTTTTCCATGGTGTTTGCATTAGATAAATTAGTTTTGTGGGTTTGGGTTTTTTTGTTTGGTTGTTGGTTTTGGTGTTTTCATTGTTTGTATTTTGTTTGTCTGTTTTTGAGGGAACACTGATGGGTTTTGGGTTTGTTTGTTAGTTTGGGGTTTTTTTCATGGCTCAAGGATTGGCAGATTTTTTTTCCCAAAGTATTTTACACATGTTTAAAAAAAGACCCCGAGGATAAAAGTATATATATTTACCCTTTCTTTATATTAAAACAGCTGGGTTATTTTTATTTTTAAAGTTTCTAACTAGGGTTTGAGTTGAACATTTAACAGTGAAAATCAAATGGGTCCAGTAGAACCTTGTGAATGTCTCCAAATTAAAGACCTCAGAATTCCCACCATAAAAATACATTTAGTCTTAGGTCTCTGAACAGACCTGCTGAACAGTCTGTTCTGTCTCTGCAAAAGTCATTATGCAATATTGTTACTATTTCGCTAGGGGGGAATCAACAAGGAAAAATCCCCAAACCAACCCAACAAAATTCCTATTTTTAGAATTTAACTTACTTTTATCTCTCCAATCAAATTTTCTCAGGACTTTTTTTTTGTATTTTGTAATTCTCTTCCCCTTCTTTGTCTTAGGATATCAGCAGTGTATGACCTCTAATAGGAGAATCACATGTCAAGTGAATATATGCCTCTTAAGCTAAATATACTTTGCAAGCAGAGGGTCTTAAGAGTCTAAATTAACCTGAGGCCCACTACACCTTTTTTCTATTTTATTATTTTGAATCTCTGTGGGGACAATTAGGCTACACTATTTTGCTCCAGTTTTAACCAACTGGGAAAAAAGTTACCTAGAAATGAAATTGGGTGCAAAAACCTATGCATTACTATCTTCTCTACAGCATTCATTGATTGTGACAGCACTCCGATCCTTACATAGAAAGCCTTCAAGTTCTTAAAATCAGGAAATTATATGTTAATAATCCTTAAGCATAATCTTAGTTCTGCTGTGAACTAAAATATTGACCTAGAAAAGTTGCAAAGTCTTTCTGTCCACAAACTTTCCTGCTCCGTAAAGTCATCCTGGGAGTTTTAGATAATGCTCTCAGGTTTAGATGAAAATGCTATTTTTATACATTATTTCTATGTATATAAACCAAAAATATCGACAGGATAGTTCATTGTATTGTATTGCCAGAAATTAATTGTACTTTGAAGAGAACAGGAACTCTACCTTCTGGAAGTAATTTGGTTTTATTTAATGCAAAAAGTGATTTATTCTCTAAGTTTGCAAACAGACATACAGCTCAAGGACATTATTCAGCAACACTTCAGTGCTTAGCGAGTTTCCACTGTTGCGGGATGTTTCTTCAACAATTGTCAAGTTTTTAAGTCTTATTTTCACAAATTTATTTAAATTTTCCAAGACCTGCAATCATCACAATTTTAGAAAACAAAAAAGAGGATATTATAATTTGAAAATGCTTTCTTCTATTATCACTTCAGTAAATGCCACTGATAGTGATCATTAACTAAGTAGACTACTGCATTTTCAATGTCCTTTTATAAACCCCCTGATTTAAAGGCACCGTGTGAACTACCAGGCAGTAACTATCACTCAGTACTGGACAATGGTACTGTATCTCTCTTTCAATGGGTCAGGAAAAAAAAATAAAGAGAATAAAATGTTGTTTTCAATGGTCTTTTTGCAATTTGAATTTAAAATATTATTTATAATTCAGCGTAGAAAACAATTTCCACTACTTTTATGATGATGATTACTAAGACAAATTCCACACAGAATTCCAACAGTGTGTATTACCATCTTCCATTAATTCTAATTTGTTTGCAAAGGTTTTACCAAGTATCAACAGACTTAAAAAGTTAAATTCAGTCCCAGGAAAAACATTGGCCAAAATCTTATTTCACTCCCAATAGTAGCATCCTGAGATACTCATTCCAAAAGGAGGATAAAATCAGAAGTTAAGGATGTTCCAAATAGGCTATGAAAGACATTTTTAATATTTCATTTAAGTGTAAATTAGTTTTTTACAGCAACATCTAGTTACTTTTGCACATCCGAAGTATTCTGGAATTTTTTCATGGAGAAGAGGAGGCTCAAGTGGGAGCTTATTGATCTCTACTAATGCCTTAAAGGGTGTTGTAATGAGGTGGGGGATCAGCCTTTTATCCCGGGTAACAAGAGACAGGACAAGAAGAAACAGCTTCAAATTGCATCAGGGTTGATTGTAGATTAAGACAAATTTCTTCACTGGAAGGCATTGGAAGAGGTTGCTCAGGGAAATAGTGGAATCACCACCCCTGGAAGTGTTCAAAAACATGTAGATGTGGTACTTGGGCAAATGGTTTAGTGGTGAATGCAGCAGTGCTTGGTGGAGGGTTGGGCTTGATTAGCTTTGAGGTCTTTCCCGATCTTAACAATTCTATTATTCTATGAATACAAGATGCTTTTCATTTCTTAGATTTTTAGAAAAACAACATAATGTAAAAGAGATTGGTAATAGTTACATGGATTATTGTGTTTTCTAGTTCTTTCACAACTGGAAACAGATTCAAATAAAGCCTAGTGTAAGAGAAGTAGGAATGCATTTTATTTAGGACCTCTCTGCACTTTTCCTGATATCTGTGTCTCCTTCGCTTAAAAAAAAAAATGCCAAATACTATTATTCCCAAATTTGTTTGATCCATGTGCTTTAATTTTTGCAATATTCCAACAGTAGAAATTTCGCAACCTTTTTCTATTCTTGCTGAATCAAAACCTTTGTCAATCTCATAACATTTCTTCAAAAGACACAAAGTAATGCCTGCTGAAGAAATCAAAAAGTTCTATTAAATTATATAATCTCTTTTTCTTAATCTCCTGAAGGATTATTCTGGTTTATAACAAAATACAGGTGTTCATATATCAAAGCCTAAAAACTCAAAAACATATATATAATTAACTTATTTTATGGAGATTATATTAATAACAATTTATATACATTTCTTGGCAGATAATCTATACTTGCATAAAATACCTCTCTCTTTCTTCTCAGTACTAACCTTAATTGAAAACCCAGTCAGCTTTGTTGCCAAAACATTGCATTTTGGGATTCCCTAACACAGCATAGAACCCATACTTACATGACAATACTATCAAAAGTTTTCTGTTAAAGACTAATTTTTTCTTGCTGTATTACTTTGTTACTTCCTTTTATTTATATGCTGGAATGGTTACGTCTGAACTTCAAGGCAGATGCTCTTTAATTCCAGTGTTCACGATGCTCAGATACACAGCTTGCAGTATGTTATTATTTACCAGTGTGAAACCTCACTTTCCCCTTAACTACTTGCCTTTAAAAGTAGCATCAAGTGTATCGAGTGAGCAGGAAAGGAGCTATGGTATGCTTAAATAGGTCCTGAAATTTTGATGGTTTTAGAAGCAGTAGTATGGGATTGATTAAAGACTTTGTCTATGTTGTAACAAACTTGTAGTATTAGGCTGTGTTAAAATTTTGTGGTTTTGCACTCTACCCAATTATTTTTGTTTAATTTCCATGCATTTTGTTGTGGCATCCTTGCATTTTTCTCGCACACTGTTGTTTTGTATAAATTGTCTAATTTGCCAGGATTTTTGTAAATTCTAAACCTATCCTCTAGAGTGTTTACAATCCTACCCAGCTATCCATCAGCCACAGATTTTTAAAGCTTATGGTTTCTTCTGTCATTCAAATGTCTTTTCATTTAGACACTGAAAAACAACATGGCCAAAACAGTCCCCTGTGGAACTCCCCAGCTGAAATGATTAATAATGATTCCTCATTAACCGAAAGTAATTTTTTCAAACAGTTGGTGGCTACATCTGATTCACATTTTGCTGGTCTGCTTAAAAGAATGTAATAGCACACAAACCCTACATCCCCTTTAATGAAAATGTAATTATATAATATTTCCCTTTTTTCTCATCATGAAAAAGATCATGTTTTAGCAGTTTATAAATAAATTTGCCTTATAGAGTCAAAAACATAAAAAACATTTCAGAAAAAGTAATTCTCTCATAATTAGCACCATTTATAAACAGTATGAATCTTTCTCAAGCTGCACTGACATTGACGTTTGCTTTCAGCACCATATTGGTAATTTTAAAGTCAAAGTTGGAGGTGGCTTGTCACTTTAGTTACACACTCCTGCATAAATGGTTATCTATAAAATCTGTACCATGGGTTAAGAACTTATATACAGGTATCTGTAAACATTATTCTGTAAATATGCACTCCTTAATAATGAAAGTTTATATGCCTATGACCATGCAATTGCTTTTAAATAGAGGATAAGGGTAAGCACTTCTGGAGAGATTCTGTGTCATTTTCAAAGTAAGAACGGTTTATATCAGTTTAGTCTAATATCTTTCGTGTTTGACTCAGTTGTCAATAACAATTTGAAATTAGAGAAGTCAAACATATTCTCACATGAAAGGGCTGGATTCCAACAGGACTTAGATAAAAAGCTGTTTTGGTTTTTTTTCTCAAGTTGATGTATGGGTCTTCAGACTTGCAGGTGTTCACAAGAAGTGCTGGATACCCAGTTATGTTACCATCTTTGTAACATGAAGTCAAAATTGAGATTATTAGTTTATTAACGTATGTGTAACATGTTAATTACCTTCACAGGAACAGAAGTTACATTTTACTTATTCATAGTCATATTAAGTGAAATTACTAAAGGGAGGTGCTTTTTCCAGTTTAAAAAGTTTTGATACAATTTTATTGGTTAACAAACTACTCAGAAATTTAAAACCTGTAGCTGAGGAAGACTGCTGACACCTCCTTAATGGAAAAACTGAATACAACTATATTGTGAACTGGAAGGGAGCTAACTCTTGCTAGTAATAGGTACATGGTACATACTAGCATGGACAGTTGTTAGAAGTTGCTATCATACTGTCATCTAACACTTACTAGAGAAAAGGCAGCTCTGGAAGCAACTTTTCAGATAAAGGACTCAAGTGGTATTAGCAACAGTAAGTCATGTAGCATGAGTTATTTATGAATCAGGATCTCTCTATGCACTAAGTAATAAAATTAATTAGATTTTTTTGAAAATAAGAATATGCAATTGAAACATTTTTTCTAAGCCTTCAATTTACATGTTATTCAGTTCTTGAAGCTGTTCTTTAGAGATTCTACCACCCAATTACAATAATTTTTTAGAGTTAACCCCGTGCTGGAATTTCCATTATGTAAAAATGTTAGTCTTCCATTATGTAAAAATGATAGTCATCAGAACTCAAATTTATTAATATTTTTAAAGGAAATTTAAAACTTTATTGCCTTTGGACTGGTTTTATTTAGTATTTTAATTGCATTTTTCATCTGATGTTTTTGCAGTTCTTGGGGGTTTTTTTCTATGAATCAATTTGCACACAAAGCAGAAGGAAAAAGTAACATCAGCATAAGCTAGTCAGTCTTTTAATTGACCATATTAAAAGGTCACTCCTACATCCTTGTCCCTTCAAATCTTGGACTATTCTTATGAGTACAGCCTTATGACATAGATTTCCATTTATGGTTAATCTGTTTCCCAAGTGGTTGCAAAATCTATAAAGTCAATGTCTGTAAAGAATTTAAAAGGTTATTCAGATAACCTATGGAATATCGAGTATTAGAATTGCCAAATATCAAATTTGAGATGAACATCATCTTCCAAGCATCCTCTGCAAATCTTAACCATTAAAAAAAAAAAATACATCTTTATCAGAAGACACACCACAAAAACTTGGGAAAATCAACAAAAGAATAAGCCTCACTTGTCCCAAGACAGAAAACCATGCTGAATTAATAGTATAAACTTAGTGGTGGAACTTGTGAAGAATGGATATAAAACCTACCTGATTTCACAATTTACAGCACACAATAAAACGTTATAATGCTATTTCATACTAACAGAAAATTGACTTAATTCTTTTAAAAACTAACGAACAAATAAACAAGTAAAAAGTTCATCAAATCTGCAAACAAAAAAAAATCTGCAACCTAAAAATTTTTAGGAAAATGTGTTCTCTACAGTTTCACAGGAGGAGGAAGTCATATGATGAGATGAATGAGGGGTAAGATGCCTAGCCTTTTAAACATAATAGTTCCCTTCATAATGCCCATTTATAACTGTAGTTATATTAGCATTTCTTATATTAACAACCCAGTTTTGGTGTTTCACAGAACCACAGAATATTTACAGTTGGAAAAGAGCTCTGGAGATCATTCAACCCCCCTGCCAAGGCAGAGTCACACAGGAACGTATCCAGGTGGGTTTTGAATGTCTCCAGAGAGGTAGACTCCAAACCTCCCTGGGCAACCTTAACCCACAAGGATCATTGAGTCCAACTCTTCAGTGAATGGCCCATACAGGGATGACCTTGGCATTATTAGCATCATGCTGAAACCAATTGACTTTGTCTCATGGTGAGGCCTGTTCAGCCTTGGGAAGAGATGACTGAGAGACAACTTCACCGATGTGTATAAATATCTAAAGGTGGGTCTCAAAAGGATGGACCAGGCTCTTCTTGGTGGTGCCAATCAACAGGAAAAGAGGCAATGGGCAGAAACTCATGCACAGGAAGTTCCACCTGAACATGCTTTACTGTGCAGGTGACTGAGCACCGGAACAGATTGCCCAGAGAGGTTGTGAAGTCTCTCTCAGTGGAGATATTCAAGAACCACCTGGACATAATCCTGTGCAATGTGCTCTGAGACGATTCTGGTTGAGCAGCACCAGATGACTGCAGTCCCTTCCAATCTGTGATTGCCACCAATTCTGTTATTCTGTGTTTCTGTGATTCTGTGAACTAGAGGGGCAGGATGACCTCCCTCAATCTGTTGTCCACAATCATTCTGATACACCCCAGGATACCATTGGCCATTCTGGCCGCAACGGCACTGCCGGCTTACCATCAACTTGTGACCCACCAAGAGTCCCAGGTCCTTCTCTGTAGAACTGTTCTCTAGTAGGTCAGCTCTGAACCTATTCTGGTACTTGAGGTTATTCCTGCCCAGGTGCAGGACCCTACACTTGCCCTTGTTGAACCTCATAAGGTTCTTCTCCATGCAACTTGCCAATCAAGGTCCTACTGAATGGCAGCACAGCCTTCAGGTGGATCAGCCACTTTCCCCAGTTTCATGCCATCAGCAAACTTGCTGAGAGTGCAATTCATCCCTTCATCCATGTTATCGAGAAACAAGTTGAACATGGCTGGACCCACTATTGTTTCCTGGGGAACACCAGTAACTACACCAGGCTGCAAATGGATTCTACTCCATTGGTCACAACCCTCAGAGCTCTGCCATTCAGCCACATTAGAACAGAATACTCAGGAATCTCCATCACTTCCCCATGGCCTAGTGCAGTACAGCACTATAATTCTGGGTGGTCCGGTGTGTAACAGTGCAATTACTTGTTTTAGTTGCTTTCAGTGAAAACTTATTCTTCATAAGAAGAAAGAAGGAGAGAGAAAGAGAGAGAGAGAGAGAGAGAAAGGTGTCACCAAAAAAAAAAAAATCACATTGTGAGAAACACTATTCTTTTCAAAGAATTTAAATTAATGTCACTGAAATCTTACCTTGTAAAACTACGATTTATGCTAAACCGAAAGCAATTATGTCCTCTTACACAATACAAAACCTTTCAAAGGACTCTGCAGCTGTCCTACATATTGTTATCAATTAGGATAAGAGAAAAAAATAGTAATAACATAGTAGAAATTCTAAGGACATGAGAAAAATCAGAACCAATTGCAGGTGTGCACACCACAGTCTCTCTTGAGACTGCAGAATAGACAAGATGCATTTATTTTATGATCCCTTGTATTGTGCCCTAGGTTGTATCAACAAATGTTTTTCTTGTCGTTTCCATTCATGGAGGTGTGCTATTGAGCATGAAAACATACTTTTGTAAAAATCGTTTTACTGTGAAGTCTGGAAAGATAATTTTAACAGCTGAAAATTATTTTAGAGTCAATGCAATTTTAATTTTTCCTATAAACTAGAATTGCTAAAAATCAGCATACCTGGATTACATAATATTGACAGGTGACATGCAATACTCCTAAAGCAACTATTGAAAATATCAACCACTAGTGGTTGCTGGACAGGTATCATCTTTATTTAGCTAAAAAGTTTTTTGTTTTTTATATTTTAATAAATGAGAAAATTTATTACATCACATCATAAAAGTAGTAGATCTGTAGACAAATGTTTTAGATGAATGAAATATGACAGTCAAAGGGAAAAGTAGAAGGGTTCAGAGTCAAGGAGTATAATGGTAACTGCTATCCATTATTCACAACTGCTAACTTGATTTTTTTCTTGATGCACCTTCCAGTTAAACCAATGCTTCAGAGATCCTACTGGGAAGCAAAAATGCACATCTAATACAAAGGGGTTAATGATTTGTCTTCTGAAAGTTTACTTTGCAGAATGTGAATGTCGAAGGCTAAGATTCACTTAAATTATGTAAATATGTGAGAAAACCATTTCTAAGAACTCAAAGTTAATAAGCAGGCTTGTATGTTCTCATGTCGAAGCTTGCTTTTCTGCAATTAACAGAGAAAAATACCAAGTAAAAATTTAGTTATAAATATGTGTCAGATTATAATTTTTGCTGAAGAATTGCAAATATTGGAAAAAATGAAAATATTCTGTAAAAACATTTTAGCTGTATATCTGAAATTTTTTTTATGTATTTCTCTTAGAGATGAGCCACAATGTTTGAATAACTGTAGAATGTTGCACTTGGCAAATCACACTCAAAGAAAGAAAAATGCACTCCTAAAGTAAAAGCATTTTTAATAATATGTACTTTTCTCTGTACTCTTCCATTGTGACCTCAAACATTAATGAGAGCTCAGGAGCTGTTCTACAAGAATAATGGCTTATGACATTAGGACATCTTAGCATTCTCTTGTCTCAGTTGAAGGAGGAAGATATATAATGGTGGACCATACCATAAAATGGGTATGTGTTCTTTATCTGTGAATAAATAATAATAACATGTTGGACACCATCGTATTTGATGGAACATGTAACATATCACTTTGTTCATTTATGATGAGTACAAAACAGTCTAGAAGACTGAAACTTTTATCACATTTTCATTAGGACAGCTAGAAACTAAAAATTGGTTTTTATGGAGTTGCTATCAACAGGGACTTGGAAATTGCTCTGTGTGAGAGCAAATGATTTGCAGTTTGTAGGTTAAAAACTGACAGTGTTGTCCAATTTGCAGTATACCTAAATGTCTTTTTCATTTGGGAATGTAGGAAATAGGGTGGCTGGTTTGTGGGAAAAGCATACAAGAAAATGTTCATGGCATTATTGTAGTTAATGGAGAAGTGTGGGTTTTTTGTATTTTTTATCAAACAGGCACAGAGTGAACAGAACAGTGAATAGAACAGTGAACAGAATGACAGAATGGTTCATATCTGTATTGTATTCAGGTCACAGTTACTATGACATGTACCTCTAAATCCCCCTGGTAAGGACTGAAATTTGGATTTTCCTCATCCCAGAACTGTCCTGATGCCTTTTGAGGAGCAAATAAATCTTCACCTGAACAAACATACATGTCAAACCCCCACAAATTATTGTGCAGCAGAATTCCATTCTTTTCGATGTCTCTTACATTTATGATTCATTATTTTTCATGGTGGAAAATTAAACTCATCACTATTTGCATCTACTGTATATATTTCAGGTAGAATATGTCAAGGAAGATTTTTGTCCTTTTATTAGAGTCAAAGATCTAGGCTTTTGTCCTTATGAAGCCTTCTTGAAAACACTGTTGAGGTGAAGGAAAGATTGACTAATTGGCACTATCTGATTGGACAAATGATCTTTGATCTGGAAAGAAGAGATGCACTAGACAAACTTTTTCACATAACCAGTGTGAACTTTGCTCTTCTTTAAGACATCTGAGGCAGGAGACTAGCAGGTGACAGAAACTTTGGTGACAGCAGCTACCTGGCATTAGACAGGGAGAGAATCACAGAGACTGGCCTAGAGCCACATTATCAGTGTATGCTTCCTGCCTAACATACAACGTGATAAATAGCAAAAGCAATAGTTCTCTAGCAACACACATCCACACGCATCCAATGCTCTGCTGAGGTGGAGCCAAGAGAGCACAGATGTTTGCAACCCAACCAGATGCAATACACTAGTGATTAGCCTGAGTGTCCTGCTCCTGGGACTCTGGTGCTGTGTCTGGGCAGGTCACAGCCACTGGGCCTTGGCTTATGTGAATGTGAAGTGTATGAACTGGCTGTGGAACAGAAATGTTAGAAAAGAAACCAGATGTAAGCATCCTGCTCAGGAAATTAACATCTGATCATGTCTCTGAGCAAGCAGTGCTGTTCTATTCCCACAGCTCTACAACGAACACTCCGAACCACCAAGAAAGTATTAGAGACAAAGCAGTCTGCTCCTCAAATATGCTCAGTAGGGTTCTAACATCTCCAAGGAGGAAAATTCTACAACTTCTCGAAGCAATTTATACTAGAGGTAAATCACAATTAAATGAAAACTTTTTCTAATATCTAGCCATCATTGCCTGTGTTATATTTTTTTTTTAAATACTACCATTAAGCAATATTGGGCAGAGCTCAGCTCTGTCTTCTCTGTTCCCTTCTACCAGGTATCTGTACACACCAATAAGGGCCCTCCACAATGTTATTCCTTCCCAGAATGAACAGATCCAGTTCTGCAGCCTCTTACGACCCAAGCTTGTGCTTTCGTCCTTATATCATTTTGGTGGGCTCCTTGGAAGTCTCTACAGTAGGTCAGTGTCTTGTGCAAAGGAGCCTTAGGCTGAGTACAGTACTCAGGTCTCAGCAGAGCAGGATTTTCCCCCAGATCTGCTATCTGGGAACTTGGTAGTCCAGCCTGTGATGTGGCTGTGACTTCATTGCTGCCTTGGTGTCCTGCTCCCTGAGGGCCACCTTGCCATCCCTAGGGCGTTTTCTGCTGCTCAAAAGCAGTTGTCCCTGACCTGTTCTGCTTCTATGCTTTATCAATTGCACATTTGCTTTTGTTGAATACTTCCATTAACACTTTAGGAAATTAAGAAATTAGTGCTTACTTTACATAGGACACTCTCATAAACCATCATAGAGCAGTGTAGTTTGGAAAAGACCCCTAAGTTCATTGAGTCCAACTGTTAACCCAACACTGCCAAGTCCTCAATTAAACCAGATCCCTAAGCACCACATCTACACATCTTAGATAACTTCAGGGACGGTGATTCCATCACTTCCCTGGAAAGCCATTTGACAAGCCTTTCCACGAAAGCTTTTTTTCCCAATATCAAGTCTAACTGTCCTTGATGCAACTTGAGGCCATTTCATCTTCTCCTATCACTTGTTACTTGGGAAAAGAGACCATGCCCCATGTTGCTACAGCCTCCTTTCAGGTAGTTACAGGGCAATAAGGTCTCCCCTCAGCCTCCTTTTCTGCAGGCCAAACAATCCCAGCTCCCTCAGCCCCGACTCATAGGATTTGTGCTCCAGAGCCTTCTCCAGTTTCATTGTCCTCTGGACACACTCCTTCACCTCAATGTCTTTCCTGCAGTGAGGGGCCCAGAACTGAACACAGGATTTTAGCTGGAGCCTCCCCTCAGTGTCAAGTACCAGGGGAAGATCACTGTTCTGGTCCTCCTGGCCACAGTGTTGCTGAGACAAGCTGGGATCACCAATAAAGATATTAAACAGGACTGGCCATGATTCTGTGTACCTCTTATATTTGATCACCTTATCATTTAAATAGCATTCATTACACCACATAACTGTTCTTTATGGATTGTTACTTTTAATTAAAATTTACCAACTATCCAACAATAAGCGATGCTCCTTTGTTTTATGTCATTCACATAATTTACTAACTTTCCACTTTACTAAGCCTTGATTAAAACCTTGAATATTTTCTTTTATTGTTTTTAGACTTAACAGCATTAAAAGTTAAAGTTTTGTCAAGAGGTAAAGAAAAATGATCCTCATTCTACATAAAATGATCATGCAGGTCTTCAGCTTTTCTGTGGCTCATGAGAGTAGGGATTCTGATTTTAATAGCTATCGAAATTTTACCAGCCTTGACTTTAAAATTTGAAATTTAGATGCAAGCTTTTTCCCAGATCATATGTTCCAAGAGAATGTGAATCCTAAAGCAAGTAGCTATCTCAGAATGCATTCTGCAGCACTATACCATAAGTATAAATTATAAAATAATGGAAAATAGATTTACTAAAAGAAGTATTATACATGTACATTTTTTATATATATTCATACACAGAACAGTTGACAGAACAAGTGGCAGATGCTGTGCTTTCATCTTTTATGTCAAAACACACATAGAATCAGTGAAACAAATATATCTACACTTCACTTACATGATTTAGTAATACCTTGATCTGAACCAACAACAAATGTCTGAAAAGTATTTCCCACTATCAATCCACAAGTTCTATTGTACCTGTCAGGGAACTAGAGGATAAGAAACTTTTTATTTGTCTGTGAGTAAGGGTGGGTGGTGAGAAGAAAGCGAAAGGGAGAGAGTGCCATTTAAACACAGTATAACATAACCATTCAGTGGATGCTGAGACAGCAAATTTTCCATCAGAACCCTACCAGTAAGAAATTCTAGATCATTTCCAGGTCAAAAGTCAACGAAAGAATTCAGAGTGCATGGGTGCAAGAAGAACAAGCTACTTTGGAATTCTTTCTAGAAGTTGTGTATATACCTCTTTGCTTCCCAGAAATCTTCTAACTCTCTTGAAATGTATTTAGGGAAAAATGCTTGGAAAAATGGTTCATGATGCTTAACTTGCACCCCTCTTATACATATTCTGTGCCAAATTTGGGATTATTTACTGTAGAGATTACAGTGAAGAAAGAAAGCTTCTAAAAGTGAAAAACAGTGCTCTAAATCTGATTCTACTGATTCTGATGCATTGTGCTATCTGATATTATTACTTAAAATTTGTATGCATCCTACACCAAGCTCCTGAGGGATTTACTTTCACTGGGAAAACAAAAAAAAGGTGTAAGTTTTTTCATCAATGAAGTAAAATACTTAAATATCTGTGGGGGATAATGATGCTAGAATCTGACCATGTCTGAAGTTAGCAGCATATTCTATTTTGAAATGAACATATTTGTTTTTAATTACAAAAACAATTTTATTTCTTTGCTGAAGAGCTTAAATTCATTTACTATGCGATATTCTGGTAAGAGAGGGAATATGGTCCTGTTATTACAGAACAGGAGAGTTGTACATTTAAATCATTCAAAGCATGTTTTTGTCTTTCAGTCTCCTCATTGTTAAACTGGAATAAATGAGGATTCTGCCACTTCAAAGATGAAAAGTTGTGAAATGCTTTCTGTTTATAAGCATTACAAGTATTATAATTATATTTTATTAAGATACATTTTTCCTTCCAAGTTCTCTTCATTAGCAGAAGAATCTAAAAAGACAAAGTTTAAAGAATACTTTTAAATATTTCTGTTGCTCTGGGGTCTGTAGAGGAAGCACTTAATAAACAGGCAATGAGATGTATATCTGTCTACCCATATCATTTTCAGATGGTATAAGGAGACCATACAGTCTGTCACAGATTTTGAGATGAAAAGTAACACAACCCTAAGAAAGAAGGGGTAACCTTCTTAGAGGTAACCATAAGAAGAGGTTATAGAGGGTGCCTATTTTTTTCTGTGCAGTTGTTTATTAATCGACTGTAGCATTTTTGTGTTACAAACAAACTCAATCACACAAATTTAGGACAGTTTACGTCTTCATAATTAAGAGATAAGACAGTAAAGTAAAATGACTGAATAACATGTAGAATACTGCAAGTGGATCAGTTGTCATCATCTCAAGAGACAAACATTTATAAAAATACTTAAGATCTTAAGTGAATCAAGCACAAGAAAAAAAAAAAGAAGAAAATAGAATATGTAGAACATGCACACATTAATATTATACCATCATGCAGGTCAACAAGTTCCTCAAATATACATACTTGACTTCACATAAATGGTAGTTATGCAAGTGAAAATCAAAGTCATTTGAGTTTCAAAACCAACTACTTTTTTGGGGTTTTTTTGATCATAACTTTCCTCATTTTTACAATAGTGAGGTATTCCTCCTGAGTTCACTGTTCAGTAATTCCTTCAAGCAACCTGGTTTTGGATAATTTAGTTACATACTTGTAGGCTTGCTTATGTTGATTTTAAATATCAAATTAGTAGATCTGATCTTTAGACACAATTCTCTCATCATGTTTTCCACCACTGACAGCCATTTCATGAAGCTGTTCTGATTTATTAGCTCCACAACAATTTCATCAGGAATTGCCACAATGTGGAAGTTTATAGATAATCACCGCATTTTAAACACTCTATCAAAGATTCTCTTACCATGGAAGATTTCAGCTGATCCTTTCTCAAAATCCTAAAATAACCAATTTGGCAAATATGAGTTTGGTTGAAGGCTTCTGTTAAGTGAGGAGGTTTTGATGATGTAATATATGGGTGATATAATTTAAATACATAGTTTGTGTATCATGTTTATATTTTTACATTATCTTTCACCTGGTTTTTGTCTGCTTTTATTTTTTTGTTATGCTTATTTACTTCTGCTTAGTGTGGAGCTGCTGTAGTGAGACCTCATTTGAGCTTGTGCAACCTAGCTGTATCTCTGCCACTTTTTAGGTTTCCAGAGTAAGTTGTTTGTGTTTTTAAATATTACTCTTTTTTAAACCTTCATTTCTGAAGTAATTCCAAAAATTTATATATGCTAAAATGCAAAGTGCCTAAAAGAGAAGCTGTAATACAACATTTTACTCTTTCTCAGGTCTTTTGTATTCCCCTTCTTAATGATGTCCCAGCCCAGACTTCTTTTCCTATCCCATTTATATACTGTGCATCAATGTTTTTTAAGTTTTTGAAAAAAACTGCTTGAGTTTAGTGTTAAGACCTAACAGCTGTGAAGTGAACCCCAGAAAAGCTAAATATATTTCCAAGGATATTACTGTGAGTGAGTTTAAACCCATCTGATATCACATTCACAGAAGTATAGGTCAGCAATTATAACTCAGCCAGTAAAACTGTAGGTATATGTAGAAGCAGTATCAGACATAAAAATCATGATATCAAAGCACTTCTGCTCAGAACATGAAGAATTACCTGCTTCATAGTGTTACCTATATATGTCCTGTGCCTTATTTTAATTTATTTTAGGCACTGGATACATGGAGACATGATACTTTTAACGTATCTTCAGAATGTAGAACAAAGCATTCCCTTTTTGCATGTGTATTTCATATACACAGCAGTATTAGAAATATTAACACAACATTAAAAAATAAACTAACTCTCAAAGATTCTTGTAATCTCCTTTTGGACATGCAGTTTAACAAGAGCAAGTGCAAGGTGCTGCATGTGGGTCAGGGCAATCCCCAGTATCAATACAGGATGGGGGAGGAATAGATCAAGGACTTAGGGGTACTGGTCGATGAGAAGCTAAACATGACCCAGCAATACACACTTGAAGCCTAGAAAGCCAATCATATCCTGAGCAGCATCAAAAGCAGGGAAGAGTGGAGTGAGAACAGAGAGAAACAACTCTGCAGACACCAAGGTCAGTGGAGAAAGAGGGGGAGGAGGTGCTCCAGGTGCTGGAGCTGAGATTCCCCTGCAGCCTGTGGTGCAGATCATGGTGGACCAGAGGGGTTGAACCTGCAATCTGTGGAGGAGACCCATGCTGGAACAGGTGGATACCCAAAAGAGAGCTGTGAGCCCATGGGAAGCCTGCACTGGAGCAGGCTCCTGGCGGGGACCTGCAGACTTATGGAGAGATGAGCCCATGCTGGAGTAGGTGTCCTGGTAGGAATTGTGACCCTGTGGGGGACTCACACTGGAGCAGGCTGCTCCTGAAGAAGTGCAGCACAAGGAAAAGTGACGCACATTGGAGCGGTTTGTGGAGAACTGTTCCCTGTGGGATGGACTCACACTGAAGAAGTTTGTGCAAAACTGTCTCCCATGGGAAGGACACCACATTGGAGTAGGGGAAGAACACCTCTCCCTGAGCAGTGGCAGAAACAATATGTGATGATGCACTGTCTGTCATCCCCATTCCCTGTCTCCCTGAAGAGGGGGAGGAAGAAGCGCCTGGGAAGGTGTAAGGAGTGGGGGGAAGGTGTTCTTAAGATTTATTTTACTTCTCACTCTCCTACTCTAATTTTGTTAAATTTAATTTATTAAATTCAATCAATATCCCAAGACGAGCGTGGTTTGCCTGTGACAGTAATTGGTCTGTGACCTCTCTCTGTCCTTATCTCAGTGCATGAGCCTTTCATTGTATTTTCTCTCCCTGTCCAGTTGCAAAGGAAGTGATAGAGAAGATTTGGTGGGTACTTGCATCCAGCCATGGTCAACCTACTACACTCATTCTGCTTCCTGTTGTCTCACATCATTGTTCCTAATGATACTCTCCAGTTTCACAATTCCTTACTCAGGCCCAGAGAAGTAGCATGACTCCTGAAAATGATGTCAAGTACAAATTGGTAGGTAATTTGTGAATACAAAACTATGACTAGGAATTAGATTATGCTTTTCAAGTAAAAACTACATGTAGTTAGGAGTTCACCTAAAAAATATCACATTCTCTCCCTCTCCTGCATCCTTAATTTGGTTTAGGAAGGAGAGCCTGAGATGTGGTATTTCCATGTTTTCCTCATGTACCTGTTTACTGTGATCTCTTTCACAATGTGAAAGAGTTTTTCTTGGAGTTCAACTAGCTGCTCTCATTGTTCCATGGGATTCAGTGCTTATATCATAAGAAAAATATAAACATCAAGCATGATAATGAAAAGCTAGTGGAACTGAAAGCCATGGGTGTGGCACTAGACTGTGTTTTCAGTAGTGAAAGATATTTTGCCACAAAAATTTACAATTATAGTAAATAATTATTCTGCCTACTTCTGTCTTCTATCTAGTATTTTATAAAAATAGTACTCATTTTTAATGCATTATTTTAGGAGTTCCTCATATTTCTTCAAGCTTCTTCTATACACTGCATTTATATAAGAGGTACAATACAAAAAAGTGGTTTTGTTTTTTTCTGGAAAGGAGTCAAAGGTTATAGTTAATACACAGGAATGTTTGCTCTTCTCACCCCATCACAGTCATTCCATATATCACAAGTGACTTTTGGCACATTTTTCTTGAAACGGAAAAATGCATTGTGTATGATTGATTTCCAATTCTTTCAGATGATACAGTGACAAATAAGAAGCCAGAGCAGTTTAGTCTGAGGTGTCTGTTAAATATCACAAGATCTAACTTGTTAGAGAATCAGCCCATTCCCACTCTAATACCTAAATTTATCTTCACACAGTGTTTGCATGAATAGCAAACAACATGACATAGATGTGCATTAGCAATTAATAAATGAAGATTCTTTGCATTTTTAGTATCACAGCAAAACAATATTGTGTTGGAATTTTCATTAATATTCATGCACTATATTCTTTACATTTGATAAAGCAGAACTTGGTTGAAATTTCCCAGTAGACCTTGCTGGGAAGATTATGGTACAATAAAACAATTATTCATTGTTTTCAATGTTTTCTAATGTCTTCTCATTTCTTAAGACACTGTGAATAACAGCATTTAGATTAGTAAGTATCTTATTGTTTATAAGTAACAGTTTTTCTCAGTAAAATATATGGAAGATCTCTTCTCCAGGCTGAACAGACCAAGCGACCTGAGCCACTCCTCACACTTCTTCTTCTCAAGGCTCTTCACCATCTTTGTTGCCCTCCTTTGGATGCTCTCTAGCTTAATATCTTTCTTATATTGTGGTGCCCAAAACTGTACACAATACTCAAGGTGAGGTTACATCAGAGCAGAGCATTTTTTTACCTAGACTTAAATGCATCTTTGACAGCATTTCCCACAGCATTTTCCTGGAGAAACAGGCTGCTCATGGCTTGGATGAGCAAAATGTTTCACTGGGTAAAAAACTGGTTCGTGGGCAAGCCCAAGGAGTGATGGTTAATGGAGTTATATCCATTTGGTGGTCAGTCAGGTGTTCCCCAGGGCTCAGTACTAGGGTCAGCCATGTTCAGTAACTTTACCAATGACCTGGATGAGGGCATCAAGTTTCACTTCTGTCAGTTTGCAGATGACACCAAACTGGTTGGAAGTGATGATCTGCTGGCGGGTAGGAAGGCTCTGCACAGGGATCTGGACAGGCTGGATCAATGGGCCAAGGCCAGTGGTTGTGCTAGGGGAGGTTTAGATGGAACAATATGAAGCACTTCTTCACCAAGAGAGCAATCAAACACCGGAACATGCTTCTGCGAGTGGTGGCCAATGCCCTGAGCCGGTCAATATTCAAGAGGTTTTTGGACAATGCCCTTAGTAATGTGCTTTAACTTCTAGTCAGCCCTGAACTGATCAGGTATTTGGATGCGATGATAATCATAGATCCCCTCCTAAACTGAAATTTTCTATTCTATTCTATTCTATTCTATTCTATTCTATTCTATTCTATTCTATTCTAACCATTCCATTCTAGAGAGAAGCTGAGCATCTCGTTTCTTGTTTGTTAGCCATTTTCAGAAAATACTTCATGCTTCTTGACACTGTTGCTGGAATATTCTAGTTTATGTTTTTCATCTTTTGCTATGATGCAGTCATTAGATTGCCACTCAGTGATCACTGTTGTACATTTGGTCTCATAGTACCTAACCCATTCTACAATTTGGTTTCCAGAGTTCTTCAAAGATTTTGTTTTTGAGGTTTTTTTATGCCTCACTTGCATTTCTCTTGTATGCTGTCTCCTGATTCAACTATCAATTGTTTATTGTCTTGTGCACAAAATTACTAATATTTTTCTCTGTGCTCACATTCTTAATTTTTGGGCAAATTTATTGAACACTTCAAAACAAAGAGTGGAAGTCTGAATAGGGAAATTCAGCTTCATGTGTTTATTATTCTCTCATTTTAATTTAAATATTTAATTACCTAAGACATTAACACTATCGTTGTCTACAATGTGAAAAAGTAGTTTCTTGTTTTCACATGAAATTTCAATGTCCTTTTAGTTTTGATCACTGCCTCTTGACCTGCCACTAGGCACCAGTGAGTAGAGTTTTGTTTCATTATTCTTTTTTCAGCCCCTCACTGATGTGTGATGAGATTTGTCTCAGTCTTGGCTTCGCTAGGCTAAACTTTCCAATCTTTCTCAGCCTCTCTTCATACATCATGTACTCCAGTATCTTAATTATCTTTTTGTCCTTTCACTGGACTTTTTCCAGTATGTTCTGGGAGCCCAGCACTGGACAGAACACCTAGATGTATCTTTCCAGGGCTGAGAGAACAGGAAGAATCATCTCCCTGGAGCTGTAGGCAATGCTCTTTCTAATGCAGCACAAAGCAGTGTACTCTGCCCCAGAAGCATGTTTCTGGCTCATGTTCAACTTAGTATCTACCTAAGCCCTCATGTCCTTCTCCACAGAGCTGCTTACCAGCTCATCAGCCCCTGAACTGAACTGATGCCTGGAGTTATTGCTCCCCAGGGCCAGGTTTGGCATTTACTCTTTAGCTGAGCTCTAAAGGTTACTCAGGGACTATTTCTCCAGTCTGTCCAGGTGCCTCTTAATGACACACCCATCTGGTTTATCAGCCACTCCTCCCATTTTGTTATCTTCTGCAAACTTGATGAAAGTAGGACAGGTCATTAATGAAGATGTTAAACATCCCTCTATTTAGTAAAAGGAGTGATTATCTCAAAACAAAAGGGGTGAGAATTCTGTTTGAGCAGAGCATTTTAAGATTAATATGTTTATTTGGTATTTTACTTGATTTAGATGTTGGAGTGCACATCTAGAATAATAACTTTACTGTAAATTCAAGCTGGTTGATTATCTGATGGTGTGCATGCAAAAATTCTATCACACCTCAAACAGTACTATTCTGTTTTGATAGCTAATAGATTAATAATTATCTTTGTTATCTAGTATGAATGAATATGCTCCCGAAAGAGACACTCAAATAGAAATAGATTTTTTCCCAAAACATGTAGCCTCATGGAAAAATATTAAAAACTAGAGTTAGGATGATAAATACAGTATTTTATGACTCAAACAGAAAACAAATAGACTAAGCAATTGTGTCCCAGTAATATCATCTTTTAAGGTTGTAGAAATTACTCTCATATTGAAGAAGCAAAAACATTTTGTAAAGCTAAACATAGAATAAACCAAGAAATACTTACAAATGTGAAAACTGGTAGGTAAACTTTGTTCTCCTCACTAAGTTGAAAACCATTAAATTTATAATAATTTGTCCTTTTAGGTGTTAAATGCACAAACATTATTTTTTTCCCTCTCTCCATATTTCTGGGGTGAAAAAAGATCAGAATTGTCCAAAAGCACAAATGCTTGCTCTGGGAGTATTTCCAAGCAAGATAACAGCAGAAGTACTGTCGATCTCATAAGTGGATTTTTTTTGGTTTTTCATTTGAACTTGCCTTTGCTATTTGGCCAGCTAAAAGTTTTCTCAATAGAAAAAGAAAATTAAGCGAAGTTTTACCCACCACCCAAAATCATACAACATCTTTGGTCATGGGCTGAGTTTTCTCTGTTGTGAGTATTGACTTATTTACTCAATTTATTTATACTGCTATATTAATAGTAAATATGATAAACTATGGCAGGCATTTTATCCTACCGAAAATAAAAGAAAACTTTTTTCTGCTCTATTATTGTAATAGGGAAGCAATATAATCACACTCTCTATCTTTAATTTATCTTTAATTTCATTTATCTTTAATCATCGTAACACCACCATATGAAGAATACGTATCCTTAATGTGCAAGGGCAGTCTTCTAATATAGAGAAATTAAAACTATTTTCTCCACAATGGCACTGTCAGAACCTGAATCCAGGCTCCTGGGAATGTGGCAGAGCCTATGACGACCATCTTTTATATACATGATCTGAAAGAAAGGGGAAGGAAAACAGCGTCTCTTAGAAAAAGATTTGGAAGCTGTCATCCTGAATGATGAATCACAATACTTTTAGGAGAGAAAAATCTCTCCCACCATCAGCTTGGCAGTGATGCTGAAACAAATCTAGCCCAATATTAATCTTTAATGTGTAACTCCTACATGAAATTCCCTCTCAATAATTTCAATGGAAATTAGTAACTCCAGGAACATCAGGTTTAGGCTTTTTTTGGGTCACCAGGTCTCCCTCATTTTCCTGCATACATGTGTTGGAGTGCACTTGTTTGATTTGAGGAGGCACACTATGCTTTGAGAAAATGACATCTCATTAAAAATAAGAAATACTTCACTCCTCAGTAGTCTGATAACTTCTCTGTCATTTCACAGCTCTTCCTCTGAGCTCTATATGCTGATTATGCTGTTCCAAAATGACTGTCAACAGGGGAAAGCAGTAAGTATTTTGGGATTTGAGCTACCAGCCTTTCTGTTTGAACTTAAATCTGTTAGCAAGGCAACTGGAGGAAAGTTGGAAATTATTTTTTAAAGAAAACAATGATAAGATGGTGGCATATATTTTAATCACATTCATTTTTTTGTGGCACATTGAAAATGCAAAAGTAATCTCTGCTATAATAGCCTTCCTCATGCTGCAAAAAGCAAACTTGTCCAACTGAAATATCCCCATAATTCTTTTTTATCCTTTCCAGCTGTGAGAGGCAGCTTCCCTTAGTCCTTGGCCTGGAGATTTGTCAGCAGCAGCTCACAGCCTACAAATAAGAAAGTTAAAAATATGGCAATATTTAAACTGTTGGCCGATTGGTCCATGAGGTAGAAATTCCCTTAAAAAAAGGAGAATATTTTCTCCTTGTCTTTATGTTACACAGTTTAATTCAAGATTTTTTTTTGTGCCTTGTAAACACTCTCACCTCATAATTCATCTAATGGTTACTAAATGGTTGCTGTCAACTGTTAAATCACGGATATGCTGATGATTTGCTCTATACACAACACAGTTTCTATCTCAAAAACAAAAAGGGCTCATTTGATATGAAGAAATAATATTTTTCTGCTAAAAAGCTGAAGAGGATTTTTTTTATATTTTATGATTTCTTATGTTTAGAGATGCAACTTTTTTAATCCCTATTTTCAGTTTCATTTTTAGCACTTCTTATTCCATTCCTGTTTTTGCTCGAGAATAACAATGCAGATGGCTAGACTAGTGTGTCCCCTCTTTCTCTTGGATTTCACAAAATTCAGGAAAAATAAGAAAGAACATTTTGCTATTAATTCTTGCACAGACCATCCCAGAGAGTGATAGTTTCCACACCCATGAAGCTAATGGCTTTTGTATGAGGATGCAAATAGTGAAATTATCTTTGTAAAGTTTGCTGTAAATTGATGGACACCTTTAGTGATTAAAATAACATCTTTGAATTGCACCAAGAAGCTGAAGGGGAATAAATAAAGGACACAGGCCATATTCTTGGCAGTAAATTTGATATCTGATAATAGGAAAGAAAATTACTTAAGACACCAATATTTGAGATTATCTCATTTTGACCACTGTCAAGGCAAAAAGACTGAAGAACAATATGTATTAGCACCAGTAATATGAAATCAGGCAACGGTGGGTAGGGAAAAAAACCAAAAACAATACAACACATTTTCCTTCACTAGGAAGTACGATCAGCTGTCCTGGAAGTTTGACTTTTTCCTTAGAAGCTTCTTAGAGCTTTTTCTAATATTTCTGCCATTGTCATGGCTTTCTATCTTTTCTCATCAAGTTAAACTAAAGGGATCCTCCTAGTAGGAGCAACATGGGAAAATTTGGAAATATGATAGATAAGCTTCACTGACATAATTAATAAAAATGAAGGATTTTCTTCATTTAATTTCACTGATCAGTTAAGACAGGGATATAAATTACATGTATCTACCTTCATGTTTCATTAAGTTTAAATTATGGAACAGCATGCCAGTCTGCCTGTTATTCTGTGGATAAGGGGAGATCATTGAATATTTTATGCTTTCATTTTTCAAAATGTTTGTCATGATCTCCCATAATATCCTTATAGCTAAATTGGTGAAATACGGATTAGAAGGCGAAATAAAGATGGTTGGAAAATTAACAGGCCAAAATCATTGAGATGAACCCAACTGTAGACCAATTAGTAGTGTTGTATCTGAAGGTTTGATTCTAAAAGCAAATACTACTTAATGTCTTCATCAGTTACATGAATCATAGTGCACTTTCAGCAAGTTCACGGTGGCAGAGTGCAGTGAGAAGTCAATGCATGGACATATTCATGCTAATCAGAAGTAGAGGAAAGGCTAGAGAAGCAAGGACAGAGGAGCTTCATGACTCCTGTCAAAACTGAACACAATATCTGGACCCTGGGATGGACAAAGACCTGTAGTAGAACTCAGAGTGTCTGCTTCTTCCAGTGTTGCTGTCTTCATTTGGAAGTATAAAAGAGAATACAACATGTGACCAAAGCTCCCTTACAGCCATTCCAAGGCCCTGATGTCCTCTTTGACCATCCTCAGATTATGAGTGGCCACTTCATTGCCTCCTGCATGGAAAATCACTAATAGGAGGTAGTCTGAGGGCCACACCAGGCTAGTGAGTTTCCTGGTGGTGTTCTTAGCCCAGGTCCCGGGAAGGAAGCGTACCTCCCTATAGGTTGGGACTGATCGGATTGCTTCGCTTGTACATGCAGTTTTTGCTTTACCTATTAAACTGTCCTCAATCCACATGTTTTCTCTCTTCTACCCTTTCAATTGCCTTCTCTATCTCACTGTGGATGAGAGAGTGAGTAGCTGTATGGGGCTTAGCTGCCAACTGCGCTTAATCTTCAGCAGCATATAAATTTTTGATGATTCTATGATCAACAAATCTTCTGCACTTTTAAGGTCTGTATCATTTTATGAAATTAAAGGTTTTTAAAAATACTGAAAGCTGTTCTGATTTTTCTTTTATTTAGACCAAAAATGAAATTTCACGTAAGTTATAGGGTTTTTAAATTCTGAACTATATTTTTTCTCTCACAGTCTACCTTTTCACATTTGGAAACTTCTGTATGTTTCTAATGCTCTGCTAAAGTTTCTACTCTAAAAAGCTTCCCGGCAGATTAATTTCCAATTTTGTGAAATGTTCCCAATACTTCAAATAAACTGCAGTTTTCATATATTACCATTATGTTCATTCTCATAGGGTAATGATGCTCATAGGGTAATTCAGGCTGATGGGTACGTGGAGATCCTTCCAGCCCCAGCCTGTACCCCTGTGCAGAGTAGGCTCAGGTGTGAAGTCAGATAAGATTTTTCAAGGCTTCACCTTCTTTCCTGCTTTGGCAGGAAACCTCCCGAGCAAGACATGGCCCAAACTCCCTGGGCCTTGACTCCATGGCTGGGCTCTCCATGTAGGAAAAAGACTTCTACTTATCTCCCTCCAGTCTAATTGTCTCATGTTTCGGCTTGTACTACTGCCTCTTGCCCTCTCTCTATGCACTGCTGTGAAGAGCTCATCTTTGTTTCCTCCATTCCTCCTTTTGGTGCTGGAGATGCTGCTGGATGTTTCCAAAGCCTTCCCTTCTCTCAGCAGAAGACATCCCAGTCCTGCAACCTTTCCTCACAGCGAGGTCCAAGGCCCTTCTTAGTGGATTCTGCTAATTTAATTCTGGTGCATCTAGGCCGAGAACTGGACACCATATCTAGACGTGACATAGCAAGTGCTGGTTTTAGGGCTTGGCCTGTGTCTTAGCTGAACTTCACAGATTTCACTTGTGGCCTCTTACTTCTAGCTACCCAGGTCCACAGAAGGCAGCCTGGCCTTCTAGTTTTCCGCTTGTTGTCATCAGCAAATTCCAGAAGAGTGCTCACTGTTCTCTCCTCCAGGTCACTGAGAGAGATGTTCTGTAGGGGAAGTCCCAGAATGGACCCTGTACTACAGCACTGGTTGCCAGCCTCCAGGTAGACTACAGCCTAGTTAAACATGGTCCTGTGAGCCCTGCTATCCAACTGGTCATTTGCTAGTAGTTTTTACATCCCACCTCTGATCTCCTAATGTGGATACAGAAGCATTTCAGGAGACAGTGTCATAAACCTTGCTATATTCAAGGTAAATGCCATCTGTGTCCACAGATCCCGTAATTTTACCACCAGGGGCAGTCAGGTAAAAAATCTGTGTTAACTGCTTCCAATTACTTCCTTCCTGAGTCCTGAGAGGTGATCCCATGGGACTCACTCTATGATTCTTCTTGGCACCAAAGTGAAGCCAGCTCATATCTGTAGTTTCTGCAATTATCCCTTTGCAAATTCATAGATGCATGCAACATTCTCTTTCCTGCAATGGTTGAAGATTTCCCCTAGTCTCTTTGACTTGGGAACAAGCACTTTTGCTGTAGTTATGTGAGGAAGGTTTTGTCCTCTTTGATGCCCTGATGAATGGTCTGGAGTGCACTTCTGCCACAATAACATGCTTAGTGGTTTATTCTCTGTCCCTGAAACACAGTCTTTCATCCTGTCTTTTGTAAATCCCATAGATGAGCTTTATACGCCCAAGCTGTTTCTTCGCATACTGCAATATTGATATAGTGTTGCAGCTGCAAGTGGAGCTCTAGTCCATCCTGTTTGCCTCCAGGCATTTGTGTGCGTGCATTTGAGACAAGTGTCTCTTTGTCTTGTTTCCTCACTCCTGAAGTCTCCCTTGTTCCTGTCACCTTGCACTCTTCTCCACATAACCCATCTGGATTTTCCCCCTGGCCTGTGGGCCACAGTCTTCCTCCCTGGTCTCAGTAGTTTGAAGTACTTTTCATCAATTGCCAGTCCCTTGACAATTGTGCTCTTAACAAATTTTTTCAGGTGTACCTCATCTTCCGTTTTCAGTCCTTTATTCTCAGTATGCGTCCCCTTGTTGTGAAACCTGCATCCCTGTTATCAGCACCTGCTATGAAAGCAGCCACTAACCCACAAGATGCATGCACTGCTCCCTAAACCTTTTCCCCCTCATTTGTAGAGCAGTGGGGACAATATCCCCTCTTATATCCTGTAGCATAAATCTGGTTCTGCTTGCAGCATCAGGTCTTGGTGATGTGCAGGACCTCCCTGAAACCAGCAAAAAGGTCCTTCCCAGAAGCAGAGCTGGGAGACTGCTGCAAAAAGAGTTGCTCGACTAGATGCACATGGCAGCCACACAGCAGGAACTGTCTGGTGGAAACAACTTCTTGTCTCTACATGAAATGAAATCATAACGTGTGCAGTACAGAGTCACTGCTGTCTACATAAAACACCTCCACTTTGAAGTCTAGCCAGCACCTAAGTCTGGATACTTCTTAGGCAGCTATTATTTTTGATTATTGCTAAAATATCTGCAAAGTTCAGATGTAATGAAAGTGACTCACAGAACAGACTGTGTACTAGCTCTTACTAGTAAATTTTCAGATACGCGGAAGAATGACCAAAAATTTGTCTAATCTCTTCTGCATATAACAATATAAAGTGTTCAAAATACCAGAAGTTGAAACATTCACAAAGAAATAAGAACCTTACATTTACATTTTCTCTGTATTATTAAGAGAAAGTAACTTCTTTTTTCCTTCAAAATTGCTTTCACTGGAGGAAAAAGTTGTAGGAAAGAACTGTTTAGAGTAAATTACTATCTTAAAGTGGATGGCAAATATTTTGAACAGGAAATCATGTCTATTTCCCCCTGAAAGGTTCATGGTACTTTTTTACTTTTATAGTATTGATTTATGAAATGCTTTGTGAAATTGTGTGAAATTACAAATAATTAAAACAAATAAACCAAACCACAAATAATTAAAACAAGTAAAATTAACCTGTTGTGGGGAAAAGGTAAACTATAAAACTAGTCCTTTGGAATGGGTAAAATATTACATACCAAACACATTTTAAGGTTTAGCAAGTATTATCTGGTATACCTGGAATTTCTGTATTGACAGTCACCACAAATATAATTACAGTATTGCATTTTACCTGCAGTAATAGTAACCAAAACTGCACTTGAATGTATCATTTTTTATAAAACAGAAGTGTGCTTTATGTTTTCAATTACCTTCTCTAACTTTGAAGATAGAGTGTTTTTCTTTTATAAGCATGGAGAAAAAGAAAGCAACCCATTGTGAGAAACAGAGATTTTAAAGTTTCTTAATAGAACATGATGTACTACATTACTGTACCTGACATATAAATAGGACGAAGCACTGAAGCACTCTCTTTGGAATGCCTCTGTTTTCATGTATTCCCAACTAGCTTGTTTTGTACAAATAGACACACAGACTCAGACAGACACACATAGACATACATGTCTATATAGATATATCTTTATATCTACCTCACAGAAACACAGAATGTTGGGGTTTGGAAGAGACCTCTGGAGATCATCAGAGTTTTGAATATCTCCAGAAAGGGAAGGGGAGACTCCACAGACTCTCTGGGCAGTCTGTTCCAGTGCTCTGTCACCTGTACAGTAAATAAGTTTTCTTGATATTCAGGTGGAATTTCCTGTGTGTCAGTTTGTGCCAATTGCCTGTTGTCGTGTCACTGGCCACCACTGAAGACAGTCTGGTCCCATCCTCTTGACACCTGACCATAGGACTTTTTATGCATGGATGAGGTCCCCTCTCACACACCTCTTGAGGCTGAACAAGCCCAGCTCCCTCAGCCTTTCCTCATAAGAGAGATGCTCCAGTCCCATGATCATCTTTGTAGACCTCCACTGGACCTGCTCCAGTAGTTACTCGTCTCTCTTGTCCTGAGGAGCCCAGAACTGGACACAGCACTCCATATGTGGGCTCAGCAGGGCTGAGCAGAGCAGCAGGATTACCTTCCTTGACCTGCAGGTCACACTCTTCTGGATGCACCCCAGGACACCCTTTTGGCCACCAGGGCACTCTGCTGGCTCATGCACAGCTTGTCCACGAGGACTCCCAGGTCCTTCTCCACAGACCTGCTTTCCTCTCTCTCTATATAGAGTGGAACAAGAGACCTAACCACATTTTTTCACTAGTTGAGCCAGGCAAGACACTTGTGTAATAGCAGGAAACAATCACTTACAATCTGTAAAAGAACACTAAAGGATGAGCTCCTTAATTTTTAAATGAGGGAAATTTCACAAATATATTTATATTTGTATTTATATATACATATATATTTATATACATATGAATATATATGTTCGTATATAATATATATTTATATAAATCAATATAAATAAGAATATAAATTTATAATAAGTAAATACAGAAATTTATATATTTATTTTTTTTTTATATGTATGAATATATATATAATATAAAGAAAATCTGTTCTTGATTGTTGGGTTGGTTTAGTAATTTAAAAATAAATTGCTACTTTAGCTTACAAAAAAAAAAAAATCTTTGTTTCCCTACTTAAATTTGTGGCTGTTCTTCATTCTTCATTTTTTCTCACTTTATTTTTGCTCTATGAAAACAGAAACATAACTAGCAGAGTAGTGACAGCAGTATAAAAAAGCAATTGATAGCGTAAGACTTTGAAAGAGAGACTAGATTAACAGTTTCATTTGCGGTTAGAAAAGCTGACATCACATAGGAACAGATTTGCAAAGACACGTAATCTGGAAATTTTAGGACAAATTCTGAAGAAGAAATAGAAGGATGGATATCTCCTTCCTTGGGTAACCCCAATATTCATCGTCTTTAAGCTTACCCTAAATGTTTCAGGTACAGGCCACTTGTAGCCTGTTGCACTAGGCCCCCTGCAGGTATACCAAACAGCATAATTCCCTGGCTAGCCCAGTCTCTTTCAGTTTATTGACAGAATTCAATTTCAGGGCAGAAACTGAAATCCTGACCAGTATAGAAGCACTAGAAGTAAGAGGATATAAAATTAAATGTAACAACTATTTGAATCAGTCACTTGCAGCATTACTTGGGCAGATTAGATATTTTTTCTGTGTACCCTTCAAATATGTAGGGCTGATGTTCTATAAACTGAAAAAAGCAAATGTTCTTCCTGTTAAAATTCAGATATAAATAAGCACTGCATTATCCACCTTTATTCATATGAAGATTTAGTTCTTACACAATATTCAATAGCAGGTGTGTAATTATTTCTGCAGATAAACATTTCAGAAAGACTATGAGGAATGGTGTGTGTGGCACTGGATACATTTCAGTAACTTTTTATTTGCCTTATAGGGATAAGTAGTGTCAGAAGACTGGAGAGCAGAATGAAATGCAGACACTTTCATTAATGGGTCTTGGGTTCAAATCTACTCTAGGCCAAACATAACTGAAAATTCAGAGCTGATGGCAGTCACTGAGAAATGTGAAATGTATTAATTGTCAGTCAATAAGAAGGTTTGAAGATTAAGAAAAAGTTTGTAAAATTTCAACCACTTGGCTATCTAGAGTACTGTTAGTTTCACTATCCTGACTTTTTTTCCACAGATCATCTCACTGAAGACAGCTGACAATTGGTATGACAGTTTGCTTGAATATTATGAAGTTGTCCTTTTATACCAAAGAGATAACAGGCTCATTTTCAGATATTCGAAAGTCTTTTAACCAATAAATGTTTTAAACATTCTGAGGGAGAGAGACATATTTTCAACATTTACCACTGAATGAAAAGAATTCATAGTTCATAGCTAGATCTCAGGAGCTGTGAGAGTGTTACCAAACAAGTTATATTTCTTTAAGAAGAAGTGGGGGAAGATGTTTGAAACTTTTCTCAGCTTTACCACAGTAGTGTATGATTCCTATATTCATGTTTAATGCTTAGTTTTGTACCATACCGTGCTTAGTACAAATGCCAGAGATTAATGTAGTCACAGATCCCTAGATCTATGACTAACAAGTCTTGTGCCAGCTAATTCTTCCTTGTTTATTTATATCAGTTATTAATATGTGTTAGTAGATATCTTAGTTTTGAAAATAGGATTGTGTGTCACAGCAAAGAAAAATGAGAGAAGTAAATTACAGTGTGACCACATATTTGAGATACTCTCAAGGAGAAAAGATTTACTGGACATGCTTTGAGGAGAAATCCCCATTTATCCAGTGCTTCTAATAAAGTAATATCAGCATTCCAACCTAGTAAGTGAGTTGGAGTTTATTTCCTCTTTTTTGGTGACAAGAGCACAAACACTCTTTAGTAACTTCAACAGTAATAGAAATTTTTTTTTTTCATTTAGAAATATAAAATGCTGCGGTTTTATAAAACTGTGGAATTCTATATTCTTGTACAATGCCTAAGAGAATAAAAAATTATTACAGATATTTAGGGGATGAGTAAGGTTTTCACCTGCTTTCACTTGTCAGTGAGTTGGATTAACAGGTAAATGGACATCTCAGCAGCATGTCTTGTTTGGACATGCTTATGCTGTCCAAACAAGAATTTTGGTCATTTTCCTGTTTATGTTTAAAAATTAATTTGGAATAATATTGAAGTTGCTAGAGATACGTATGGAAGTGGAAGATTACCTACAGTTCAGCTACCTCTCATCACTGGTCACTAGAAATGTGAAGCATACAGAATTCTGTAGCAAGACACTTATAAAAAACAGACAGGCAAGAGTAAAGTGCATGATACATTATATTTTTAATAGAATTTAAGTGTAAAGTGAAGTGTGTCTTAGAAGTGAAGTAATTTTTTATATACCAGACACTATTGACAGCTCAGGGTGGCCTGTCATCACATGATGGAAATGCTGTGTGTATAGCCTAGAGTTTTCTGGATAGTAATGTTTTTAAAAAACACTATGTTTCTCTTGAGGGCATCGTTAAAATGAGGCTTCAAAAGCCTTTTAGATGAGTGTCTCCAACCCATGATCTTACTCGCATGAAGCAACGCTATAAGCAAAATACAGTATGACTCTCAATGGGGAAGAGAGAGTGGGTGCTGGGGCAGAGCTTGAAATCTTTGAATTATTACTTACGTCTGCTGTATCAAGTTTAATTTCACCTGTTTAGTCCTCATTAAATCCATCATTCAGAGCTACTTTCTGACAAGACAAATAAGTTCATTTTCTGTTCCTTATATTTTGTCACAAGAAGATATATATACCACAAAATGAAACAGTATTTTTAAAGCATGTCTCTGGAGACAAAATATTGCAATCTGCATATATCTCTACAAGTCTCATCTGGATCAGTTTTTAGGAGGACTATAGAAGTACAAAGATCTTACCCACACCACTGTTTTCTTTTGTTGAGCAAACTTAGTTTACTTATGAGGAAATAAATATGTTAGAATCAGTTAAAATATAAAAATTTTCATCATTTTAATTTTTTGTTTGCACATTCTTTGTTGTGAATAAAATAGCATTTATGAAATCCCACTAAAGAGCATAGCATGACAAGGGTGCGCTGCCAGGCGGATCTTTGAAAGAAAACTGAAGGAGGGGGTTTTTTCCCTCTTTTTATATTCTGCTACATGATGTAAAAGAGATTCAAAAAACTGTTCTCTGTGTTTCAATCATCACATCTGCAACTGTAATACGCAATCGGATTAAATATTATCATTTTGTCTGACTGCGATCAATATGATGTACACATATTTATTTTAGTAGACAGAATATTAGAAGTGTTAATAAGACTGCTTTTTAGGTTTTGATGACTTTGAGGTAGAAAGACTTAAACTCTACTTTTTTATGGCATGGTCTCTATTTCTTCTGAAAGTGCCATAATTCTCACACGGTTGTCAATTCCATCCTCTTTTCTGAGTACATATTACAGTACGTCTGAGTAAATATTAACAGAATACTCCAAGTGAATAAAAGCCAGTAATAATTATTGTTTATAATATTGTGGTCATGAATATTTGCCCTGGTTGATCCTGCCTGAGCAGGGTGATTGTACAAGATAACCTTCTGAAGTCCCTTTCAACCTCAACCATCCTACGGTCCTATAGAAAAGTAATGAAAAGTTGCCAGTATAAGGACAGTTACACTGTCTTATCCACTTTTATATTTACTCTAAGTCCCAAAAGAGAAAATGTGATGAAAAAACAGGAATCTAGGCTAGAGGAAATTTATAGAAAATGAGTAGAATGTGTACATTTCTGTTTCCAATAGCCCCTCACAGGTCTTTTGTGTATGACTTTACCCAATATTTTTTTTAAATCTCTTTTTTTTTTCTGAAATCCATGGTCTTCTGTGGTGATGAACTGATGATATACCACAGGTTACACTGCAAAATATCCGTGCAAAACTGATAGTGTTTTCTGAAGCACACTATTAAAAGTCCTGAACGTTTACACCCTATAAGAGGTGGTAACCCTTGAAGAAAGTTACAACCAAAAAACACTTGATTTACCTCAAGATGCTCAAGAAATTCAAGAAAAGTGACTATCATGTTAACTGTCACTAAAATAACATTTTTGAAGCTAAATGCTTTAAGGCGTTGCTATATCTACTGCCACAAAGCTGAAAGATTTTTTTGCCTCTGGTCCTAAAAAAAAGTTTTAGGCCACATAGTTCTGAATCTAGCTATATTTGAGACAGAGGGTTCAGTTTTGACAGTGTAGACATAGAACTTGTTCCAGGTGGACAGCTACCAGATCCCTTTATCAACTGAAAAGTATGAAGAGTTGGGGCAAGAGATTAAAGAAATCCATCAAACTTATATTTGGCAATTTAATATTAATATAATATTTTAACTTTTAATATTTAATGGGAAAAAGTTTGCTTTTATTTTTGATACAAAAAATTGTTTCATTTCTTTCAGATACAACCTCTCCTTTTTTATTCTAAACGAGGTCTTTCTTTTTCCAGATGTACCTTTGTTCCTTCTCTGGATATTCTATCTCCCTTTTCTCTTTTTCAGACACTGCCTTAAAGCAGAGGTCTTCAGCTTCTTTCTTTTGCTTCATTATCAGTAACTTTGGTAGTTTCTGTCTCAGGTTGCAAACTGTAGATTGAGTTCTCAACAGCCACATTTATTTTGTTCACGTCTTTGGAAAAGGCAGACATTTAAGGGGAAGAAGGTGGTTATGTATTTTAGTTGATTTAAATCAGGCTCCATATAGGGCTGTTTAAGCAACCAGGACGTCCCTAGGAGTCAGAGGGCTCCTAGATACACGGAAAATTTTTTAGAAGTCACTTGTTGACGGCTGATAAAAGAGATTTCAAGCATTATGATGAAAATTCTACTGAAAAACTTTGGTGGACTTAGTTTGTGAATTTATTCTTTCTTTCATTAATTTAATAAACTTTTACAATAATTTACTTTCCCCCATTAGCAAAAAACACCTCAAGCCAACCAACGAGCAACCAACCAACCAACCAAACCCCAACCAACCAACCAACTAACCAATGCAAACAAACAAAAACCAACAACAACAAAAACCTCAAACAAAATAAAAAACAAAATAAAACAAAAAACCAAACAAAAAACTGAAAAAACCATAAACTGTTTAGAATAGTCTCTGCTTTTAAGTATTTTACATGTCAGTAAATTACATGGCTTTCAGCGCAAGGACTGGATGAAACCAGCAGGGATTTAAGCCTATACTTGAATTACATCCTGGAATCCACAACTAGACTTGTCAAAGAATTGGATGCAGTCAGAAGGATACAGTCATGCAGTTTTGGTTCAGCCATAGTGGTTGGAGACTTGTATCGGTGAGCTTAATATTCTATGCTATATCCATAAATGATTTAAAAAAACCCTTGATGATAAAGTAATCTTTTACTACAATACTTCCTCCATTTGTACTTACCCAAACCTCCTCTGTTTACATGTCCTCCAAAAGCAATTCATAAAAATTTTATATTTATGCCATCCATATTTTTTCAGGAGAGCAGCCATCTCCTTGGCTCTGCATAATTACTGAACACCCATGGTTGCAGGCACCCATTAGAGACAGACAGATACACACAGATACCCCCATGCACCCATCTCCAGCCTCTGGCTGTGCTCAGGTCTCCCTGAGGGCTTTGCTTTCCACACTCCCTCTGCGATATGCCTCTCTTAGCTACCCTATTTTCTCTTCCTTTTCTCTCCAAGCAAATTCAGGAGTAATGTCACAGCAAAAGCAAATCGAAGGAGTGGTGGAAAAGCATGAAGGAGGCAATACTCACCACTCAAACTCAGCCACTGTGGTGACTCTGTGCAGCCAAGACATTGAGAGACTTCCCCGCAAATGTCACAGTTGTTACGCTCATGAGTTCAAAAACCCACAGACCCACACATGAGTTCCAATTTTGAAACAAAATTTGAAAAAAAAATTTGAAACACCCTTGTCTTCTAATTTTACTAGACTTGGGTATTATGTTGAACTTTATTATCTGGTTTTGCTCACGCTACAGTCTAATACTAGGACAGTGTTCAGTCTGTGAAAGATAAGAGACTGAAAAGAAGAAAGGAGGGGCTGATGCAGGTACAAAAAAGAGCATTTTCAGGAAGGACAGCAGTCATTTTATTAGAGAGGAGTGCAAGGGGTCAGACTTCAGGCTGACTTTTTACTCTCGGAGAAATTCTAACTTCGTAGCAACATGGATCTGCTTAAAGGAGATTTCAAAATTTATTCACTTTTCCTGTCCCTTGAGGACTCTTTCCTGGCAAAATGTATGGTAACAGCTTGATATCATTCACACCTCATTAGCAACAACAGTCTCACGGTCTCTTCATCTTTTTATGCTCTCTCTGTATGTCTGCCCCACCCTCCATCAAATAATAAGAATAGAGGGACAGAACACGTGGCACTATGACTACACAAGAATTAAGGCTTTGGATTTGTGTCTCACAGAATGTCAGTATTTCTCTTTCATTAGTGCTTCATTAAACAGGTTTCACTTCTACAAGACTGTTGCACTTCAGCTATTTATATTACATATTTTTTAACTAAATTAACTCAGACATCTCCCCTGGATATAAGTAATGACATCTTGGTAGCTTGATTTTGCCACATTAAAATTACACTGAAAAGCCATTCAATGGAGATACAGCACCTTTATTTGCCATGACTGATCCAGACTGCACTGCAGCTCCAGAACACTTGCAGTACATTGATGACATCATTGTATGGGGGAACATAGCAGAGGGAGATTTTGGGAAAGGGAATAAGATAATCCAAATCCTCCTAAAGGCCAGTTTTGCCACAAAACAAAGGTCAAGGGACCTGCCTGGAAAAGTCAGATTTTAAGAGTAAAATGACAGTATGAATATTATCCGACTCCAATGGATATGGTCAACAAAACAGCAGCTATGTCCCCACCAACCATCAAGAAGGAAACTCAGGCTTTCCTAGGCATTGTGGGTTTTTTGGAGGGTGCATGTTCCAGATTACAGTCAGACTGTAAGCCCTCTCTATCACAGAAGAAGAATGGTTTCATGTGGAGTCGTGAACAACAAGAAGCTTTTAAACAAATTAAATAGGAGATTGCCCATACAGTAGCCCATGGGCCAGTCAGGAGAGGACAAGATGTGAAAAATGTTCTCTACACAGCAGCCAGGGAGAGTCTTGGGAGTTTTCTGGAGTCTCGGGAGCTTCTCGGAAAAAGTACCTGGGAAGATTCAAGAATGACCCCCGAGGTTCTGAAGTGGGGAATACAAACAATCTCTGCCCTGCTACACCCCAACTGAAAAAGAGATGCTGGCAGCTTATGAAGGGGTTTGAGCTGCTTCAGAAGTGATTGGCGCTGACACACAGCTTTTTCTGGCACCCTGACTGCCAGTGCTGAGCTAGATGTGTTCAAAGGAAAAGGCCCTTGTACATATCACACCACTGACGCTACGTGCAGTAAATGGATCATGCTGGTAATACAGGGAGCTTGAATAGCAAACCCCAATTACCCAAGATCTTGGAATTAATCATGAACTGGCCCAAAGGTGAAAATTTCAGAATGTCTTCAGAGGAGGAGGAGGAGAAGGTTGAAGGCACATATTGAGGAGGCTCCACTGTATAATCGACTAATAGAAAATGAAAAGTGATGCTCTCTCAGTATCAGTAGATGGTTCAACCACATTGAAAGCAATAGGCAGTGAGACCTTCAAACACTGGGATTTAATTTAGCTAAGGCCACCTGGTTAGTTAACACTACAGGCTCTACCAGTCAAGCTGGCCCCTGCCCAATCAAAACGTCCATGTATTGTAGAAGGGAATAAAGTCCCCACGGTGCATATGAGTAAGGTTTTAGGGAAGACCGTTTGGATTAGTCCTGCCTCAAGGAAAGGCAAACCCATCTGTGGGACTATTTTTGCTCAAGGACCTGGGTGCACTTGGTGGATAATGCAGAGGGATGGGAAAACGCAGCACGTACCTGAAGGGGGTTTGATTTTTGGGTGAGAACAATCTGTAGTGCTGAATGTGCATGTAATACTGGTTGCTGAATGACACTGCCACTGCATGCCATAACTGCTGTGGACAATGAGGATGGACTGCTCCAGGTACACCAGTCATGAGTGCCTGATGCAGCTCTCAACCACCTGACAGCAAACCAGCCCGCCTGCCCTGGAAGACATCTAGGATGGATAGAACCCACAGTCACGGCCTAAATGATTTCAAGAGACCTATAGAGGGCATCCCACTGACTATGGAAATGGTACCTGTGCTTTTGTATATCTATATCTATCAGTCTATATGTATATACATGTAAGGTGTACGGTCTGAGTATAAGGTTGATTGTTTAGAATAAGGGATGAATAATATCCTGGTTCTGGCCAGTACAGGGTTAATTTTTTCCAGTAGCCCAGGGAGGAGCTGTGGCCAGGAATCTGATGTTATTTAATATCACCTCATTGAAAGGAGTGATGAAAAAGGAGTCTGTCTTTTCTGAGGAGAAGGTGTTCTTTTGGATTGAAAAAATGTGGTAGGAGAGAGATAACCAGTGTTTTTTTATCATTATGGCCTTCTGTGTCAACTAAGGCTTTTTTGTCTTATCCCTCTGATTATTAATATTGTTGCTGTTATTGTTCATTTTCTTATCTCATTGCAAAATTGTTCTTATCTTAACCTGTGGTCTTTGCCTTTTGTTCTTCCAGCTGGAATGGGAAAAGGGCATGAGCAGCAGTGTGGTTTTAGTGGGACTTCTAAATTGGAGAATACCATTCCTAAATCATGACAATTTTATAGCAAATTCCACATGCAAAGGTACTCTTTACAATTCAATTCAAAAGTTCTGTAGGAACATCTGAAAAATATTTGCTGCATAAGTTACTCATGCATGCACTTTATTTAATAGCAGTCATACTTAAAATTTCTTTTTCATACCACAAAATCACTTCAACAACTTATTTTTTCTTCTTGCCTAGCTAAATGGCATGCAATTTTATTTCCTTTCATAGAATAATTATCTTACACATAAAAAATACGCTGTTTTTCCACACCTTTCTGCTCAGACTACATGAAGTATGACACTCTCTGCCACACCCTGCACATAAACTTGGGTCAATTTAGCTGTTGCTAATTTCAAGAACAACAGGTGCTGCAGAGGCACTTAACAGAAATTGGCAGACTGTGGCTAATTTTGCAGTGTGAAGCACCTTAAGTACTTTAATATACTTTTCTTCTGTGGGTAGCTGAATTCATGGAAGAATAGCAGTATATGAAACAATTTCAATCAAACTGAAGCAGTCTTTTTCTTCAGAAAATAAACCCAACAAATTCTTGGTTTTATGAACATCTTGCTGATCTTTGGAGTGCCACTTTGTGTATCTGGCATAAAAAATTATTTTGTTTGTGATCCATGAATGCAGATACTGTCTTGAATATCAGCATTTCAAGAAATAAATGGACTAAATACTACTTCTTGTAAAAAATTCTTTCTTTTCAGCATTCTTATTAATGAATTAGTTGAGCAACAGTCTATCTGATTTTAGGTCTCCTAGAAAAAGTGCAAAATTGCCATCTGGCCCACAGTTAATTTTGCTGAAAACTTGCTCTGCCAGTTCAGGTTTTCTATGAAAAGAATCAAAAGTAACACTTGCACTCAAATGTTATACTTTAACTTTTTGTAGAGTATCATGTTCTACAGATAGTGTAAACTCTACATTCTTTGTTCTGAACACTCCTATCAACAGATTCCATCAAAATGCGGTTCTGCCATTTGTTTCGTATCATGTTTGGGTTTGCACAGGTCACATACTAATACTGAAGAAATCACAGTCTTGCACAGAATGACAAATTTAACAAAACAAAAGTAGCAATCTGGTGTGAATGTGATCTGCATGACCTGTCCTTTTCCCAGCCTTACTTTCCCCTTGTAATTTCTACAAAATTCTGGATAACCATTTATCTTCTGATTTGTTTCCAAATAATTTTCTCCCTCCTTTTCTTTCTTATCCCAGACATCTAAATATATTCCTGCCTTCCAAATACAAGAGGCCTCTTTATCTCTCTTCTTTGTGACTTTACCCTGTCTCAAAGAGCAGATCAAAGGTAAAAAAGAAACATAGGCAACCAAAAATACGCTAAGAATCAAGTTGTGTGAGTCATTATAGACATAAGGAAATCATAAAAACATGTAGTAAAAGAGTCTTTTTCATTTAGCACAATATTTGTAGTTTCAGAGGAGATCTCGTCCGGTACTTTCTCCTATGAGTATTCATCTCTAACACATCTTGCTGATCAATGAGTATCATATATACTGAGGATCAAGTGGTTCGAAAATTTGCTTGGGAAATTAGCATGGGTCACACTTCATCATATTGCAGTAATTAAAACTTTGAGGACAACATGCGAGTTCAAGGATTTCTTCCGTCTTTATAGCAAGTCACTAGATGAGATCTATGAAAAATATTTAGAGAAGAAACTGAAACTCTGACTTATTTTTATGTGTTTGCTTGGGAGTCTTTTTTTGCAGAAGTATTGTTTCCACAAAAGAATGCTTCCACTTGACATTGCAGATGTATTTGGAACCTGGAGCTTCTCTTTTAACATAGATTTGAAAAAAAGGCTGTTACATCACAGGCAAATGATCTAATAATTGGGCTGTTACTTAAAAGTGACAATAATTATTCTCTAACTGAAAAGAATAAAAAATGTACTATTATTATTATTATTGCACTTGATGACTGTTTAAACAATCCTGTTGTTCTATTGTTATACATTGTAAGTGATGTCTTCTTGCTAAGTAATAAAATTTCGTAATGGTCTATGCTCACCAAATTGTAAAACTTGAGAAAAAAAAGTAGACTATAAAATATATTGAAAACCTTGTCCTACAGAATACGGACTAAGTTTTAAACTTAATAAGACCTAAATACTGTCTCGGCAGCACATGAGTTACATTCATCAGTTCGCATATAAGGCAGTCCTAACTGAAGAAATAAATTAATTATGGGATCCTAAATTTGAAACATAAAATCCTAAGATCAAAGGACTCAAATTTTCAAAAGACTTTTTTATGACTACTATCAGAATGTGTACTGTACAAAGTTCTTTATCTTCTAGTAAACATGTTCCCAGGAGAGGCAATTTAAGACTGTAAAGTTGTTAACACAGAGTCTATGTGTAACACAGGGGTAATGAGGAGGTGGCAAAACTCCTTCACCAGCTTGAGTGGAACTAAAGGTAATCAAAAAAATAACCCCTGTCAGCGATGTTTAGACATAACCAAAGATAAAACATGTAACGTAACCAAAGAAAGTAGTCCTTCTTAAATTAAAAAAAAAAAATATTAATGAAGGTTTCTCTTCAGAAATATATTCTGATTTATATTTCTGCAACAGCTGTACTTTTACCCTCTTGAGTGACAAATGTGTTATTTAGTCTCAGTGGTACATCTGACACTGTAGTTTTACATATTTTTTAACAACTGAAGCTTGGTTTCATATCCATATTCAAATGATGTAAAAGAGAGTTATTTCTCCTGCTATCAGCTTAACAAAAAATTTCCTTGACTGAGCTATAATCTTTTAATTATCAGTTTAAAAGATTTTGACATCGGGACAGTAGCAAGTTAGATAGAAAAACTTAATTTGAATATTGAGGGTTTATATCATCTTTATGATATTTTTCTTTGAAAAACAGGTATGGATTCACATCTCTGCTTCTTCTACTCACAGCAGAAGCAATGATGTAGTGTTTATAAAAACATCACTCTGTTTCTATGGAAACCATTGTGAAGCCAGAACTTAAGAATGATAGTGTCAGAGAAAGATCTTCTGCACATACATATTTGTTATTTGTATTGTCTGGAACATTAGAAGAATTAGATTAATGTCTCTTAAGGATGAATTCTTTTTCTAACAATAATAAAGATGAAGTTAAGCATCAGGCTTGATGCTTAAACTCAGATCAGTTTACAGTTTCTCTCTTATGAAACGATTTCTAATTTTATAAGTAGTAATGTCATACCCTACAAAGTAACATATTCTTTTTCCTCTGTGCAATTTAATGAATAATAAGGGAAGATCAGGCATTTTTAAAAAATGCATAAAGTAGTATATTACTTACACAGACCTTTTTGAAAATGCACAATTTACTAAATATTGATAGAGAAACAGGACCAACTTCTAATGATGTTAAACAGATATTTCCTTATTTTGACTGTTGTAATTTTACTTTTTCTAGGACTCCAAATACTTGTCCACAGTACTTTCCAAATTGATGGATACATACATGGGAGGAATGTAATATTCTTTCCTACCTGCTAAACTGGAATTGATTTTTTGTTCTTTATTATTAAAGAAAATAATTTTATTTTTTTTATATACGAAATTACTGCCCCACTTTTTACATGATGTAGCTTTCACTACAAAAGGGACGTTGTCAATTTATTTGTGCTATTATTTAATTTGAGAGAAGCCAATTGCCTTATATTCAAGAAAGCAGCTTACTCTGAGTACTGAAAGTTGCTGACCTGAACAATAAATGTAATGTTGTTTTTAATGACTGACAAAACATTTTTGCAAAGACAAGTTGAAACACTTTTTACTTTCAAAAAGGATGGATGCTTCTCCTTCAGATAACATGGTTAATAAATAAAGGAGAAAAGGAGTTGTTGTGTCATCTCTAAACTGTTGATATTACTGAGAAAAATACAGCTTCTTGAGTTGTTTCTATCAAATTCATGACATTCTGGAGTGTTGGCAAGGAAATATGAGGTAACAAGGATGCAGTGAATACGCTTTTCATCACCTGAAAATCTTTAATTGTAATTGCAGTATATAATGGTGTAATTAGTTGCCTAAGTGACAGGATAGGCTTTAATCTTTCCAGCTATTTTGTAAAACGACCATTTAGCTCCCAGATATCTTTCTTTAGACTACATGAGTGACAGTGAAAGATTGAAGGAGATTTTTTAATCCTGATTTATCTAAAGTAAAGGAGGGACTTTACCTAACAGTATCTCTAGAAAAGCCCCATGAAGACAATGAATTATACAAATGTACTTGCTTACCAAAGTATTTTAAAAATGTTGTGAGAAACATTAATTTGAATCAAAACAAATAACACAAAAAAAGGAGTACCTAAGGACATTCAAAGAAAGTAGAAGGGAAGAGGTGTTTGGAAATGGATCTCTGATACTTAAGAATGGTCAAGAATGATGAGTCTTGACTGTCATGAGTATGTATTCAGAAATAAGATTCGCACAGCGCATGTTGAAGTGAGGTATTTCTTTTTTCATTTAAAGAGCAAATAAATAGCACTGATTCATTTAAAAATATACTTTTGTAGTGACCAGGGTAGCTTCAGCTATTTTTCTGCCTTCTGAATTTAAATTTAGAATACAGGCAAGGCAGATATTTGTGTGTCTCAAAAAGGAAAAAAAAAGGATTTATCCTGTATTATATAGTTCTCAATTTTATTGAAAAATAAGTAATCCAAGTGGGACACTTATCAAAATTTCCAACTCCTCATTCTCTGTAAATCCATTGCCCTCTTTCAGATGACTTTCAGGAAAACTGAAGAGAAGAATGAGGGATAAAACCGTGACTGAAATTAAACAAGCAAGATCTGTGTGCAATTTATTGTTGCTGCTGCCTATTTCGAAACTTCCTGAGAAATCATCTTTGAAAATTTAAGAAGCATGTGTCAGTGGGTATTATATAGACGCATAAAATGATGGGCTTTGCAGCACAGCATGAAGACACATCAATACATTACGATGGTTGTTAACATTTACTCTTAAAAAAATAGCAGATAAACCTCTGCATAGAATTAAAAAACTTGACGAAAGGGAGTCAAGCTTCTGTATTTATTGAACACTGTTTAACATAAAAAGCTATGCATTTTACAGCTGTAGAAAAATGTTTAAGCAGAACTTTTTCTTAATCTTAGTTTACTACAATGCTAAATCAAAGGCAGAATTTTAATTTCTTAACTATAATTTGGCTAGTAGCTTTATTGCTGTGTTTTCACACCTTTCCACTCAGTGCCAAATGCCTCTGAGATAATTTTCACTTCATATTATAGGTTATAGCAGAGGTAAAAAAAACCAATCCTGACAAACAAATAAAGTGTGCAATTTCCAAGTTATGCTAAATTCAGAATGTAATTTCTTCCTCTGGCCTTCTCTCTTTGTACAAGCAGAAAATCAGTATCTGTCTCAATATATTTTAGCAGGTACTCATTGAAAGAACAGCCCTGGAAACAAAGCCTCTCTTCAACAATTAAGAGCTCAAAAGTCTTAGCAAACCATTTTCATTTATTTCATAATTTCGTATTTCAGACATGCACATGACTTCAAATTTCTATATTTGCTATTATCTCCTAATCAGATTAGAAGTTAAGAAATAGGCATTTCTAATATTAATATTTAAAAAAATATTTTAAGATAATACGTTTTCCTTTACTTTTTAATAAATAAATTATGTCTGATTATCATATGGTTCCATATTCAAAAAATAACTCCTCTTCTTGTATGTGCTGCTAGAAGGGTTAATTTCAAGAAAGTTGTGTCAAAAGTCATTAACAGATATATTTGTGTGTCACAAAAAATTATTTTCAAAGGTTTTCTTTCATAGGCTTTTTTCTCCTCTTGATAATATAGACTTAGCGTTAAAGATTTATTTTAAGCTGCTGTTTTGGTTATTGAATATCATTAAGGATAATTGAACTTTATTTCTTTCTCTCTTGGGGAAGATTTACTGTAATATTTTGAAACCCTTCACCTCACTAGTTACCTGATAATTGTTTCATTGCTATATAATGGTACATGAGAAAGGATTAAGTTTAAAATCTCTCCTAAATATTCCATTTCACCACTCATTCCTGAAAACATCAACATGACAAAAAATTTAAAAGGTTTTAAAGAAGATTAGGCAATTTTTATGTCAAAGGCTTTTGATGCAAAAAAAAGGTACTCTTGGATGACTATTATTGTGAGTTAAATATTCAGGCTGAATGTGAGCCTCAATTTCCAATAAATAGAGAAAAGATAGTCTTTTGTAGAACTATTTCAGAATCTGATATTTACATATCCCTTTTACAAAACTTACAGTACAGGGATATTCCTCTCTTTCAAATCTTCCAAAAATCCAGGCCCTTAAGTTGCATAAAACATAGCAGTTTTGCCAGTTGGTTTATCTGTTTTGTAGAAAAATATTCAGACTGTCACTTTATATTTTAGAATTTTAAGGCAAATACAAAAAGCTACAATTCACATTTCCCTCATTTCTCTCCATGAACTATTCTTCATTTTTCTTCTCATTAAAAAGTTTTTCTTGGGGCATAAGATAAACTGATACAAGTTTATCACTAGTATCAGCTAAAATTCTCTTGAATATGTGTACCATATATTGCATTTCAGGAAATTCTATAGAGATAAAGGGAATTACTATAGTCAGTTTCACACAAAACTGGGAGATGCAAAATTGCTTTTTTGAAGTCTGCTCCAGAAAAATCTAGGCTCAATCAGTTACTAGTACTTTGCATATGAAGTGCAATTGCAGGTGTCTTGCACTATCTGTGCATTACATTATTACTTAAGAAAAAGTGGTCTGCTGACCAGTAGATGACAAAGGTAACATTGGGAATAAGAAAACAAAAGGATAAACAGAAAGGCTGATCTAATAATTGTAACAACACTTGTATCATTTAAAAAAATTTTAAAACCCTGTTTACCTCGTTCAACAATCTCTCAACGGCCTCTTTCAAAACAAGTTAAAATCTTAAAAGAAGTTGTTCAGAAATGAAGATAAATTTATGAATTTGAATAAAACTTCAGAGACAAATAGATTATTATTATTTTTGCAACAGTCTGATATTTCTCTTTCATCAAGTTTTCTCCAAAGAAAATAAATATACCAATTGTATTGAAGCTCAGGTTTTTATTTTTCAATAGCAACATACTAATCTTGTGTCACCACAAGAGTTACAACTACAGCTGCCTCTGTCCAGTTATTTCAGATTCAGCTGAAATGGCAAGCTAACTTAAATGACTATGTACTACAATATGAATCTAGTTAGCTCTTCCTTTGTCCCTGATGTAGTCATTCCCTCATAGAAGGCCATTAGGTCAATCAAACAGGACTTGCTCTTGCTGAAGCCGTGCTGGCTGTCTCAAATCAACTCCTTTTCTTTCGTGTATGTTAGCATGGCTTCCAGGAGGATCTGTTCCATGATATTACAAGACACAGAGATGGGGCTGACAAATCAGCAGTTCCCAGGGTCTTCCTTTCTTCACACTTTAAAAATGAAAACACAATGTTTTCCTTTTTCCAGTCACTGTGGATTTCACATGACTTTTCAAACGTCATGGAAAGTGGTTTGGCAACTACATCAGTCAGTTCCATCAGGAACATACCAGGACAGATGTGATGAGAGATGGGGTTTGCAAAGCCAGTGCCAGGAACTCATCTGGATCACTGCCTGTGCCCACTTACAAACAAGAACAATTCCAAGCCTAAACCAAGATAAACAAACAAGGCCAGGCTGCATGGTGCTGGGAACAACCTAGTCAACTGAATGAACTCAAACCATTCTCTGGTTCCATGGGTGCGATGCACCTTGTCAGGTCCCACAGACTCATGTACATTCAAGCTCCTCAGGTTGTCACGAACCTGATCTTCTCCCAGTTCCTTCCTTGAGGTTAATCTATTCAAGAGATGTGGAAAAAGAAATTGACAGTGAAGACTGAGGCAAAAAGATTGTTGAGTATCTCAGCCTTCTCCTTGTTTGTTATCCAGGCTGATATACCTGTAGAAGCACTTATTATTACTTACATCTCTTGCCAAGTTCAGCCCCAGCTCTGGCTTGGCCTTTCTGACCCCATCCCTACACAAATGGGTAATGTCCCTACGCTCTCCCCAGGATATTTGTCCCTCCTTTCACCTTGCATTGTTTGTATTTCCTTCTTACCTTTCAGTTTGATTAGCAGGTCTCAACTCAGCCATGCCAGTCTCCCTCATTACTTCCTGATTTCTTACACCTATTGAAAATTCTTGAGCTCTATGGCAAATGTTGTAAAGACCTGCCAGCTTTGTTGTTGCTTCCTGTGGACACTTTCCAAGAGGGTTCTCTTGACTAACTCTTTGAGCAGCTTGGAGTTTGCTTTCCTAAAATTCAGGGCCTTCTCTTTACTTATTGCCTTGTCTATTTCCCATAGGACTGCAGGTTACTTATTCCCCAAGGTAGGGCTGTCTATTAGCTGGCTCAAGAGGTTTTCCTCCATGCACTCCGGGAGTCTCCTGGACCACCTACAGCTTGCTGTGCTACTTTTCCAGCAGGCATCAGGGTGGGTGAAATCCCCCAGCAGGACAAGAGCGTGAGAGTGTGATGCCTCCTGTAGCTGGAGCAAGAAGGCTTCGGCAACAGGCTGCCATTGGTCAGGCAATCTGCACTAAACACCAGCCACAAGGTTCCCTTTGTTGCCTCAATCTCTGATTCTTGACCATAAATCTCTTACGGACATTCTATGCTAGGTCATTTTCATATCGGTATGACAAAAACAAAAAAAGAAAAGAAACCATAAAAAATAATTTTAAAATGTCATATCAAAGTAATTTTTACAAATTCTACCTGAAAACACAAATTGAAAGAAATATTTCCTATAATAGAAACATCTTTGATGGAATAGGTGAGGCTGACAGTCATGTCTGGAGATTGCCTAGCCTCAATCATGCTCAGGCAGAGCCAGCTACAGCACATTGCTCAGAGCTGTGCCCGTAAAAATTGGATTTTTATGTCTGCAAGTGAAAAGGCTCAACAATCTTTCTGAAAACCTGTTTCATTGTCAAAGGGCCAGTAACTGCTAAAAAGGAGGGTGGAAAAACCCTTCCAGGTGAAAAAAACCCCAAACCAATTTTTTTGGTGTAATTTTTTTGTCAATTTTTGTTCATTTTTAATTTATTATTATTATTCTAATGGTCAGTAATTATTCTCCTCTCCTTGAACCAAAGCTAAAGTAAAAGCTTTATTCTCATATAATTGGGTTTCTCATATAATTGGGTTATAATCTGAATCATCAAATGTTCTGGGCAGAAATTGGGTAGGCAAAGGAACCACAACAAGTGTGCATTGGATTATTTTTCTTATGCATATTACTGAATGGAACAAAGAAATTCATAATACAGATGTTTGTTCTAACTTCCCTATTTCTTCCAATGGTCTTTAGAGGACCAGGCTACGCTGCTCCTGAATACACAGGATTTAGACAAGAAATTCAAGACATTTCAATTTGCCTTTGAATGTCCTCTTCAAATTTCTACACATGGACCAGCTAGCTCACCTCCACATGTCACTTTGTTTCTTATGTCACAACTTCCAGGTCCATGAAGGTATCTTCGATATCCCAAGATGCCCAAAGTTGCACTAAATATTTATGATTGAACAAATGAATTCAAATCTATCCCATATTATAATTAATTTATGATTCAAGCAGAACTCTAAGTGAGATCTAGAGAGATATGGACAGCAATGACTTTTGAAAGTTCGAAGCAGCAACTTTATAGGTTTCTGTAGCATTATGCCTCCCTGGTGTGCCAGTGCAAGCTAGTCTGTTAGTGGACTTGAAGAATATGAGATGAGAAAACAAACTGCAAGTCTCTTGCCATTGAAAGATAATATTTTAAAACATAATTTTCTGTTTTCATTTCAAACCTTGGTGTTATATGTTTGGGAACTTTGAATACTATTTTTATGCAAGAAGAAAACCTTGATCAACAAAAGACACAAAACTTTCTTTTAATGTACAAAGGAAAAAGTACATATATGGTCATTGGCTAATTAGGCACAATGCTGGTCAGCTAAGGTGATGATCAAAGGCTATTTAGGAAGATTAACTAACTTGAAAAAGTACTATAAATATCTGGACAAAAGTACCTTCCTACAACCTGGAATTCAGTGTTCAAATGGATCTATTTAGTATTTACTTCACGATTACAGGACTGATAGATGTATATTTAGGTTAGACGTTAGAAGAAAATTCTTCACTGAAAGAATGATTGCGCAGTGGAATCCTCTGCCCAAGGAGGTGGTGGAGTCACCATCCCTGGATGTGTTTAAAAAAAGTCTGGACGTGGCACTCAGTGCCATGGTTTAGTTGAGGAGGAGGTGTTAGGTCGTAGGTTGGACTAGATGATCTTAATGGTCTTTTCCAACCTAGTTCATTCTGTAATATTCTTTTTTTTCTGCTCTAGAAATCTTCTGATTAAAATCATGAAAATTGCAATCATCTTGATAACATATTCAATGGCAACTGTTTGTGTGAGATGATGACCTTTCCTCATACTTCATGCCAGAAGGAAAGTTTGGTAACTCACCTCTAAATTCTGGCTTTGGGAAGGTTTCTGAAGACTGAAACTAACAATGTGGGTTATTTATTCTGATCTGTCCCTTGGTGCTAAAAAACTTTCTGAACAACTTGTTTGTTATCAGCAGGATAATTCTGTATTTCCTCATGATTCATGTAACAGCACTGTCAAAACCCAAAAAAAATCACATCATTATCCTTGGTCTTACACTATCAATATTGAGGTCAGATTTGAAAACTACTTTTATCAAAAATATATAGAAAATTGTGTGTAAGTCTTTATTTTCTTCAAGCAAAAGAAAATCATAAAATCAGAAGACTTATTGAATTACTATCTCAAGTACAATCAATTACATTTTATGAGGAACTAATCCTGCACATCTGTCTTTGTTACATTTCATAATCACAGTTGAGATTTCTTATTGTCATAGCATATGCATTTCCAAGCTTACAGTGAAGTAGGGTGCTTATTGCTAATGATTATTCATTTTCTCTCATGTAAAATTACAAAAGGATAACACAAGTTATGATAAAAATTATATTTGAAACTGTTTTGTATCTGACTGAAAGAAAGGTTGATATCTACATCTAGATGTTGTTGTGCTGCTAAATTTATAAAGAATAAAAATATATAATCAGAGAGCAGTAATGGTTGAGTTATTGACATGATGACCTTTAGCAGCCATGTAAAAGATGCTATCTATGTTTACTGTAGTTTTTCTTACTGCATTAGCTAATGGTGTAAATTATCTAAACAGGGAGAAAGCACAGCACAAACCATTTCTTTTATGAAGTATTAAGAAAAATGCAATTCTTCAGAAAAAAAATTCCATTCTTTCAGAAAATGGCTCAAGTACTTTCAAAGACTCCAATCCTGGCTGAGTGAGTTTTAAACCTCTATTTTCCTTTGGATTATACACTTTTCAGCTTTTCCAAAAAGCTCCTGAGTTACACAAGGTGTTACCACACAAGCCCTGCTGATAATTTTCTCAAGTTTCTCCAGATTCCCTGGTAATATTGTTCATATACTTCCTTCCACAAGAACAAAACCACAATAAATTTATATCTGCATGTATTTTTTGCTGATAAATAACTTGGGGTAAATCATATCTGAGGAATCTTACTGCTGTCTATAATGAAGTGACAGGCTTAATGAACAATGGAGAGTAGTGGGCATTGTCTATCTCAGCTGCAGAAAGGCCATTGACATAGACTACTGGAGAATCCTTGTAGTCAGGCTGATTAGATACTTACTGGATGAGTGGATTATTAGATGGATACAAAATTTGTTGGATGACTGAGATCAAGACAATATGGTAAGTGGTACTGAAGTCAGTTATGAGTAGCATTACTCCAGAGTCAATACTGGAACCAATAATCTGTATTGATGACCTAACAATGGGACAGAGGACACCTTCCACAAGCGTGCAGTTGACACCTGAGAGGAGTGGAAAATACACTGGAGAACAGGGCTCCCATTCAGAGGCACATGACAAGGCAGACAAGCAAGCAGACAGGAAACCCATGATATGCATCAAAAGCAAACACACACACATTTCTTCTCAGCTGCATTAACTTTTCTTTTATCTTCCCACTTCTTCCTTTCACAGTTGGTACAAACAAGAATGCAGTTGTATGACTGTTTTGTGGTTTCAAGGTCAGAAGTATTATGTCCTCTGTTCTTGTCCTCTCTCTTTTAAACCCTTCTAACACTTATTTTTTTTTCTTTTTTCTTTTTTCTCTATTTATTTGTTTATTAATTATTCTTTATTTCTCTTTGTTACAATTTCTTCCAACCAAGGTTCTTTCTTTCTTCAGCCCAAAAGGCTGACCTGTTCCATTCTCTTCCTCCTTTCAGGTATTGCAAACTGGTCAAGTGGAAGAGGACATTTGTATTAATTTTCTGTTTTCAGCTTGATCATGTTTCCTGCTAAATAATTCCAGTTTTCTAAATAAATGCCAGCCATCCCTTTTCCATCTTCTGTTCTTTCTCCTTTTACCTCCATTTTTCTTCATAAAATGTCTGGTTAACTTCTTCCAAGAAAACAAACGAAAAATTATGGAACTCTATTGCCTTTTTCTCAGTGTGATTTATTTTTCCATAAATCTATCCTTTTCTCCTTTTCCTTCTCCTGCTTCTTCTCTTTCTCCTTCTCCTTTTCCTTCTCCCTCTCTTTCTCCTCCTTTGAATTTTTCTCCACTTCTATTTGCTCTCTCCTTGCACTTGGCTAGTATCTTCAGACTAAAGAATGTCTTTCCTCGAACTCCATTTAATTTTCCACCTACCATCTCTTTTGTTTCCTTTCTCTAGTCTCTGACAACATATGAATCTCTCACAAGATCTCTCATAGTCTCTTTAAACAGTTCTGCATCCAAATCTGAGAGATAGGATGACAGTCTTTTCTTCTTTGTCTAAAACCATCAGAATCATCAGACAAATCCTTTTTCCCTTTTCTTCTGTGACTATTTTTTTCTATTAATTGCTTCTTCAAAAATATTTTTTTTAATTTCCTTTCTTCTGATAATTTTTCACAGTCTTTCTATTTACAGCAGTCCCAAAATGCTTTCCAACCCTGGTTAAGCTCTTTTTTCCCAGTTGAATTCTAATTTGGTTAACCTTACCCAAAAATTCAACTACTATTTTAGGCAAAAAGCATTACTTTATTTCTATATTTCAGGCCTCTCTAATCAGGCCCAAATGAAATCTTCTAGCCCATAGAAAAGAATTGTCACATCATGTTAATAGAATGTAATGTTCAACCATGTGGTTAGCAGACATATCTGGACTTCTTGCTGTATTTGAGCCCTGCAGTTGCCTCATTTTCTCAGGCATTGTGAATACCAGTATTTCCCCTACCGATCCTTTCTTGCATTTCATACTCAAATCCTGTCTAGGTTTTAACACATAAGTTCTCATTTCCATTTATACACAACCATTTTGGTCCAGGTTCTCATAATCTTGTGTTCTGTACTGCCCTTTTTCTTGAATGTTTCCAAAGTCTCCTCTTTGTTTTTATTGTATCAAGAATTAATCACTTGCCTTCATTTTCAAAATTCCTAACTTTTGATTATCTCTGTGTAGTATCAAAAGATTTTTTTATGCCTCTCACTAGCTCATGATATTAGTTCTCATCATCACATTATTAAATTTTTGAATAAACATTGACATGTAGTCATTCACAGGGAGGAATTCTTTGTAAATATCTTCAAAGCTATTCCTTTGTCTTCTTTTAAATTCGTCATTAAAACTATACTTTTCTAACTAAAAATTAGAAAAGTAGACTAAAACTACTCATAGAAATGCTTGTGCTCTTGAAGGCCTGTACTACCATCTGTCATGGTGACCACTATTGCCTCATTGCTTCCCTGAGTTTTCTGGCACATCTTTATCCATATGTTGTCCTTTTTGTTACAGCAAATGCTCTAAAACGCACTTTCCACCTTCTGGTTCTGTGCTTGCACAAGTCCTACTATCATGGGATTTTGAGACAGTGCTTGCTTTATGATGATTAATAAATATTTGGTAAACATTCACTGAGCAGTAACAAGAAAACATAGAAAATTAACACGAAAAAATATTAATTTAAACATTTAAGAAGACTTATTCCTACAAAGAAAGAGAAGTATGGGGGAAAGTTCTCATGTTTTGCAAAATTTAAAATCTAAAACCCCATTTATTTTAGATGGAGCTATTAATTCAGTTTATCTACACTTACTATCCCTGCGTATCATTAGATACTTCTGGAAATCAGTGCAGGGTTCTGTCATATAATTTAACATGCAAGAAAGAAAATATGCAAAATATCTTTTCTTCTTTAAATACCAGTGTATTGTAATTAAAAAAATGCAAATTTTCACAATGAGCAAAGCCACTTGTGTAACCTGTAATAATGCTCACTTGTAGAAATTGAAATTAAGGCATTAATTTACTCTGATGCATTTATATAGCTTTAAACACACGGTAATAGAAGAATCGGCCATTAGATGTAATGAAACATAAACCAAATTTTATGTAGTGTATGCAGTGCAGATATGGAATCTTTATGCTTGATCCTAGAATATGATATTTTTCACCAGATTCTCTTTCTTATATTCAAGCTTTTATCAAAGGGAAACTACTTGCTCCCATAGCAGCTGTAAAATTCACTCTGAGGATGTTGTATTTCCACTGTCTGTCTTGCTCAACTTAGATTCCGCTTTGTTTTGACTCACCCTTGACTATGCATGGGGCACCTATTTACAGCCTGCTTTTACAAACACATTTCTCATGAAATTATTATGCTTTTCTACCCTGCTTTCTAATTCTATATTTTAAAAACAAGGATTTTAAGGTACTTCTATTTCTTTAGTGTAAAAGTGATCTGTTTTAAAGAAATAAAACTCTCCTATTTTATCATCCCTCAAAGCATGGCAAGTTATACCATATTTTTCTTTACAAATATCTGTAGTGCACAAGCTTATGCAGAAGTGTGTATGTAAATCAACATGGAGCTCCATATAGATGTTGTTAGTACTATGCTCTAACTGTAGAAACATGCCTGAAATTACCACTGTCTTGTAGACTTCAAAGCCAAACATAAACAGTTAGTTTAGTGCCACACTACATTAAAAATGTTCCAAGAAATATTTTTTTAAAAGCCAGAATTATTAAAAAAATACATTCAAGATTAATATAAAAAGCAAAATAAAATTTTCCCTTAAAATCCCTGTATTTTGTGTGACATGCAAGTCTCATTTCAGGCAGAGATAAATTAGGTATAGAAAAGATATTGGCCTTGTCCTTCACTCCATAGTTAGCATTTAATCCAGAGGTAATCAACCACCAGATCTACCACTTTCTCAAAGTGTTATATTTCATGGGAAAATATAATGGCAATTCTAGTATAAAACCTTCTTCTGTCCATCAAGTGACTTTTTTTAAGTAGTAACTTAACAGAAACACAAGTCTAGAAAGTACTCTTTCTCCTAATAGATGTCTCACTATTTTCAGACAGAAACTTGATGAAGTTAGAAATATTTTTTCCTTTTTTCCTTCTTATTCAGTTTATATTCTGTATATTGGTTTTTCAATATTAGTGTTTCAGTTGTCTTTCTATAAAAAAAGTATGTTCGAAGACTTTTAGTAGTCATAGGTTATCTTACCTTGGATTCATCATTTTGCAATGAAGCTCAGCACCTAACTACTTTCAGTAGAGCCGAAGGACCAAAATGGACAAAATCTTTAACTCCCTCTTCTGACCAGATTTGACTTAGCTTAAAGGCACTAGGTAAATGATGTTTCACATATTTGCAAAATATTCGTGACCTTGAATGTTATGAAATAGTTTATCTTAAATTTCTTTCACTGTTTATAATCTTAACAAATATGAAAGGTAAAAAAAGTCTTTTTTTTAGCTCTGGAAGAATTTTAGTCTAGTGAGCACAGCAACAGGCTCTCTGAAGAATTCCTTATTAAAGATATAGTGAAAGATGTGCTATTTCAGTGGACCAGCTTTTATAATCATAATGCCAACAACATACAGAAGTGAACAGGGAATGGGAAAAGAGATGCTTTGCTATGTACTGTTAACATTCTACCCAATTCACAGACCAAAGGGCTTGAACTGCAACATCTACTTATTTAAAAGAAGTTTTTTAGTTTTGTGTTATAATCTGCATCATAGTCTCAGTCAAGTATTGTAAGAAAAATCATAGAATATGCTGTTTAAGGGTCATCATGCAAATCAAATAAGGTTGATGTCCAGAACTATCATGGTTAATTATTAATTCATAACAAATTCACATATTGATTTTCAAATTTTCCATCTTTTTGTGTGGATGTGTTCTGATGGTCTTTTGTTCAGAAGAAAATATTTTTAAAGACTACCTTTATAGTATTTCCCAATATTAGGGTTGGAGTTGCTACTTCTAAGGATGAACAATATTTCCAGAATTATTATTTAGAATTACATTTTGCTGTTCAAAGGTAGCAATCTTTTCTTCAAAATGCTAATTTTGAAGGCAGTAACTTTTTTTTTTCTTTTTGCATATCTTTCTCAGTTATAACTATATATACGTAGTATAGACTTCCTATTCTCCAGCTTCTGGAATACAGGGCATATTTGTGTATAGGTACGTGTAGGTAAATACTTCATATGTTACAGCAAAGCAAGGGAATTAATCAAAAATAGAAATTTTGCATCTGAATTAATCTAAATAAACAGGACAACTGTATCTCACCAAATTCTGAGTCCATCTTTTTTTTTTTCCTCTCCCTCTGTCTTATTTAAAATAGAAAACTGGCCAGCATGAACAGTCAGGTTGTCTTACTCATGGTGACAACTCACAGTGAGAACTCTACTCCTTTCACTATCTCCTTGAATTTATTGCTACCTTTACTGTGAACGTCTTCTGCCACCTGCACCAGAAAATTGCCTACGCTTTGGGACAAAGAGAATTTTTACTTCACAGGAGTACAGAACTGAGTGATCTATGTTACCCAGCAGAAATCTCTGACTAAATGATTCCAAGCTTCACATTTCAAATTTTTAAGGAGATTTGCTCACATATGTCTGTACTACAAAATCTGGTACTTATTTTTGTCTTGGTCTTGATTTCATTTAAACCTAAGGTTTAGTGGCAAAGTTATAATTTCATGTTTCATTGTTTATCACTGGACAACTAACTCTAAATGGTTGTCAGTCAGTCATGATACCATTTGCACTAAACTGGAATTCAATGCATATTTTCAGAATTAAAAGAAAAATCAGACTGGACTTTCCTTCATGATATTTGTCATTTATCAGTGGAGCTGTACTAGGTCTTAACAACGAAGGTGTTATACATACAACATGCTGCAATGAACTCCTACGGGTCTCAAGGTACATTTTGGGAGAAAATTACATGCTGTAGGAGGATGCCTTTTATATTTCCAAAAAAACCCGATTCGTAACATGCACCTAAACTACAATCTCTGCCAGTTCAGTTCAATAAACAACATCATTGAACACTTTAACCAAAATTTAAGCAATTTATTTTACTGAGGAGACAACTAAACAGTAAAATACAAAAATGTATTCATAAGTCACAATCATGTCACTGGATTACTCATGAGCTGTTATTGGCAAAACAGAATTTCCTTTTCAAAAAGTCTTGCAGTTCATGTCATAAACTGATTAAAAATAAGAAAAGAAATAATTGTTAACCTTTGTTAGTATACTAATTAATACAATTATTTATGTTTATTACTGATAGAACTGGTTTTAAATCATATTTAATTGATAAATTAGGCTTTCTGAATTCTTCTGCTTCCCTGGTCTTTTTCTAAGAATTCCTATATATATCTAGTCAGCAATATAGGTTCTTTTGCTACAATAAGTCAAGTTATTTTCATAATTTTATCAAATACTACTACTCTTCTGGCAATTTCCAATCAGGACCTTAAAAGAAAGAATATATTTTCCCTCTTCCTCCTTCATCCAATTGCTTGGGAACCAGGGAGAACCTATGTCATGTGTAAATATGTACCACTTGGAAAATAATATAAATTATTACTGAGAGCTTATTCTTTTATTGAGATTTTATATATGTGTGTTCACAGAATCACAGAACATGCTGACAGAAGAGATCCACAAGGATTATCTAGTCCAGCTCCTGGCCCTGCATAGGACAATTCCCAAGAGTCACACCATGTGCCTGAGAGCATTGTCCAAACGCTTCTCAAACTCACTCAGGGCTGGTGCTGTGACCTGGGGAGCTGTTCCAGTGCCCAACCACCCTCTGGGTGAAGAACCTTTTCCTGATATCCAACCTAAACCTGCCCTGACACAACTTCAGGCCATTTCCTCGTGTCCTGTCACCGGTCACCACAGAGATCAGTATCTGCCCCTCCCCTCCCCCTCATGAGGAAGTTGTAACTGCAGTGGGGTCTCCCTTCTCCAGGCTGAACAGACCAAGTGACCTCAGACACTCCTCATAAGGCTTTCCCTCAAGTCCCTTCACCCCTTTGGGTGCTCCCTAACAGCTTAATAGTTTACATTGGGGTGGCTAAGACTGCACACAATTTGGGGGAAAAGGACTCTCTTCTGGGAAGAAGGTGTTCCTTCTGGTCCAAACGTGATGGGGGAAGCCATCCAGAATTGTTTATTGTTGTAGGTTCCATAGTGAGCATTTTTGCATGTGGCTCAGTCTCTCTTTTAATCCTTTTGCTATTAATATTGTTGTTACTGTTCATTTTCTTATCTCACTGTTTCCAGTAAATTGTTCTTATATTAACCTGTGATCTTAACCATTTGTGCCTCCTATTGGAGGAGGGGGAGGAGGAGCAGTATGTGCGCAGTTTTTTTAGTGGGCACACTAAATTGAAGAACATCATTCCTAAACCCTGACAAGCCATGGCTTGTGCTTCAAGAAATTGCTTTGATAAGAAAACCCAATTTTTTCCTCTCCCTTTTCTACTGTCTCTTAATTGCTGTAAATGACACATTGGAAATTTTGTTCTGCCACCTATAGGTATCACTGTTATTTCATGAATGAAAATCACAATAATTCCGTGCCCCAGAACTCATTGAGTCACATGTATTCCATCAGTTTTCCAGAAAACATAAGGAAGTAATTTCCAATTAATTTACTAATCATGGTTCAGAAGTACTAAAAAATACTAATTCCTGTACAAACTGACCTTCTCCCAGCATAACATCTACTACAGCAGAAAGGAATAGTCACCTAGGCAGTCAAGAAAACAAAGGAGATGAGATGACTAATGTAGATGTTGACTTTTCTGTAATGTAGTGCATGGAATCAAAAAGCCACCAGGTCTCTTCTGAAAAGCAACATGTTAACTTCAAAATCAGCCCTTGAACTGGGGTTAAAATTTTTGCGAAAGGAAACACATTTCCTTTTTAATCCAAACAGTTCCAAAACTACTCAGTCTTTGGAAAGAGTTAAACCATGGAAAATCTAGTAAAATATTGGGAAATAGCAGATTCTTGTCTCATTTAAACACAGAGATTCTTTTTTGTACTATAAGCAATTCTTCAACTATATGAGCATGGTTAATCTTTCATCACGACTACTTTTCTAGTTAAATTTTGGAAAGACACATTCAATGACTAACAAAATTAAACAGATATTCTACACTGAGATTTATTTTTGATCTCTTCTTTCCTTTCACAAGCATCACTTTCCTGTGTTCCAGTGTTTTTAATAGTATTAAGTAATAAAAGCCATGGACTTTAAAAAGGTCAAATATGTCATTTTATTCATTATCATTCAAAATCCCTTAAATGCAAGGTCCTCATAACAAATTCAGGATCAGTAAGAAAATTTTTACATAATTTAAACAAGTCTCTAGAAATAAAAGCAATCTGTTAATCTTCATGTATTTGTATGGAATAAAAAACATGAATTAGTAAACTATTGTAAACTCATTAATATAAAATAATTCTGAATAATAAAATTATATTAAATTTAAGAACTTAATACCATAAAGTCTGACAAGCTAGATTTATACTTGTACACATAAATGATAGCTCTTTTTAGTGTCTTATCTCTTCAAGGATGATACAATACTAAGCAACATTTAGAAATTGTAGACCACCATAAAAGTTGTTCTTCATTTAATAAAGGTCTTTATTACTTATAATATCAACCTCTTAAAGTGAATGATTCTGACGAATACACACTTTCACTCTAGGCATTTTACTGGAAGTCTTGGAGCTGTAATTGCAAGTATACTGTGCAGTGTCTTTCAAAATTTAATAGACATTTTGTTTCTTGTGGGAAATGTGACTTAAAGAGTCACAGTTTAAAAACTTTTAAACTTTTCTTGTTTTGCTTGGAAATTAACTCTTGACCATAGCAACACAACTTATTTTAATGGGGCAGTGTACTGGAAAAGAGAATTAAAATGTTGCTTTATGTTAATCTCTGCTGTATTACAAATTGGAGCTTCTCTCAGTATGCCTTTTTGTACTGAATTGAAACATCTCAATCTACTTCCACTCCATGATTTTAAGAAACCCTTCGATAACATTTGCAAATTTCAGTTTGGAAATGAGTCAGATTTCATCAAGACAATTTTGGGCCATGGTTCCAACAGCTGTTTGAGATTTATTTTCTTACATTCAGAAGGTCTAGTACTGCCATGACTATTTAGTTACTAGGAGCTTACTTGAGTTAAATTATAATAAATCCAGTAACCTTCAAGTTGAAAGAACATATCCTTAGATGAGGATATCTACAAATCAGAAATACTTGTTTTATCAGCAAAGCAAGACCAAGATTCCTATCATTATGATCAAGAACCAGATCTCTTTACCTTTGATGAAAGAGGTTTATACATTACTAAAGAAATCGTAGTCTGTAAGTAAAATGTATTCATTGCTATAATAGTTACAAACTATAACCTTATGTAATTCTTAATGAATAATTATAATAAAATAAACAAAATTATGGTGTGACCTGACCATGAGTAAGTAGTTGATACCTGCATCTGTAACTTCTCATTTGTACATCTGGAAAACTTCAGAGTCCAACTGCCTTTTCTAGCCTTGGTCAAAAATTTCTTGTAATTTCAAAACAGTGTATCTGAAATCTGAACTTGGCTTCTAGTCATTCATGAGACGAATCTGCATTGTGCATACTGACCAAAAGTATGTGTACATGAGTAAATATAAACATAGACGCATACTTAGAAATATAAAAATATACATGGAAATATTATGCATCTGTGTGTACCTAAACCTCCAAGACAAAATCACTGTTAATGCTGTACTACTGTAAAAACTGTTGACTTGTATTGGAACTGTGCAGTTTCACAGAAGGTAGACAAAAATAATGACTAATATAAGTTGGCATGTTTAAGCAAAATAAACTAAAACCATAATAATTTACATTACTATGCCTACTTTTGCCAAGACAGAAGAGATAGCTATGACACTGAAAGATAACTTCATCATACCATAAGAAACCAATACCTGAAATGTCAGAAAGATTACCACTGTTTCCTCTACAGTTGTACCAATATTGCTAACTTTTATGTTCTAATTGATACATCAGAAGGCTTGATTTTTAAATTTATTTTCATAATTTTCTTTTTATACACTTTTTTTTCCTAATAGCACATGAAGTGGAAATGATGAGACAGGGAACAAACAGTTGAAAACTCTTGCTTAACTGCCACACTGAATAAAGAGAATAAAGAGAGGAATAAGCATTTAAAAAGTGTGAGAGATCATTTGACTTTAAGTGAAGCATGTCACCTTGTACCAAAAGAGAATCAGTTCTGATCATTTTACTGTTTTATATTGCCTTTGATTTTACAGGCTACCCAGTGCTTTGCAAACTTCAAAATGGTACGTACATTCTCTTTCGCAGTAAAATATAGAGGAATGTTAAGATTTTGATTTTGAAATGATGATAAATAGAATGCTTGAAAAAAAAGAAGCCTCTTTTCATAGACAACTATGGCATAACTATGCAAAGGTCAGTAAAAGTTGATTAAGTGGTCTAACACATTTCATACATGATGAAAATGTGTAAATCATGCATAAACAAGTCAATCTGAATTGCCATTATTTTCACTCTCATGCACCTAATAAAATACACAGATTTCAGTGTTAATTTTAATAGACAGTGTTCCCCTTCCCTACATGTACTTGTGCTCAAGGTTCTCACAGTATCAGTCAAAATTTCCCTRGCACTATATAAACAACGAACGAATTAACAGGTAGAACTCCTCCCAAGTTACTTACTCTCACCAAAATTATTATTTTAAGAATACCATATTTGATTCTGAAGTTTTAATCAGAGAGAAGGCAGAATCCAAACAAAAAAGGGACTCATGTTCATGGGAAGCAAGTACAGCTTTTAAAATTTATCAGTAAAAACAATTAATAATTATCAAATCTACAATAATACGGCAAAAGTGTTAAAAATCAATCTTGTATCAAAATTCAAGTGGAAAGAAAGAACAAAGTTGATCAGCTGAATTCTGACCTTTTTTTTGTAAAGTCAGTGATAATCTGCTCAACAATGTTTCCATGTCCAGTAGACAAGCTTTCATGCGGCATAGCTGATAATATTTTTTCATAGCTACAGAGTAAAAGAGTTAAACAATTAATTCAGAAGATCAAATTATTCATCTCATGATGGATAAACTTAAACAGGGACTTTTTTTTTCTTTTCTCTGTTGGCTTTATTTCACAATGTTTGAACATTGTAGATGTCTCTAGATTGCAAACAAAAAAACAATAAACTGAAAAATGCCTACTACTTGAAATTGCAACTCCAGAAGAAAGAATGTGGGTTATTACGTATCCCGTAACACGGGCTACCCAGGAAAGAAGGAGACTCTCTCTTTATAGGTTTTTTAATCCCTCTATACGAGAGAAGACTGCCTTACAAGGTAGTGAGTGTTTGCTTTTCCCTCCTTTGATGTCTTTAGCATCTTTAAGGAAACTAATCATTTCCATGTTATCCTTGGGTGAAAGAAAGTAACCTTAATAAGAGGAAGATACATGTCAAGCCTATCAGTTAATATAACACTTAATTATAAAGGTGTTCACAAGAGTGTTGGTTTTTTCAGCTACATGGGCTTCAATGCTGAAATAATTGGCACACAATAGCCAGCAGAGGGAAGATAATGGGGGGTGTTAGCTGTACTAAAAGGCACAGACATACTGAAAAAAAGATTTATAATTTTCACGCAGAGGTTGTTCATATTCACACTTATTTGGTATTAGCATTCTACACCCTAGCAAAGGCATCACCTTGAACTTTCTTCCTGATGATTATCCATTTTCTCTCCTTGACAATTGACAAGCTTGACAGACTCATTAAACTGCTGAATTTGTAATTTGCAGAGAACCTTCCTCAATAGCACCTGGGTAACAGCAGAGAAGTGCTATAATGTGAACCTAGCATGAATTTTAATACAAATCTTATCTTAAGCCAACTGCTGGCACAGCAACTGAGTTTTTTCTACCAGTCACAGAATAAAAATAATGTAACAAGACACAAGGAATTCCTGCACTATGATTCCCATGCCTTTTAAAACTTTTAGTTCCAGTTAGCTAATAGGTGTGTTTTTTAAGAAAACATTAAAACAAAAACCTCCAGCCTTAACACAAAGCAATGGAAATACAGAACGGGAAAGCTTGGAAGGGATCAGAGCCACTCATCTGGTCCAACCTTCCTGCCAAGTAGTGTCACCCTAGAACACATTGCACAGGAATGTGTCCAGACAATTCTTGATTATCTCCAGTGAAGGAAACTCCAGAGCACCTTTGGGTAATCTGTTCCAGTGTATTGTGGCTGGTGAGCCACTGGTACAACAGACAAAGAGAGGCTGCTTGTGAAACAGTCCATAGTTTCAGAGATTCCTCCCTAGGTTAGGGCAACAAGAAAGGCGTCTCCCAGGATGCATTGTTCTGGTATGCTAATATACCCCAGTTCTGCTTCCCTGGTTGGCCATTGGCCTCTCTGCCCCTTTGTTACCTTATATGTCACATGCCCTAGAAGGTTCTCCACTCCAGGTTCCCTCCATTGGCCCTTGCCCCATCTCCGCTCCCCCAGAGCTTTCCCATTGGCTCCCATTCCCTAGTCCTGCCTGTGTACCGCCCCTGTGCCCTCAGATCATTGGTCTCTGGTGCTCGATCTGCTCCTGTACTTAAACTTGAACTCTCTATTGTTCTCTGTCTTTGTCCCTGGACCCCTTCACAGTGTGGCTGCAATAAACCTCCGCCCATGGAACCCCATACGAAGATCCTTCCTGCTTCTTTGCTGTTGACCCATTTTACTAGAGCTATAAGTGCGTTTGCCCATGCACACGTGTGTGAGTGTGTGGTGGTCCTGCGAAGCGGCTTCACTAAGGAGACGCTTTTAGGAAGGTTGCAGCACCTTGTGCTTCGGCACCGACAAGCCGCAGTGCCTGGCTGGTGACACCAGTGCACAGTTACCTGCACAGTAAAGAAGTTCTTCCTCATGTTCAGGTGGAACTTTCTGTGCATCAGTTTCTGCCCATTGCCTCTTGTCCTATTGCTTGACACCAAGGAGAAGAGCCATCCTCTTGATACCCGCCCTTGAGATATTTACAGACGTTGATGAGATCTTCTCTCTGTGGTCTCTTCTAAGGGCCGAACAGGCCCAGCTCTCTCAGCCTTTCCTCCCAAGAGAGATGCTCCAGTCCCTTAATCACATTTGTTCCCCTTCCGTGGACTCGCTCCAGGAGCTTGGTGTCTCTTTTGTCCTGGGGAGCCCAGAACTGGACACAGCGCTCTGGATGTGGCCTCATTAGGTCAGAGTAGAGGGACAGGATCACCTCCCTCGACCTACTGGCAATGCTCTTCCTGATGCCCCCCAGGATACTGTCAGGAACACTGGGAATATTGGGAATGCTCTTCCTGAAGCATCATGTAAAGAATACCTTCTTGGCCACAAGAGTGCATTGCTGTCTCAGACAGCTTTTTTTTCACTTTCATCCTGAACGCTGGGCCCTGGCCTCCTCATCTGTATGAACCCTGTAGTTAATGCTATACTTACAAGGTTACAATTAAGAGTTTAAATTAAAATTTATACATCATTCAATCTGATCCCTTTTTCAGTGTTCTTGTTAAAATTTTATGTAGGTTGCAGGCAGAAAAAAAATGTGTTCTGCTCTAAAAACACCGCAATTTTAGTAACTTTGCAAAATCCACATTGTGAAGTTTTTCAAAGATGGTCATCTCTTCTACAGCAGTGTTGTGAAGGTTCAGAATTTGAGGGATAGAGCACTCATAATTCAGATGGAAAACAAGCCATACTGTTTTTTTCTCGTGCTAATTTCTCTAATACAGAATTTAAATACTTCACAGTGTACCTTTTAATATCATGATGATTCTGGGGTTATAGATTTCCGAAAAGGAAAGCATGGGTAAACATGAGGTCCAGTATTGATATGTTGACATGATCAGTGTAATTTGGCATATAATTGCATCTTTTCCACAAAAAAGGAAAGTAACCAACAGCCTAAGGAAATTGCAAATTGCATGTGATTGACATGCAGGTGTTGTTTCTGGAACTTGTCCACCAGATAATACAAAAAACCCCTGGGCATGAAAAAGCAACACAACTGGGGGAAAAAAGTAAAGTCAAAGTAATTTCCTACATCCAATTTTAGGACACAGATTTATTCACAAACACAAACTCTGTTTTCTCCATTTGCTAACCAATTCCATACATTCACATATGTGCTTGGAACACAGAGGTTGACATGTAATAGAAATAACTATTGCAACCAAACAGATGCATATAAATTAAAATAACTTTCAGGACACCTAAGGTTTTTTTTAGTGACTCTTTATGCATCATTTTGATTTGTTTTTATAAGGCACACTCTAATTAATTTGAGGCCACAATGTCTTTTTCTTGCCATAGTTGTAGGTTGCAGAACCTGAATGCAGCCTTGACCAGAGGGCCATGTTCATGTCTGTTTAGTGACAGAAAGGATATAATTAGGAAATATCAAACAAATGTTGAAGTTCAAAAAGGAAACAAGGGGATAAAGGGGCACAGCAGCTATTCACAAAGATTACCATTTTGAAGCATTAATATTAATATTCATATCCATAAGGACACACTGCCCATGAATACAAACCAAGCCTGATCTGCAAGTTACAGATGGAATACCCCAGCTCTTTAGTCATTTCGTTTGGTTATAATGACATATGTTAGTAAGGGCAGAGGTGGTCAACTTCAATGTTGCTGAATCCAATATATGAACACTTAAAATGACAGAAAGTGTCTCTGCTTTGTAGGTTAATGGGAGCGTAATAGACCTCAATAAACCTGTTTTCCTCTCCTCCCCGTCAGCAAAGGCCAAGCTCACTAATGCAGCATATGAATCAAGTTAGCAGGGGCTTGACTTAACCAAAGTTGGACAGGATAAAGTCGTCTCTGTTGTGCCAATGAAAAGATAGAATATTTATGATTTTTAAATGTTGAAAGACTGCAGGGTTTTTTTCTGAGATGCTTAACTTGTTCTGTAGGCAGATCTGCAGGTAACTAAATTGTTTAACTATGATCTATTTTTGTAGCTCTAAAATATACTCTATTTAATTGTATTTCACAAAATAATATTTCAAAATGAATAAATACATTTTCATTGCATCTTTATAGCCCTAGTCCGTAGAATAAGTCTCTTTAACAATAGTAAAGTGTGATTGCAGCCTGCTGATGAAATTCTTATACAAGTTTCATCTATCCAATCAAGGCAGATCAACTATGTGCTAAGGTGAGCTCTAGCACAATGTAGAACCATGTCCTTGTCCTTTTCACCAGCTGTAGAGTTTTTTCCTTGTGAAGGTTGGAATGTAGTAATGATTTTGTCACTGTAATATTCCTGCTGATTTTATGCTTTCCAGGAGAATGCAATAAGTATGTTGCAATAACATCTCTGTTTTGCATTGAAGGCTCACACCCAGGCCACAGCTGTCTGACTAAAGACCTGAGCACAAAACATGCATGTTGGGATTTAGTGCCAATGTAAAGTGTTAAAAACTGCCTGTCAGTTAAAGCAGTAAGCCTGTCTACCTATAGAAACAGAGAGAAAGCTTAAAACTAATGCTTTCAGAAAAATAGCTGGTTTTTAGTATCCCAACCTTCTTTAATTATCATTCTTCCACTGACAACACAGCCATGGAAGAGTGGTTGAAAATAGTTTGTTGTGCTTCATTTGCCTAACAGGAAAAATAAATGTCTGGTTAAAGATAAAGTTGAGGACTTAATCTAAAAACTAGATGATGATTTTAACTGGTAGGTGAATTAGTTTTACCAGAGTAAAGAAAATCCTTCCCTGAGAATGGATACTTGGTTTTCTGGATGGGAAAAGGGAAGGGGAAAGTAATGGGGAAGGGAAAAGAGATTCCATTTCATTACTGAGAGCTTTAAAATTTCAGTTTTGTTTTGACTTGGAAGAAAACAAATACATTTTAAAATAAAATATGAATGAGCCCTCATATTCATTGTTTACACATTTATTATAATACAGAAACATTTAAATCCTCTATCATGTTAAACAGTTCACAAATAAAATTGATAAAACATGGTGGGCTACCAAAACAGTTAATCCTCTACTTACACTAATATTAACTTTGACTTTATATTTGTATACTTGTATGTATTAGCCACATGTCTTAATCTCTTTTTTTTGCTCTGTCCTTTGAAAAACAAATGATCATTTTGGTGTTAGATCAAATATTCTGTCTAAAAGAGAAGTCATGGCTATAACATGTTTTGACATTTTAGTGAAAGATAAATAAAAATTTTTTAAATTGCAATAGAATTGTGATATACTGAAACTAAGCAGAGGAAAGTCTTAAAGCTAGGGGTTTTTGCATCTTATCATAGTACAGGAATTCAGAGAGTTTCTGGTCTTAAACCACGTTAGTGCAAAAATAATGGAAGATTTCCATGAATATGGTGTTAAGTCTGCAAGTTTTTCAGAAAACATTTTGTTTCAGAAGAAAAAGATTAAGGTTATATTGTGTTGGTTGGTTGGGGTTTTTTTAATGAAAACTATGCCTATATATAGGCATACACTTACATTTATAAATAATGTAAAATCTTCATGTTCCTGATGGACATCAGTGACAAGAGGTGTCCATATTGGGACCAGTGTTTTTCAGTACCTTCATTAATGACTACACAGATGGACCATGTGCACCCTCAGTAAGTTTGTAGATGACACCAAGCTGAGTGGTTCAATTGATAACACCTGAGGACAGGATGCCACCCAGGGCAACCTAAACAAGGCTGAGAAGTGGGCCCATGGGAGTCTCATGAGGTTATTGACAAAGTGCTGGTGCTGCACCTGAGTCAGTGCATACCCCTGGTATTGATACAGGCCGGGGATGAACAGATCAGAGCAGCCCTGCCCAGAAGGACTCGGGGGTGCTGGTGGATGAGAGGCTGGACATGACCCAGCCATGGGCACTCGCAGCCCAGAGAGCCAAACATGTCCTGGGCTGCATCCAAAGCAGTGTGGGCAGCAGGGCCAGGGAGGGGATTCTGCTCCTCTGCTCTGCTCTGCTGAGACCTCACCTGCAGTGCTGCATCCAGCTCTGCCACCAAGACGATTAGAGGAGTGGAGCACCTCTCCTACAAGTAAAGGCTAAGAGAATGGGGATTGTTCAGCCTGGGAAAGAGAAGGCTTTGATCTAACTGCAGCCTTCCACTACCTGAAATGAGACAACAAGAAAAATGGAGACTTTTTACAAGGATGTGTAGTGACAGGACAAGGGGAAACGGTTTTAAACTGAAAGAGAGTGGGTTTAGATTAGATGTAAGGAAAAATTCTTTGTTGTGAATGTGGTGAGCTACTGGAATGGCTTGACCAAAGAAACTGTGGATGCCTTATCCCTGCAAAGTTTCAAGGCCAGGTTAGAAGGAATTCTAAGCAACCTGGTCTAGTGAAAGGTGTCCTTGCCCATGGCAAGCAGATTAGAACTAGGTGATACTTATGGTCTCTTCCAACACTGAATGGAAAAAAATCCATTCTATGATTCTATGATACTGTGATAATCTTAAACATGTTAAGGGTATCCTAGTTTCCTCCACAGAGTCTACCTGGACTGTTTTAAATTATTCAAGCAATTTTACTAAGCAGGTTTTTTTTACATATTGTTGGAAACTATTAAAGAGGAAGCTTAAATGCTAAATGATCAAGTACACATTACCTGAACAGTCTCAGTACAATTTTCCCCTCTTGAATTTCTTTAATTTTATGTGTGTGTATCTCTTTGTGTATGTGTTTTCATTTTCCTAAGATTCTTATATGCTATGTAACCAGCAAATCAGAAAGAAAATCTGAGGAATTAATCTGAAAACATTTACGCAAAGTTTAAGAGATACAGAAAATGTACTAGTAATATAAACTGTAAAAAATTGCTCAAAAGTGGGGGTGTTTGTAACAAAAATGACTCATGAATGGTTAAAGATAAGATGTTACAGAAATTTACAGTTTTGGGGGGAACTGCACAGTTTTGTTTGTTTTTATTTTTTTGCAAGTGGTTCACCAATGTCATGCTTTACACTTAAAATAATTTAAAACAAACCATGAAGTCTAACAACTTTTCTAGTTGTATTTCTAGCAACAGTTTCAAGTAAACCTCATCTATAAGGATGCTATTTTAATTGAAATCTATTTCCTGTTTTTTCTTGTAACTATGTATGAAATTTGGATGACTTTATTGAAGACCACTTCAGTATTCATCTACTTCTTTTCTCTATCACCTCTGAATGATCTCTGACCTCTTCTCGGCTTCTTCTACTTTATGCATTATATTTAATGTACTATAAAGTACTATTGTAATTTAGTGTTTTAAAAAAATCTTACTTTGTATTTGTTTGCACTGCCATTACTCTTGTAACAGTACTGACTTTTATAAATCCATGTTCTGCTGTATCCAAATTTTTCTTCATTATTCATAGCATGACTTGAAGAGCTTCTATAAAAAAAGTGTAACTGTACCCAGTATTCACTGAAGTGACACAGCAAAGGGAAGTGATGGATTCTCCATGTTTTTAAGTTTTCAGACCAAGATTTTATGTATCTTTAAAAGGAATTCATTAGTCAAAAAACATTACCAAGGGATTTATAGAACTGTGTTTTTGTATTGTATAGTGACAGGGTATAAATAATCAAATTATCTAAAAAAATCTGTTAGGCCCTAAATAATGTCAAATAATCTTATATGAGAAAGTTTTAAAATGATATATTCTTACACTAAACATAAATTCTGTAGAATTTTAATCATGATCATTGCTACATGCATATCCTAATATTCTTATTTCAGAGATCCTATGAAACCGTACATCTTACAAAAAAACCCCGACCAAAAGCCAACCAACAGGAACAAAAAAAATAACCAAACCAAAAAACCAAGCCCAACACCAAACAATTACAATTTCCATTTCTAACACAAGAAAAAGTCATAGAACCAAGGCCTCTATTTGCTAACAACCATATTTCCTCTACTCTTTGAAATCCAAGGAAAGATTAGAGTTGCAGCAATTAAAAATTATCCATTAATTAGAGCTGGAAGCAAGCACCCATGAAATACAGGTGATAACCATAAATCAGAACAATTAGTCTGTCTAAAAAAGCAACATGATCAAATCAGAAACTCTCTACCACCTGCTCATTTAATCTTAGGTTGCAGTGTTTTTTTTCTGTCATGAGGAGACAAATCTGTATGGGATGACGTGAAATTTTACAGCTATGCATCCCTCAAGGTTATTCTTTGAAAGAAATTCTTTGCAGCTATGATTTTTTGCATTTAATCATCTTGAAAACTGCCAGTAGTTTCAAAAAGACATGAATAAAATTAGGAAGAAATATGAATGAAATTAGGTAGGTCTTTGTAGGTTTGAATGAAATAAATTGATACAGTCCACTTCCCAAAACCATTTCAATAGATATCAGTATTAAATGCTGTGATGAAATATATTATAATCATTCAAAAGAATCAAGTGAAAGCTACAAATCCTGCCATATTAATGCAAAAGAGAAAGAAAAAAAAGAAAAATACACCTTACATAGACCTTCAAGACTCCTGCAGTGACATGGAGAGAAACATAAACAGGTAAGGATAAAACTAAAGTGGCAAAGTGATGTATGTCGTTTATCTCTTCACCCTAAGTGCTCTGCCTATTATGGAAGGACAATTAGTGGTGTGACTCAGATTCTATTAGCCCATAAATTTTATTAAACATTATTTCAGCTTTTTTTCAGAGTAATTAATTTTTTCAGATCTCATAAATAATACAAATCTTCAAGGAATATCTAAAAATCTCTCCAATTCCCAGGAATAAAAAAAAAGAAAAGAAAATCAGCAGGGACAATCAGGAATTTCTCACCAAGAAAAAAATATTTTGTCATGGACGCCTTTGGGGTGTACATTTATTATTTCAAGACAAAAGAGAACACGTGCTTATTTGGATAACTGTTTTTCTAATTAATACCATGACTAATTTTCCTACTCTGGTCTCACTATTATGTATGGGTTTCACAGCAGTTCAGAGAAATAGAGAGATGACGTGCCAGCCTACAGACTATTGCTGTTATAGCTCACTCCCATTAATGCTTTCTCTTCCCTCTCGTCCTTAGCAAAGTAAGAATGATTGAAGAAAAACTTCAGTTATGTTTAAGAAACTGGAAGGATACTACAATCACTATTCATTAGAAGTGCTCTGAAACAAAAACCAAAAACATAACACTAAGTGGGTATTTTTTTCCTCACAGCAAGACTCCATGGCAACAATACTGCAGGATAGCTACTGGTCAACACTCTGCTAAGAGATTATTAGTCAGGGTTACTAGAAACTGTTCCTGAAAGGAGTAAAAGATAATAAAAAATTCTAAAAGGTGAAATTATCAACTGTGGGTTACTTAAATTGTTTAAGCTCAAAAAAAGGTGTAAACTTGAAAAATTCAGTATGTTTTGGAAATAAACAGTAAGAAAATAACTGATAAAAGCTGTGATTTGATGACCTTTATTTTCTTTGCCCTCTCTATAAGGTGGAACACAGTTGCAGCTAAAAATGCCCCCTTCCAGAGTCATATTCCAGTCTTCAACTGTAGAATTACAATTGAAATAATCTTTTTTATTGTTATGAGACCAACTGTTTCTTTCAGTTACTTCTGTTCAAACACTGTGGAATGCCAAATCATTGCTAGTAATAAGATTAGTTTCTGACCCTAAATGAACAAAACCTGAGAGTCATCTACCAGAAGATCAAAAATACTCAAGTATTCTTTAGCTGGAAAACACAAATGTAAATACAGTCAAACTAAAATTGTACCAACATCTGCATTTTTTCAGGTTTGCTTTATTAATATATCATTTGCAAGAATATCATGTCATGCTACAAACTGTACAAATGTTACTCAAATGCAAAAGCTTTTCAAAGAACGCACTTTGAAATCACAGTAACAAAATGGAATCTGTGAATACAGAAGGGCAAAAAAGAGAGACAGAGAATTCTAAATAATGGTGTTCTACTGCTTTTTTTTTTTTTTTTTTTCTCCTGGGAATGAGCCTGAACATTTATTTTTCATGATACAGGGAGACCTTGTAAAAAGCTGGAAATCCATCTTACGTACTCAGATGTATCTTAGGTCAAGCACTGCTCAGTAAACATCCACAGAATTGTATATGACAGGTAATATTTCATAATGGTTTCTTCACTCCTAAGATACCCAGTCCTTAATGCTGAACTACCATAACTGAATTAATATTCAGCTGAAATTGGAAATGTATCATTAACTCTTTTATATCAAAGTTAATTTAATTATGGAAGGAACTTTGTAGATGAGGCAAGGTTTGGAAGTTCAAGCTTTAAATTGAAGGAAAAAAGTATAGAGATTATTGCAGAAAAAGCAGTATTTCCCCCACATTCCCAGTACGAGAATTCAAGGCTTCAGTGTCATCCGTACACATGACACTGTTCAGTAGCTGATTGCTTGTTGTGCCATACAAATAATAGCTCTCTACATGTAGCAATCAGAGACTCAAAGTGATATAATTTGGTACAGTAAATCTCAAATTTTGCTTTCCTTCTCAGGAGAAGAGAACACAATATAACGCGAGTATTGTGGCCTGCATAACACAGAGTAACACAATACACTTGATTCTCTATTACAGCTACACATTGTACCACCATTAACTGCTGAGAAAACAGAGGTATCAAATGCTGCCAGACCGTAAGTGTAGCTTTTTACAACTAATTTGTAAGAAAAATGTCTACATCATGTGCAATTGTGGATAATCAAGTTCATTATTACTTTTCTTTGCAGGACTTCATTGTCAGAAGTGAACAGTTACTCAGGGTGTAGTTTCAGGATAAATTTCAGTCAGAGAGAAAGCAATTTAAAAGCTCTTTATTGCTTCTCTGAAATGGAGGCAGCCTTCTGAACTGAACCAAAACTATTGTTTTCAGGGCAAGACTTCATTGATAGCACCAATACATAAATGTGGGAAGGGTTAGAAAAAAGAACGGCATTACTGGTTTTTACTCCAATCATTTCAGCTGTCTGGTTTACATCACAGTCTCACGTAAATCTCTGATGGAACAATGTAGGAAGAAGCAAACAAATGTGGAAACTGAAACTGATAAACAGAAGAAGAAGAAGGAGAAATGTTTATACTGAAAAAGATTTATTCTTTGCTCATCTCCAAAATCATTGACATGAACTCATCAGGGTCAGCAGAAAAACTCAGGTAAGTGTCCCTGTGAATTAGGAGCTCATATTTTTCCTAGCAGAATCCTTTTAGCATTTTAAGACACTTGCCTGAGAAAAAAGATGCTGTAAAGTATTATGTGTCTAATATAATAATTTTGGGCAAAAAGCAGATATATCAGATATCCTAAAGTAAGATAGTAATTGTCCATAATTCTCACCAAGAAAAACCAGGGACATCATTGCATAACACTTACAAATAAGGTAGTTTGTGGAAAACCTTTGATTTCTTATGTTTATAAATACTATTGCTTTTCTAACCTGCCTCAAAAAAAAGAGAAGTATTTTCTTACAGGTTTCCAATGACACTGGGCTAGGAACATAAGATACAGAGGAGAGAATCCATGTTTAAAAATGAATGCAATTAACAGCTCTGTTTTACTATATAATCTAATAATAGAATATAGATAAAGTTTCAGTCAAATGATTTCTTATACTCTGATCTGAAATTTTCAAGTTGAGGACACATGCACAAAGAAAAAAGGGAAGGGAAAGGAACACTAAATGTGTAGAGATCTTTAAAGAACACAGAAGTTCTTGACGAGAGACTTTTCCCCCATCTACTTTCACCAGTCATTTCATCAGGAGCTTAAAATGTCGCAGTTCAATACAATTTAAAATGGAGGTTCTATTCTTTGACCATTTTTATCTTTTCCTTGATCTGAAATTTGGAACCACCACACGAGCACATTCAGATACTCAATACAGCAGGAAACTCTTCTAGATTATTTTTAACCGCCTTATTAATGGATCTGACTAATACTAGATTGTAGTTTTCATGTAGGGATTATTTTTCATATTATTTTTCTAGAATAAAATACACGTCTACCAGCTTGTAAGTATGAGTAAAATTATGCAAAAAAGATGACCTTGAGGAAAATTTCCAAAGAAATTTCATGATAGAAGAATTCATTTGGTGATTATCTTTTACTCCCGGTGGTGAACTGGTAGTATTTTTTAGACTGACCTTTCAATAATATACAATGTTAATTTGAATTTCACTTTTTTTAAGAAATCCAAACCCTCTGTACAAATGGAAAAAATTAAATCTGGAACTATGGCACATACTTCAGCAAAGAAACCTGAAAATATTTCCAGACTTAGCTCTCTGATTTATTTAAAAATCACAGCGATGTATTCAAAAAATAAAATTGCTGAGTACTACTATAAAAATAGGAATACCATTAATCTCTGTCTATACCACACTCTGTGGACCGTCACTTTATCTTCAAAAATGCAGACAATACAAAGATACAGACAATCCAAACATAGATAATTTATTTCTAAATTAATTATTGTTAGGATTGTCATGCAAAATTCACCTCCCAATAATTTTTTTTGCATCGACAATAATTGTACAAAATATCGTAGTATTTAGAAGTCCTTAGCTTCTCTCACAGTTGGCTTATGTTATTTATAGGAGCTAACCCTTTGTGTTTCAATGTTTAATCCCCTTTGCCTGACTAGATGATAAAACGTGAGGAAACATGGATTAATTTTCTTTCTTTTTTTTTTTTTGTTAATAGGCATTGCTAATGGCAATAGGATAGGATTAGAAAACAAATTTAGAATTGGAGTATCCTTGTAATTTAAATTATAACAAGCATTTTATAATTTTTGCACCTTGTCTTCACACACAGAAATACGGGAACCAGCATAAATTAACCATTCAGTAGCATGGATAACAAGCCTGACTAGCTGTCTAAACCACAGTGAAACCGTATTACAAGTCTTTGACAGAGAAATTAGTTTTTTCTCAAAAAAAATAACATATATTGTCAGACATAATTTGTTAATATATGAATGAAGCTCATTCCTGTATGGAAATCTGACACAATACCAACTGTGTATTAAATAAGTTATTAAAATCAATAAAAGAGCAAATAGGAATTAAAACACATAAAATATTGCTGCCTATAAATGCATACATATATATGTCTGAATACATATATATATTAAAAAACTAAAGCAAACCAAAGAAGAATAAAACACAGTTACAACAACAGCAACAACAGTGACAAAAAATAATGCCTCCAAAAAAACCAGAAAATTTTTTCATATTCTGGTTTTCCCTTTGGAAGATGGTACCTCCTACAATGCAAAATTTTGACCTGCACCAAGTACTAAAATCAGTGTTCTCCTGGAAATTTTCACGTTTTCCCCACCTATTTTTTCTAAAGAGATTTTAGAGTCTCATTCTTGAATTATTTGTTTATTGTAATATTTTTCTTATTAAAAAATAAACTGAAAATTAGGTGGCTGTTTAAACTATTTTCTGGAGGCAACATTCTTACTAGTGATCCTAATGAATGCGTTTGCTTGTTTAAGCCTGCTGTCATGAAGGAGAGAAGGAAACACTTTTAGAAGTACTGCTTTAATTTGTACAGAATTTAACAACACATACCAAAAATTTTGAAGTGTAAAAGGATAAGTGATATAAACTAGATACAGACCAGCAAAAAATAAAAAAAAACTCCTTAAAAATTACTGTAAACCAAGAAAATTATCATGAGTTATTTTGATTTATGGTCTCTATTTTCATTTCACAAAAGTAATCTATATTAATACAAACACAAATCTTTGCCTTTGCTTTATTAAGTAGGACTTGTCACATTTCATGCCTTTAAAAATAGAAAAAAGTAACAATATTTGGTTAATATAGCAGATCGTTTACTTAAGACTAGCACAAGGTGAAATTTAAATGGCTTTCAAGGGGGAGATATAGACTATTGCTTCTCCACCTTACTTGGCCTTGGCTTGAGTGTTCTGATTTTGAAAATTCTAGCAGAGACCTATAACTGGTAGTATTATAAATATGACATAATACAGCTATTAATTTCCAACCTTTAGATGGGCAAAGTGATAATTTCAAATAGATTTTATTAGAATAAATGAATGTGACTTTGCATTGACTAAGGGCTTTGTGCCGAGTGTACAGAACAGTTCAATTTTTACTTCGAGAGTTCAGCTTTATTTGATGGTGTAAAGAATATGCCACATGCATAAAATATTCTTTCCGGTTAGAAAGAATGGCTGAAGAATATTTGTTCACTGTGGTATAATAAGCCACTTTTATTCCAGAGAGTACTGATCCATCAGTGAGACAATTGGCTGAGTACTTTAAGGATCAGGTTCAGTTAGGCCTGCTCTCACGCCTACACACTGAAGAGAGCTAGGCACAGAAAGCCTCTGGCCCTAAATATAAGAGATGCCGGCTAGCACTAATCCAGAGAAGATAAGAGAAGGACCAAAATGCTCTCTCACAAACTAGCACACAAGAATGCCAAGGTAGCACAATTCAATCGTTAAGAAAAAATAGAATAAACAAAAGCTATATAGAAGGAGAAAGAAACTTTCAGTCAAGAACCATGTAGGCTACTAATCTCATCACTACTTACCCCTATAAAATATAATAAGCACCTGAACCCAAAATGTGATTTGTGACAAACCCTGTGTAACCACAAGTTATGTAAAAACTGTTAAACTTTGAGTATGTGTGTAATCACCAAATGAGAGACACTTGTACCTGTTTCTGTCTGCAAGGTAATTTATACTAATATTTGTGAAAGTTCATAGTTGAACAGCTCCACTGAGTAATCCAGAACCCAGTACTTGGTGTTTAACTGGCTACTGCATAGACAAACTATAAATTTGAGTAAAACAACTGTATAATATTTTACACTTTTTTCCAATTTACCAGAGAAACCAAATTCATAACCAGAAATAGCATGATTTCATGAGACTATTGTTATTTCTAGATTGGAACAGCAAATACAGGAAATTTCACTAGACAACACTTAGAGATACTCTTGAGAAGCTTCTTCATAGCGATAAAAATGGTGGGTGAAATTTTGGCTAATAGAGCAAATATCAGTAGGGCAAATGTTGTCATTTCAGTGTGACTATGTCAGAGACTGGAAAAAGTCCTAACAAGTGATTATTAGGATAATACTCTACTGGGGACATAAAATGGTCAGTTTCTCATATTAAAGCAAATTTCAGAATCTGTATTTTTATATGTATTTTTATAGGAGTTTCTGTCCTGAAATCCTACTATGTTCAGTAGTACTGTACATAGAATGAAATGGTTTTCAAGACATTTCATCAGAAGGTGTGAGGGCAGTGTCTGTTGCTAACAGTCTCAGAACTCACAGTATTGCCAACATTCAGAAGCCCAAATTATGGCATTCTTTTAGTGTCGGTATCTACCATCACAAAAAGTCAAATACTTCAGTTTCAGGTATGCACTAAATAAATATCACCAGCATAAACCTAAATAACATGGCCATTAAATTCATTAAAATTACTGTACAAAAACATAGCTGAAAAGAGATATGTATCATTGTCAACTGTTTGTCCATACTTTAAATAGTAGTTGCGTTGTCTCTAAAGCATCTAAAGCATCTGGAAAGGATATTTTAATAAACTAGAAAAAGCAATCTTACCAAATATTATAAGAATGAAGGGAATCAATACATGGCTTTTCAGCAGCTGTCAAAAACATGGGAGCTAAGAATGAAATACCCAAAATAGCTATAGAAGAACGAATCCATGGCTATGTTTCTCTTTTGGACATGTAAGACAGTATTTTTGTTGTGGTGGTGGGTTTTTTGTTTGTTTGTTTTTGTTTGCTTGGTTGCTTTGGTTTGGGTTTTTTGTTTGTTTGGTTTTTACTTTTTTTTCCCCTGTAAACTACAACCAAAATTCACAGAATGTTTTTTTGGTTTAGATTTGCAGCAACAATTTGGACATATAGCACTTTTATTGCTCTTGCTGATGGAGTTGTTTTTATTCTTGTTGCCCCTCCTTACAATATCAGAATACTCAATATTTTCCCTGTACAGAAATAACTTGAATTAGTATTTAAGGAAGTGAATCAACATTCTTCTCTTGCTAGATTTTTAATTATAATAGTACTGGAAGCTGGTCTTGTCAGCAAATTGGCTTCAGAAATTTTGTACTTGGAGACAAATAAGACCTCTAGTCACCATGCACTAACATGAAAATTTTACAATGCTATACACTTCTACTCAAGAGTTGATGTGTGACACGTAGAAATGGACTATTCCTGAGCTTCCTAATTCCTAACAAGTACATAGTAGAGGAAAACTTATTGATACAGATGCCTAAAATATTGGAAACTAATCCTAAATCTTAATGTTATAGTAGCATTAGTCTGCTTGTGTAGAAAATAAATTACTGACAATTGCTCAATGAGCACTTCTGTCAGCTCTCTCAATACACTTAGGTGAATCCGACCCAGACCCATTGACCTGTGTGTATCTGTGTGGTGTAGCAGGCTGCTGACCATTTCCTCAAGGGTTACTGGGGCTTCATCCTGCCAATTATCCCTGTCTTGCAGCTCAGGGGGCTGGGTACCCCCAGAACAATTTGTCTGACTATTAAAGACCGGGGCAAAAAAGGCATTAAGTACCTCAGCCTTTTCCACATCCTTTGTAAATATGTTTCCCCCCACATCAAATAATGGATGGAGAATCTCCTCAGCCCTCAATTTTTTGCTAACGTATTTAAAAAAACAGGTTTTATTACCTTTCACTACGGTAGCCGCATGAAGTTCTGCTTGGGCTTTAGCACTTCTAATTTGCTCCTTGAATAATTTCATTACATTCTTGTAGTCTACCTGAGCTACCTGTCACTTCTTCCAAAGGTCATGCACTCTCCTTTTTTCCCCTGAGTTGCAGGAAAAGCTCTCTGTTAGAGCCAGGCTGGTCTTCCTTCCAGCTAACTTGTCTTTTAGCACATGGGGCTGGCCTTCTCCTGGATCTTCAGGAATTGTTTCTTGAAAAATGTCCAGCCTTCCTGGAATCAGGACTGCATCCCAAAGGATTCTGTCAGCCAGTATCCTAAACAGGCTAAACTCTGCTCTATGAAAGTCTAAGGTACCAGCAGACAATACCCATGACCCCCATCATGCCATCTATATTGATTTGTTCAAGAAGGAAATGCATGTGGCCTGTTAAGATTTTTTTTTTTTTTACAATGTAAGGTCTTCTTTACAAAGGAATTTCTGATTACTTGAGATTTCAGTATCCTTTTCTTCAGTCTGTCTCTAGCTGCTTCTATGTAAGTAAAAAAAGAAAAAATATATCACTTCACTACAGAAAATTTCTGTGCTTAGTAAAAAGCAATTTGATACTTTGCAGCATTTTAAAAAGGCAGAAGTGCAAACAGCACCCCTAGTAAAGAAAGAGAGACCCTCCAAGCATAATTTATATACAAAGAGTTAGATCTATAAGTCACTCAGTCTGAGATTCATACTGTATGGGAGGTAAGTCTTAAAATGCAAGTCTAAAAAAATTCCCAATATTTTATTTTCCAAATGCTGCACCCCACTTCCACTGGAAAGACTTGATGTGGATATTCTGTTCTAACAGAATATCATATACAAGATTAAAAAAATTAAAATTTTCAAATATATTATTTATAGGATTTATACAAAAGATGATAGTATTTTAGAATGCACTAGTAAAATCTGTATTTGTCATAACTAAAGGCATTGTTATTTTGCTGATTTTATATGTATCTAGATGTATGATTATGCCTATACATATGATTGTTACATATAAATATGTTGCTAGTTTATTATGTGTATTATGTGTGTATAACATAATAGACTTCTATATGTATATTTACTTACTTATAAAAAAAACATAAATAGTTTGCATATATATGTATATATTGACCAATGTTGTTAGCTGAAAGAAGAATGGGGGACACTACAGGAGTGTACAGTTCTTGACAGATAATTAAGTACAGCAGCAAATTTTCCCTTTATTTGGATAGAAAATAGATACAATTATTGAAAAATCTTTTGGCTTTCCAAGCAACTGAAAATCTAGTAGATGATTAGGAGAACAAGACTATGCCTTGGAAACAATGGAAACAATTACTGTTACAATGATGAACCTTTTCTTTTGGATTACCAGACATTTCATTTATAAGAAAGAGATGAGAACACATGAACTGCTTGATATTGTCATCTATAACACTCCCAGTGAAGTGAATGTATATTCCAGGACATAAAGAAACCCTAAAAAACCCTAGTGACAAGAGCACCCATTTGCTGAAGAGTGAACAGTTTGGGTTTGCTTGGTCTGGATTTGAGTTGTTCCTGTAGATGAATCCTCAGTTGTCACGGGAAGCTTCACAAACCGCAGCTTTATAAAGAAAAAAATCTCATTCATTCTGAATTTCAGTACTCCTTTCAGTCTGTGCACTTCTATGAAATTAATATCTTCCACAAACATATTAATTTTAAGCCTTGTGTAAAAGTTAGATAGTGATAAGGAACTGAAAGCTATGAAAATTAATTAACTGGAATTTGAAAATACATTCTGAGACAAAAGGATAGCTTCACTGTACTGGAAACAGATGCTGTAATCCAGATTCCACATAAGGCAAATTCAGTGAAACCTATTAAAAATCCCAAACCTCATATTTGGTAATTTCCTACTGGCTGTGATCAATGGAATTTTGCTATATTTAACCTAGAAAATACTGTGCACACAAAAGAGACATAGAAAACTTTATAGTACCATATATGAATACAAAAAATAAATTCAAGCTGGGTAAAATATCAGAAATGTTGCCGTTCCATTTAGGTATGTTGTTCATCTAGTGAAATTTTACATGATAATGCATGGAAATGCCAGAACTAGGCAATGCTTCAGGGCCTTGAGCTGCCTTATGCTATGTGGAGGTCTCCCTTGGAGTGTTATATTCATATTTGATGAAACTAACTTTTGTATGTGGGCAGTCCTGGACTTCAGAATCTTTATCTCTGTTTGTCAGCTTAGAGCCCACCAAAGCACAAAATCAGAAATAAACATTGACTGTTTCATCACAGCACAAACTTGAGAGCTGCTTTTCTGAACTTTAAGCACCAGGAGTCAAGAATTGGCAGTAGAGCAACATCACTATAATCCTGTTGTGACAGGAGAGCTGAGTCTCAAATCCTCTCTCATGCTATATCTGCAAATATGGATGTGTGAAACGGAGGTCAAAATAAAACATAAATTCTATTTCCTTTTACTGAAGATCTAAAAGCATTTTTTATTCAAAGGGTAGGACTGAGATACTCAGTATGTAATTAAGTAGTGGATTATAGTTCTACATTTCTTTTAAAAATAGAACAAAGGAAGAATATTCCACATTTCTGTGATGTGAAATTTCAGAGAGTTTTGAAGCACAAAATCAGCAGGTGGTAAACACTGAAGTTCTAAAGAGAGGGAGTATGTGGAGCCACAGGCTTCTGTTGGCTCTGATTAAGATCTTGAGAATGATGAAACTATAAAATTAGTATAACCTTTGAGTGAACCCAAGTACAGTGATATGTTTCACCTGCATTTAATTTATATATGCTTGACATTTTCACTAGCTCCAAAAAAATCATACTATCTTCAGTCATTAGCTTGAACAGAGTTAGACATTTGGTGTCTGGACTAGTTATGACTGATTGTAATAGACTGCACTAAGACATGTCCCTTTAGGGCGTGGTTACCCCAGCACTTCCTCTGGCAGCAAAACTGATTCAAGAAATTTCTTTTCATGCCTACCCAGAGATAATTATTCTCACCTCTATGACATGATTAATGTCACCCATCTTCTGTGTTGACACAAATGTTGTTGAACCATTGGGAAAACAGGTTCAGAGCAAGGATCCTATTCAGGAGGAATGGGACATCCCTGACATCAGAGCTTCGACTAACCAGAAGTTATTTACACAATCTTGGCAGAACCAGAAGACTTCCTAAGATTTGAATGACAACTGTTTTGAGATTCTTAACTAAATGGCTTCTTCAGGAAAGAAACGAGGAGATGATGCAGGAGTTAAAAGAAAAAGCAGAGTTAAGTGACAGAAAGGACACACAATAAAGGTGAAGGCTCATGCTGAAAGTTTGCAGTTTCCTTCACTGCAGAGTTGTTGACTTGTTGGTCAGTTAAAAGTCTCTATCTCATGACTGGAAATAGATACTGCTATTACACCTGAAATATGTCTGGAATTGTGAACAACAGGTATCTTGCTGTAGAGCTGTTCACCATTTGCAAATACTCACACACTGGTCCAGACCTGCTTGAGTGCTGTGCAAGTCACGTTATAGCTGAGGCCTTCATGGGCCTTGACAATTTGGCGTAGACTGTGCAGGATGTGTAAAAGGTTAACTACAGTCGCCCATTCAGGAATCTTACAGGCATATGAAATAAAGTCTGCACCAGAGGCCCAGTAGTTGAGCCACTTTTCAGGAAGCCAGCAGCACTGGACCTTTCAATTCTTAGGGCTACTTATCTAAGCACAAAAATGGGGATAAACCCAAAGAGAACCATATATAATATTGACTGACATTATAAGCTCTGATGTTCGTTCCCGAATCATCCATTATAAACAGAGATCAGAAATTAAAGAAACCCAAAAAACTCCTGTTGTTTCTTGAGGTTGTTTTGGCCTTTTTTTGTTATCTCTTTTTTTTTTTCGTCTTTATCTCAGTTTATTTCAATGTTCCATTTTTAGTACTTTTCTTAGTGATTTTCTGACTAAACAAACTCCTTAATCCAAACAAAATCTCAAAGCCCCCAAGCCTGTCAGTGTCTAATTTCTTGAGGCTCCAGATAGCTAGAAGCAGAAACTTCTATGACTGTATGGTGTGTATAAAATGGGGCTAATATTTCTGGATAAGATGGGCTATAATGGAGGAGAAATCATAAAGTTGAAGCTTCAGAATTTTTACACTGAATTTTGGTATTGACTTTTAAAGTTCTATTCCTTGCTTCTGTGATTATTGCTTACTTAGAATCACATACATACGAAGGTAAATATTTTTGATTTTTTTTTTGTGATAACAGTTCCAGGAGAGCTAACTTTCAGTTTCTGAAGTATTTGTTGGGTTGTAAGAAGTTAACAACACAGTTAAGAGGACCATCATCTCGTTTAGCAAGAATATGGACAATTATTTTAAATATACTATTTTCTTTTGGATTTTCTTGTTCTTTGTTTTGTTTCGACACCTTCTGTAAGAGTGTCTGTAAACACAGTAGTGTAAGACCATACCTCTTCAACTGGTAACTTCTAACTGGAAGTAGATCCAATCCGAGAAGGCAATGACTCATTTTTATTTTTAGCAACTTTTTTTCAACTACCCTCCATTCCAGGTGATTATGATCACCTCAGTTGTGTCAACTCAACTACTTTGTAGTTTTGGGGTTTTTTGTGGGTTTGGTGTAGAGTTGGTTTTATGTTTTTGTTTTTTAACATTTCACAAAATTACTTCCATTTTTTTAAAATTTAAATCAATAAAATAAAATATACATTTAAAGCAAATAAATGGAAAAAAGGGTGTTGCTCCCGTTCTAATGACATCTCATTACAGACTGATAAACATCTCAGTCTTCAAAGCTGAATCACAGGAGCTGCTGATGAGATAAAAGTGGAACATTGTATAGAATATATTTTTAAAATTTATTGTAATTACAGTCCCATTTTTTTCTTATCATTCCTAATACAGAACACCACCATGTAACATCCTAACTTAACTACAACTCCCAGCTATACTAAACCATGTCATCCAAGAGGGAAGAGTATGCTGAAAAGCCTAACAAGTGGTGAATTGTGCCCTGGCAGCCAGGAGGACCAATGATATCCTGGGGTGGATCAGCCACAGCATCACCTGCCAGTCAATCTCTCTCTGTGATGTAGGAAATAAGTGTTTTAATGCGTGATAAACAATTAGAACTATCAGGTTTTTGCCATGTTTTTGCCGCACAGCTAACCACAGTAATGCCTCAATAGGCAAGGGCAAATTTTTGTGATAATATCAGTTGGACTGGGGGACAAATAAAGGATATATCAGTCCCTCGTGATAGTAGCAAAAGATATGCCAAAACTATTTACATGCTGCACAGCACAACACATCAATAGCAGTGATTAATGTATTTCTGAGATTATGCATATTGTTTTTCCATCACCCATACTTAACATGTAAGAACAAGCGAGATACATAAAGTTTAACCAGACAGAACCAATCATGACTGCCCTGTCAATAGCATTAAGAGATATAACAAAAAGCAGAAATAAACATGAGGACAATAAAAGTAGACCAGTGTGGCCAAGACCAAAATCCTTCTGGGAGCCTTCAGCTTCCAAAAACAGCCTCTTCATTATTTTGAAGAGTGTGAGTATAGTCTTCAGGCTAACATCAGTGAAAAAAAGGTGATAATCACTTTTTCTCTCCCAAAATATTTGTCCCAAACTAGTAGATATGATACTGGTGTTCCTGTGCACCTTTTCACACTTAGGGGAGTCTGAAGGCATTGCTGTGGAACTGAGTTTTCAGTGAGTTCTCAAGAAGCATAAATTTTATCTCATGCAAGAGATAATCCTAGTAACTCTTCCAGCCTGCATAAGCTGTAAAAACATTAATTCATCTGACCTTTTGAAATCTAATCTTAATTTCTTAGCTAACAATTTCTTTATTCAGTGAAAACTTCCTCCTTCTTCCTTTGGTAAACAAATTTGTACCTTTTACTCTGAAGGATTGCCTTCATGCCAGTGCAAATATTTACACGCAAAAATGATAGAAAATCTGAGTAGAACAGATCTTTGGAGTTTATTGCTCTTGAACAACATCAAGCAGGAAGTAAGCTATTGCTTTGATACAAAAATGGGCAATTGACCATCTACAGCTTTCTTCCAGGAGTGTTGTAAAATTGTGGAACACTCCAAAGGACGGTGACAAAGTTGATCAGAGTTATGTTTACTCTTACCTTGTGAGTGGCTACATCCATTTATTGACACAGACTGCTCTGGTATTACAGTGCCTTTGAAGTAGATCTTCAAACTGTGACTGATGCAGAAACAGGGCTCCTGTCTGCTTCTTTGTCAGCAATACTATTTCTTAGGGACTGAATTATTGATCTATTCATTTTGAGTAGGCATTCTAGAAGAAAACTAGGATTTACTTCTTCAAAACTAAATAACCTGACCAAAAAGATGCATGTACTCAAGCTGGCCTAATAGCTTATGATCACTAAAAAATATTATGACTTGTAATGCAATTGAAAAGCAATTACAAGAGACTCTTTTATTATTACTATTGTTTTATTTTAAGTGGAACAGCAAAGCTTTGCTCATATCAAAGAAATCAATGAAAATCAACAAAATTATCTAAATCAAAGTGAACCTTGAAAATATGTGTGGAAAGGAAGTCCATAGGAAGTCCATGCCTCCCTCAATTTCCATCTTGTTCTGTTACCCCAAACAAGGCGTCTAGACTTAGACTGGATATCTCTGAACTACAGTAGCTTGACCTGTATCAATATAAACCAGTAACAAATGCCAGAGAACCACGGAATCATAGACTGGTTTGTACTGGAAGGAATCTTAAAGACCGTCTAAAGAAATTTGATTTCTACTTTCAAACCCAACATAAAAATCTAAGGTGAAAAAAGTAAAATAATTCACCTTGCAGGAAGTGAAAGATCTAGAAACTATGCAACCTAAGAGAAACAAAGTTTTAAAAGTGTTTAGTATGGGGCGGCATCCAAACTTCCGACAATTTTTTGAAATCCCTACAACACTTTTAATGTACTATGTATTTCCTGCGAAAACAACTGATTCTGATTTTTAAGGCCTTCACTGTGTATAATTTAAGAAAGAAGACAAAGTGGCACAGCAACATAGTGACAGAACACTACATACGATGAAACTGACATATCAGAAATCTTAAAATAATATTAGAGAGAATATTTTATATCATCATGTCAAATATGTACCTATTAAGGTAATATTTACATCCAGAACATACTTTCCATTCTAGGTAATCCAAAAAAATTTTTGGGTCCTCTGCTCGTGATTTTATCTTTAATGTAAAACAAAGGCTTTAATAACTTCTGACAGTTTGTGCAAGCACCAAAAAATATTAATTGTTTATTTCAATAAAAGAAAAGGGTTTTTTCAAACCTTAAACCTTGTGGTATAAATGATGCAAACATAAAAACATAAAATCTATAATTTATTTCCTGGGAAACAAATTCATAAAGCAAAACATTATATTGTCAAAATACGAAAACTGTGTATTATTTCTTAAATAATATTTAGTTGAACTTGCCTTTTTTCCCCCTAGCTGCATAGGCTTAGATAAATATGGTACTTTCCATTGGCATAACCAACAATGAAAAATTAATACAGTAATACCTATTGCTAGTGCTCTACATTTAATGCAATGATCATGGTTTTTATGTGAAAGGTTCCCAGTGTGTTATATTGTCCCTGACATTTCATTTTTCCATATTTTATCACTAGATTATTATCTAATGAGGGCAAAGTATAATGTTAAATCTAACACTTTCCATTTTTTCCCCAGAGTTATTCACATATTTTGTCCATTATTGTCCTCTGAAAATTCTTTATATTGTGGCTGTTTGAAGAAATATGTCGTATTACATCAACTACAAGATTTCCTTCACTGCTCTGAGAAATCTAATGTTTGTAGCTCTTGGGCATTTGAGTCATTAAGGGAATTTTCATGTTCAGTACCCTGTAACAGATTCAGCCTTCCATAATTCAAAACAACTTCACACCACTTATAGCAAATGGTCCATGCAGGAATGTTTGCTTTTCTTATCTGTCCTTTCCCCTTCCTCATAGTGGATTTTTAAACACTGTTTTAATTCTCTTTCCTCAATTAGTGGCAAAAAAGTGACATCAACTGATTATCAAAAAACAATGACAAATTGTTAAAACTGTAAAGTACTAAAATTTAAATTTGTCTCCCAGTGTTCTGCAAATAACTGATTTCCATGCTAACACCTTTATTCTCCACAAACATTCAAGTGGGAAAACCTCTTACACCAATTGAAGTCCCATCACAATCAGTTTGGCAGGCCTGAATCATAGGATGTAGATTTTGTCCTTCATTATATAGAGTGAAAAAAATTCTGAATAACTTCGTGTTAGGATTTATTGGAAGAGTTGAAATGAAAACTTTAGCCTTCTCTTACTTCAGTAGAGAAAAGTTTTTCTAAAAGGACATCCAAAAGAGAAGGATATGAGACGTCTTGAAGTCTGATCAAAACAGGAAATTAAAATACAGTGATAAAAGGTACAACATGAAGTATAGATGAGCTGAACTATGAACAGTTTTCAAAAAAAGTCAATAACAAGTCAGGGATTGTTTAGAAGTAAGGTTATTTTAAAGAAATCCATGAAATCTTTTACTGCTTAGTAATGCTATTACTCACAGTAATGCAGGGACTAGTATGCATTGAATAATGCTGAAGAGTGTCATTCAGCAAGCCTTTTCCATATCTGACTGCATGTGGCTGTAAAGAAAACTTAGAAGTTATACTTTCCTTTTGTCCACTTATTAAAGAAATTTCTCTACTTTATATTTCTTTAAATTTTACTTTGAAATAGATCCAATTTAAAGAAAGGAAAAATATTGTGGTTCAGAAATTAATGCAGCTATTAATCGAGTGAATAATATAATCAACGAAGTCCATTTTCCACTTTCATTTTTTTCATGTTCACTTAGACCTCTAAAATAATTTTTTAATTTAAATTTCATGCACAATCCTTCACACAAACACAAAGTGTTAAAAAGGTTGCTGTAACTCTAGATAAATCTGCAGACAATACTGCAAAACCTCCCCTAATTTACAGACTGAATTAAGCAGACAAAATATGTTATTAAATATTTTTTATTTTGTCTCTGAATTTCGCTCCATCTCAAGTTCCTACACCTGAATTCCACCATTACTTTTAGCAGAAACATCTGAAAAGGAGGAGATTTTCTAGAACAGAGCTATTATAACTAGGGACAAAAAGGGAATAAGATAAAAATCAGGAAACTCCAGACCAATCGGTGAACAATTAGTTGTAAGTAACACTCGGAAATATTCTGAAAGGCTTGGAGAAACACCTGGAAAAACATGGTTTTATTTAGGATTTCTACACAGGCAGGGGAGACCACGGTTAATTACACAGCATGCTTTGAAAATATTTCTGGTATTATGGATAAGAGAAATCCTCCAGATTCTGTAAAGTTACCTTAAAATGTGTCTGAAAAAGTTTCATGCACAAAATGAGCAGTTAACACAAATATTACTGCATGTAGGAAAATGAACAGAAAGAGTATATATTCTACTGTATGTTACATACTACTATTCTCTTTGAATTCCCTTAGCAATGTAAGATTATATAACATAGAAAAGAAACTATGGATTCTCTTCTACTCAGTCACTACTCTTCATTGTTGAATAGCTCAAAGGGGAAGATAATATTCTAGGAGGAACTTCCATTTTAAATTGGTGTCAGAAATGGGAAAACACTCTATTTGAGTTAAAAAAAAAACAAAAAAAACCCCAAATCTTCCATTTCATTAGCTATTTCTGCAAGTAAGATATGAATGCTCCATTCCATTACATTGTCTCTTATTTCTGTGTTTTGTAGTGAGCTCCTAGGCACAAAGACTTTCTCCTGTATTTTTTATTCAAAGTCTGCTATGTTTCTGTAGACTATAAAAGGACTAAACCAACATAGTAATTTCATGTGTGCTTTTGTAGTATAGATGGAAAGGTAGATGAGGGGTTGCCATGTTACGGAAAGCTTCCCTGCCCAGGGACTGCTCTGGCAGTCTCTCACACCACCTGAGCTGGGACTACACCCCTTCACAGCTACACCCTACACCTCGCACAGTCAGACCAGGTTTCTGCATAAACTCAACCCCAGGTTTCCCACAGCAGAGTCTCAGGCGTCCAGATCCTTGAAACAATTTAATTATGGTGCAATAACAAAATAGCAGTTTGATCTGGCCGCCTCCTGGGAGGGACTCCAAGAAAAGAAAACCCTGGACTTTTATACCCTCAGTCTGTGCAGTGAAGTTGTCGCTCTTCCAGCTGAGTGTCCAGTCACTTCAGCCCCTGCCATGTCTCTGAGTGTCCAGTCACCTGGTTGGTGCCAGAATTCCCCTCACACCTTGTTGTGCAAAGGGTCAGCAGTTCACATCCTCTTGCCTGGGGCTCCCAGCCCCCAGGGCCGAACCTGCAGCTCACTCAGCAGTTTGCAAACAAAGCTACCGGCACCAAATGTATTCCTCAGCAGCCCTAGACTGCTGGCTTAAACAAGTCCTTAAAATTCTGTTTCATATAAGGAGCAACCTAAATTAGGAGTTACCAGTCTTCCAGATTCGTATAGGATCTAGAACACTAGCAGTTTATTCCTTAAATACAGATGCTATTGTTTATGACAGAGAACATCTTGAAATAGTTACCTTACTTTTGGCCATAGGTCAGTGTTTCTCTCCTTTTTACATTTTAAGATCTCCACCTTGTCCTTTATAATGGTAAAAAATCTAATATTTTAACAATATTTCAAGTTCTTTTGGGTAAGATGGGTATTAGCATAACCCTTTAAAATTCAGGAAAGTCATGATGCATGATTCTGCTTGTGTAGTTAGAATTACAAACCCTGCTTCATACAAGTTGAACAGAAATTTAAAAGAAAAAACAAAGCATTTCCTGAGAGGCGAAAAATGCATTTATATTAATAATTCACTATTTTTAAAAAATAAAATCAGTTTCTACCTGTAAGAACGAAAGTTTTTGGTTTTCGGTTTGGAATTTTCACTTTCCCCTTATTCCTCTCAAAGCACAACTCCCTGAGAGGATAGCTCTTCTGTAGATGTCTTCACTTGCAGACAAAATAATTGTAAAAATAACTCTTGTAAGTGTACCGCAGAATTTCTTTGCCAACAGTGCTTATAATCAATGAAAAAAGTGTTCTCAGGCCCCTAAGGAGGAGCAGCTGGAAGCTGGACTAGCACAGAGGAATCCACCAGGCACAGCATCATAGTGGGCTTCTGGTTGAGAAGAATTTAACTGGAAACTTTAACAGTGTGGAAATTTATGGGACTGCGCTGCAGGTCTATGGTTCAGCAGAAAACAGATAAAAGCCTTGCTAAAAGGACACGAGTTTCATTTACCAAAGATTCCTAGAATGAATGACAAACAAGCAAAAAAGGTGGACACACTTCTATTCAGCTGTCAGAGGGGATGAGTTCTGAGGAGATTCTTATCTGCTCCTGGAAAATAAAAGTGGAACTCTCTGCTGACATCCTTTTCGTTTAGTCCCCAAGAGAGCTGTGGTAAACCAGAGAGGGTGGAAGGAAGATCCTTTTAAATCTTCCCTTTCGGAAACTAAGAGAAAAGAGTGCTTATCAGTTCAGAAATAAATAACTTATAATGCTGGTTCTCAAAATACTAGGTATCTTCTGAGAGCCTGAATTCTGGTATTGACACTTTAAAGATTCTTTTTCTGTTTTAATTTTGCATTATCCTTAAGTTAAGGTGTACTATTGAATTTAAAACATTCTTTAAATACAAACAACATCTAAAGAATAACAATTTATAAGTAACTGTCTAATGACCCTCTTTCTGAACACCATTTTGATTTAGTTCCTAAATTCCCTGTGTTTTTCCAAAATCTAGAATCTACAAAGCAAAGATCTACAATTTTCACTTACTTGTGGAGCTTCAAAAAGAAACAATATCAGTTCTTCCTCGTATCTTAATTTTCACTTTCAAAATGAAATCTTTAACTGATTTTTCTTGGTAAGATTAGGTCTTACTGAACAAAATATTTTGTGTGTTTGTGGCATAATGTGGTCTCTGTCAGACTAGATACTGAAAAATAGAAATACTGGAAAATACCTGCCTTTTATTTATTCAGGGAAAAAAAAAGAAAAAAGAAAAAGAAAAAAAACATGGCACAGCTCATGTTTTTAGTTCTTTCAGTGATTCAAATGACATTTATACCTCTTCGTCTTTTTTCCCCTCTTAAAAATTGCAATACTCTTTAGCTTTACTGGCATTTATCTCCCATAAGTAAATTCAAAGTAGGTATTATAGTGACACAAATAAAAAAGGTTTTAATTTCCAAAACTTATTAAAAATCTGTCTCTAAAAAAAAAAAATAGAAAAAATGTTAGAAGTTCAAATGAAAGACAATATCTGAATAAAACTAATCCCCAGGAGAATCCATGGCACCTGCCAGACACTGTAAAGGTTTTATAAATGTTATCTTCTGCAAAGTCGACTGCAAACATCATAAGGCCTTTGGTAAATATGTATACCAGCCTTTTTGTTTGAGCAGAAATATTGAGCTTCCTGCCATTATGATTATAAAATAGAGAAGATTATTTCAGATTTTTTTTAAATATTTGATTAGTGGCCTCTCTCTTTTTTCTTAGGATCAAGTTTCAAATCACACACAGAGTAGAGTGTTTGAAAACAGTCTTCCTTAGTAATACAAGACTGGCAAAACAATCCATTTAGAAGTCATTCATGAGTAAACATATAGAAACACTGATGCTGGAAAAGAAAAAAAATTGGCTGTCTGATTCACAGTAACAGAATGAGAAGGAAAGATTCTGCACTACAGGAAAATAATACTGTTTATATTGCATAATGCAAAATGCTTGTCTCTGGCAGAGGCAAAATACCACATTTTGTGTGTCTACAATTACCTACTGATAACTGTATAAAATTAATTTTATCTGACGATTATTTCACGTATTTTGTTCCTAGTGTTTTGTTCTTTTTTAGAAGAACACCATAATGAGAAAAAAAATCTAATAAAAATCTGCAAAACAGCACAGACCTTAAAATAATCATAGTTAGCTCTGTGAGATCTACTAAAATATATGCTCTGTGCTTATGTAAGCATCATCATTAAGACAGAACTTCTACACTTACCTCATTTTGCCTTCTTGCTGTTGTTACTATACTACAAATTTGAAACACTACTGTTTGGACAAAAAACCTATATTTTCTTACTTTTCTTCATAATACATTACTAATTATTTCCCTCTTACTTTGCTTTGAACATGGATACTCAGGTGCGGACCTTCAAACTCCTGAGGGAAAGATTTTTTATCCAGATAAAAGCATTTAAATTCTTCATCTGACCTCCTCATATCCAGACTTCAGAGAGACATTTCCATCAGAGTAAAATTTACAGCATAGGAGTTTTGGCCTTAACTAACATTAGGACTGTCAGAAAACATTTCAGTAAAAACATTCTGAACATTAAAAAAAGAAAGGAGTTGGGGGCACAGTAGCTGTAGACAAAGACTTGCACTTGACTGCTGGCCTACAGAACCAGACAATGCTGCAAAATCCCTCTCCCAGACATGACACAGAAACTGTCTGAGGGTAGCTCCTTTATTTTAAGTTTACTTTAACATACAAGACCTTTCAAAAGTATCAATCTGAAAGTCATCTGCATAACATTATTTTTATTAAGTTTCTTTGGAACAGGCAGTGTGTCATAAAGACGTGAATAAAACCAGTAATCTTCAAATGATTACCTACATTACAAAATGATAATATGTATATTTGTTTAAATTTATTTTTCTTAACTACATCACTGCGTAATAATAATTGCATTAAGAGCTTTGACCTTTGCTTGCAAAGAAAGAATGCAATTATTCTCTCTTGCAGCCAAACACTTCTGCTGGCAATTCAGAAGAAAAGAAATGGGTGAAGAGGTTTCTTAATCCAACTTTTAAAAAATGCTTAATTGACTTTGGACAATGATTTAATTATATCAAAAGAATAATAGCGTTGAGAGGGAGAATTTTCTGTCTATGTGCACATATTACATTTCTAGGAATCTCTTAGTACTAATATTTTTAGGGATCTAGATTGATTTTATCATAAGAAAGATGTTTGATCAGTATAATAAAGAGGTAAGATTTAGAACAGACCAACAATTAAAATTTGTTCAGTGTTTACAAATTTATGAAAAATTTATTTTAAACAATAAACAAAATAATTTTATAAATGAAAATATTCCTGTTTCCAGACACTAAAATTTAGACATTTTTCAAAGATATACCTTATCTGTTAGTCAGTTTTTAAGGGACTTTCATATTAGTCTGACTGGTTAAGAAATATTCAAAGTCTAATGCTAAATGTTTGACATTTGACAGGACAGAAAAGAATCAGTTGAAAAATAAATTTCAGCTCCCTCATTTTTATTTCTCCAGAAAAAGGTATGGCTTGGTTTTTAAAAGGAAGTTCATAATCCTGTTTTCTGATATTCTAAAGCTGTTTTTTTATAATCATCCTCGTAAATATTTAAGAATGTATACAGAATTAATTAAAAATATTTTTTAGTTTGTTAGTGTGCTTTGCATTTAAATGCAGTCCAGGATTAACCTGGTGAGCTCCAATTGTGCAAAAATTATCATGCAACTTCTGTTAACCTAATGTTACTTTAATTCTGTAATCTCAATTTTGCCTGAACATGTTTATTCTAATGACACCTCTGCTGGCATGAAGTAGTAATCTCCAATTATTGAATCTATTTTCACCTGGTAATATCAGTAAACATGATGCTTAGGGACGTGGTTTAGTGGTGGACTTGACAGTGTTAGGTTAATGGACTTGATGATCTTAAGAGTCGTTTCCAACCTAAACGTTTGTATGATTCTATTCTATGGTCCTATGAACACAGCTGCAGTTTGCATCTGGAATGGATAAAATATTTTACTGCATTTTGAATCAAAATATTGGTTTTAGGACATAACACTCACATCTTCCTGTTCAATATCCCTTTTTCCTCCCAGCTTGCCAGAAGTATATTGCTAGTGTTCCTTGCAACCATATGAAGTAAACTGCATTCAGAGTCTTCTGTCTGAAAATATCTTAATTTAGGAAAATATCCCTTCTCCATTTGACCTCTAAATGTGTTGTTCAGACTTCGCTTGTGAATATTTTCATTTTTGCAACATAATAACAGTAAGGTAAGAAAACGTCATTTTCCCTTCTTATCTTGCTTCCTCCCATTAAAACATTATTTCTAGTGATTTTGGTGTATTGTCAGGATACAAAACTCTGAGTACTAAAGAACAGCCCCATAACAAAAAGACATTTACTCATTGAGTCGGATACCGATATCTGAGTAGGCCTGAAAGCCACACAGCTACAATATTGAGGAGTTTATGCCAAATGTCTCTTAGAGTGCCCTGAAAATGTGACTGAAAGTATAGTGTATTCTCACAAAACACATCAAAGGAAAGAAAAAACGAAACTCATTAATTGAGGTAATAAAGATTTATGTTCAAGCAGTGAGGTGGTGAAAATTAATACCACTGTGCTGAATGGAATGGAACTGTGACAATTGAAATGAATTGAAGATATACCTCAAGTGATTTCAGTGGCTTTTGGAGATTGCTTTTAAATTTGGGGAAAGGAAAATGAAACATTCTCTCAGGAGCCAGCACAGATGATCTTTTCTCAGTATTGCTCATACCTTTGCCCCATTGCAACTTTTTTTGTGTGTGCATTCAAACAAGACTCATTTTCCTGTCTAGAGAACTTCTGTTTCTTTGGGGACTGGTATTAGTCTTTGTTCTAAAATCCAAGTCCTAAACTCACCAAAACAAAGGCAAAATTCCGGGTGTGCTCATCTTCTCTTATAACTGCAGGTTTATAGTAACTTTACTTTTTCCAAACAGACTTTATGGTATCTTTAACTTATAGAAGTAAGGATTAGCAGCCAGCATTTTAATGTAGCATCATACCACTTGGTAATCCATATTAATTACAATGCACTAATTTTGCTGTTGGATAACAGCATGATGGGTTCTTGACTTGAAAAAGACTTTGCTGTTAGTCATTCCCTCAATATCAAGCAATTAACCAATACAGTTCATTTCTGTTCAAGCTGTGCCATTATGTCTCTGGCATTTGAACCTGTTGTTATTGGGATAAAGCAAAACTATACAAAACAAAACAATACAAAAATTGGACAGGAAAAATGTTTCTATTCTAAAGCTCACTAAATATGCTATGCAAGAGGGGGACATGCAAGGTCTATGTAATTAGGTCTATGTAATTTTTTTTTTCACAATAAAAACAACTTTCCAAGCACTACAGAGAAGACAGCTATTTCAGGCATAGATAAAGGAGAAACTCAGTGATTAATAGGTAGCTAAACACATACAACTTTTTTTCTTAAGAATAACTTATCTTCTTTCAGTTGTCTTCTCTAGAGGAAAGTTACCTGAAGGAACAAAATAATCTGGGAGAGTTCTCTGTTGCTGCTTGAATATTTGATAGTAATTTACTAAAAGTCTTAATTCTTAAGTTCAATGTAGTCAATAAAAAGTTACCCCTGGAAAAAAGCGCCTGAAAAAGTTACTTTCTTAAATCAAGGTTAAGTCTGCATGAACAGTGCAGTGGGAGTGGCTTAGTATTTTAGAAAATAATGGATGACAGATTTCTTTCATTGAAACTCAATATACAGTAACCAGTTGTTATAATGAAAATATACGAAGGACAAAGAATTTTTTAACTTACTCTTCTCCAAGGCACATCCTGTTGTTTTGTCTCAGGATAGAGATCTAAAAAAGATTAAGAAGCATTTGATATTACTGGTAGTAACAGTCATTGTCAAATACCATGGTTTTCTTAATACACATATTTTTGTTTGGTGATAGGAATAGTCAGAAAGAATTATGATTTTGCAACACCACATACACACCTTAAAGCAACAATTAGCAAATGAAAATATAGAACTCCTATGAAAAAAATATAACTCCTGCAGTGCTATTTTTCCTCTTATTAAATGTTTCTGAATTTTCCTGCAGGTCACATTACCATAGAATCATAGACTGGTTTGGGTTGGAAGTCAACTTAAAGATCTTCTAGTTCCAACTCCCCCACCATGGGCAGGGACACCTTCTACCAGACCAGGTTTCTCAGAGTCCCATCCAACTTGGCCTTGAACTCTTTGAGGGATGGGGCAGCCACAACTCCTCTCGGCAAACTGTTCCAGTGCCTCACCACTCTTACTGTAAAGAATTTCATTTTAGATCATATCGGAGTGCATTTTTAATTGCAATTTTCATAATTGAATGTTTAAATTATCTCATAAAGGAAAGTCTAAAGTTATGCAGAATTTGATATTTGTACTATGATTCACCATTTCCAAGTATATACCTTTGTAGTTCTTGAAACATATTTTCAGGCTTGAATCAGTTTGCAGATTTTAATGACATTTAAAGATTAGCTCAGGTAAAAACTCTAAAATGCAAAACACTTAAATTCACTGTTTTCAAGCCTGCATAAAACAGTCTACTAAATATTATAAATTGTTTAAGTGTTTGGGTTTATTATCTGTTTTTGGTAAAGTGGGACTCAGGTAAGAGTAATTAGATAATAATAATAATAATAATCTGGGTAGGTTATGAACTTTAGTGTTCATCCATCTGAGTCCTTGATATTGTTGCAACAAAATATTCATCTGTAGAATTTTGATATGCCATTGCATAATTTTGAAATATTCATAATAAGGGATGAAAGCTTAATCAGATTGATTTGAGAATTGACATTTTGTTCACAAGAGATTTGACTACATGTAATACGTATACTAACATTTCTAACGTGCATATCTTAAGGTATTAGAGGGAAATGTTCAAAAGCCCTATTCCTCAATTTTTCCCATGCATTTTTCTGTCAGTATGCACCCTTAGTATATGCACCCCTAGTATTAAAAGTATATAGGCAATGTTCCACGTAAGTATTCAAAATGCTCCTGTTCAGAAAAACTTGTGGTGGTTACAAGTGTGAAGGACTGTAAGGTTTAAGAATAACAACAGATATAATTAGGAGGCTGAAATGGATCATATCCTGGTTTTAGCCCTGCAATAATTAGAAATGATGAATCTTAACTGTCCAAACAGAAGGAGATTGGTTGCTTCCAGGAAGAACATATCAGTTCATGGAGACAGAGGAAGAAACTGTTCTTAAGCAATTTGACTGTATAAATAAAGAATACTTGAAACTGATCTGGGATCAAGACTTTTCAAATATAATTTTGGGAATATGGATACCCGAGCAGAAATCAGATAAACATAAAAATTACAGTATTTATATCAGAAATGGCATATAGTGAGTTCATTACATGACTGACTATATGGCATATTACTGCTCTATACATGTAGTTCCCTGGCCAAAAAAAAGCCCAAACAAAACAACAAAAGCATTCAAGAAAGCAAGCAAGCAAAAAAAAATTACCAGATCTAAGCAATCTGAAAGCACAAAATTATTTTAGCCTGTGTTCACATTAGTTAGGCTTTGAATTTGCTTGTTTCAGAAGCTGAATTACGCTCTGGTGGGTTATTCACACTTTTATACTTTGCAAGGTTAATGTTGTAATTAGCAGTGACCTTAATGTAAATTATTAATTTACTCCTTTTGAAACTAATGGAATAATCTAAACACTGTAAATGCCTTCCACAGCTCACCTTTAAGAGCAGTGACTGATCTCATCACTCATTAGATTTGTTGAAATGTTTTAAGCGGGGTTTACTGATAAATATCTTTATGGAGGACATGAGAAGGAGTGCATCATATTCTGGAAGAATTCTTTAATTTTCTTTAGGGGGAGAGCATATCTTTGAAGTGAAAGGAAAGGTTACTGAATTCTTTAGATTCAGAAATGCATTTCTTTTAAGTTAAACATCAGTGAAAACAAGTACGTCTATTTCAAAGTGTGCAATTCATAACATCTTTAAAAACCCATACATATGTAACCAGCAAGAGTTTCTTTCACATGGCAAATTCCTAACTTCAGGATGTCTTTCTCAGGCTAATAAATATGCAACAGCACCAAATACTTATTCTTAAATAGAGTCAAACCAGTCATATCCTGCGAAGGCATATCACCAAGGTGAAGTCTGTTTCGCTCCTAAGTCACATGTTTCCTTGTGAAATAGGTACTCCCTTCTGCCACCCTTCTTAATTCACTCCTCAAAACACCAGTTTTTCTCTTGTGTTCCTTTATCACTTAAAATCAGTGGTACTGGGCAACAGATAACTTAGTCATTGGCTTCCGGTAACAGTTCAACCTTCTATCCCACAAGTGTCAGTTTCCTGAGACCTGAAGCTGATTTATGTTTTACTTGAAGGACTAATGTTCACAAAACCACAAAAAATAAAGAGTTAGTGTTAAGACTGACACAAATTGGAAAAAAAAAGCTATGCACTGGATCAAAGATGTGTTTTTAGCTTTTATCAATCAGTTAAGAACACAAATAGGTTTCTCGGACAGTGATATTTGGCCACTGTGAATTAACTCCTTCTTACTTGATTTACATTAGTATCAATCAAAAACAAGGTCACTGAAGTTTATATGTTACAATGATAAACTCTGAATGAAGACTATGTTGAGATGTCCACCTTCTTAATACCTCCACAGAAGAGACTCTTACTACTGACTTCACCTGATAAAGCATTAGACTGTAAATGAGCTACTTCATACTCCTTCTCTTTTCATGTTGTCTGAAACCAAAAAAACCCCAGAAGGGCATAGTAGCTTTGTTCTTTATAGAACTGTCAGTATTTTGGGCGATCAGTGTTTTGCGGTAAGAAAAATATTTTCTTTGAATAGCACATTTGTTGTTCTCTGCACTCCAAGGCTTACTGCTTTCTCACTGTATGTCCATGATGTATTTCATATAGAAAAGGAAAAAAAAAACTCTTCTGGACAGTATTTTGCTGTACTTGAGAAATTTTTTCTGGGTTTGTTTTATATATTTTCTTGATTATGTTACTAAAGATGCCTAAGCCTTAAGACTTGTGAAAGGCATTTCAGTATGTTGAAGATAGGTGTAGATTTGCCAAAACACTTAGTCATCTAAATCTCATCAATGCATTTTCTAAAAGGACCCGTAGGTTAGCTGTTCAGGTGCTTTTCCAAGCATGCTAAATACTTCAAAAATTCAGTCTGCAAGTCTCATCTCAGAGTTCAAAATTAAACAGGTGATGCAATGCCTAGACAGATGCTAATGACATCAACAGCTATTCTGAGATTATTATGGAGGCATCTTAATCAATAGCATTTGATCCTTTTGGGACTAGGACTGATGGGAGACTTAGGGTATCTGTTCTTGCAATTACGATGATATATGTGTGAATATTACTTCTATGGATATAAAACCACTGTGTAAAAATTAACTTTACTTACGGAATGGTATTTTTTATTATAGTTGCAGCTGGAGGCCTTTAATCTGGCTCTGACTGTTGTGCCAACTCTAAAGTGTTACTCAGTAGTATGAAATATTTACTATTTGAGACAAACAGAGATAAAATGGAAAGAAAAAAAAATCTATCAAAATTAAGCCTCTCTTGAAAACACACTCAGTTACTGTCAAAAGACTTGAAGTATTTAATCTTTAATGTATGAATATTTGCTTTATATTGGTTTATTGGGAATTTCAAGCTAAGAAATGTGTGGTAGTTAATTTTGTTGATTTCCTTCAAGAATCTTCTCTGCAAAGGCCAGCTAACGAGAGAATACCTAATTGCTTGCAACAGCTTGTCAATTATAGGTAAATAGACACATTGGAAAAGCAAGAGGGTTCAGAATGGGGAAAGTAAACTATAGAGTTATTTTGTAATAAGGTCCTTCTATAAGGGAAGAAGTAAGTGGTATCAACAGATAAAATGTACAGCTTATAAACACCTACATAACGGAAATAAATACAAAAGCATTCTCCAAGACATGGGTCCATAAGCACATTAGTAATTCACAACAGAGATAAAAAAGAGGAAAATATATTCAAAATGCAGTCTTGGGGTAGCATCCAGATATTTCATTGTATCACAGTTAATTTCAAATCTGTGTAAGTGACTTTTCCTATATAACTTAGTACAAAGAAGAACAGAATTTTATTTCCTGAATACTGGCTAGCTGTATGTAGAATTAGGACTGAAATGAATCACTAACAGTCACAGCATATTAATCTCCAAAATCCTCTTCATGTGTTACCATTAAATGATAATTTTTAAATATTAATAGATCTTTGGAAGCAGAGAAGAAGCACACTCTCTCTCTTCCTGCTCAACTACCTATTATATAACACAAATATTTAACATTCAGTCAAAATAACAGAATAATAAACCTGGATAAAATGCTACCTGTTCTAAAAGATGTAACTGGTGGGAAGTTTTGGCAATACTCTGGCTTAAGCGTATAGGCACAAAAATATATCCATGACCTCCATTTATACAAGATTTGTATGACTGTTAGTATAAAATAAGCAACGTAAGTTGCATTCAGTATCTTTGTTGTCTAAGAGTCTTAACTTTAACTCCAAGGAGTCCTTTAATTCCTTGGCTTCTACCTCAGCAAGACTTAAAAATTTTTCCATTGTTTTCAGACCCATAGATAGTTATAAACATTTTTATTCAACAGCTTCACTTGCAGAAAGTTCTAGTAATTTAGTCATATTTTGTTTTTTCGGCATAAGTTTGGACATGTGTTCCTCCGATGTGATAGTACAGAGGTGAGTAAGCCCCTTGGAGCATACAGTTGGGGCCCAAATGACTGAGGACATATACTTTTCTTCAAGTTTGTTAAGAGTTCTTTAACCATAAGGAAGCAGAAAATTTAAGCAACAGTGAATCTGCATGCTCATGCTATACCTGACTCTCATTCTGCTCTTATACATGTGATGCAGAGTTAGTCTTAATCATTATACTGATAATGACCTAATAAAAGCAATAACTCTTCATTGTTTACATTTTACATCACATTTTGTAAAAGTGCATCTTAACATTATTCTTTCAAAATCACTGCAAGACTCCGTTACTGCCAAAAATAGTAGTTATAGTAATGTCTTAATTAACTAATGTCTTAATTAGCTAAACAGCACTAACAGATATCAATTCAATCTAGTACATTCCAGTCAGATCCATCACTATCTCAAACTCTTTGACCCTCACTTTGGGTGCCAAAAAAGAACTGTCATGGTTTAACCGCAATCAACAGCTAAGCCCCACACAGCCACTTGCTCATTCCCCCACCAATGGAATCATGGAGAGGATCAGAAGGGTAAAAGGTAGTTAAGTAGGGAAAGGAAAAGCTGTGCACACAAGCAAATCAAAACAAGGGATTAATTCACTGCTACCCATGGGCAAGCAGGTCTTCAGTGATCTCCAGGGGAACAGGGTCCATCATGTGTAGTGGTTACTTGGAAAGACAAATATCATCATTCCAAATGTCCCACTCTCCCTCCTTCTTCCCCCCACTTTATATACTGACATGACGCCACATGGTCTGGAATATCCCTTTGGTCGATGGGGTCACCTGTCCCAGCTGTGTCTCCTCCCAACCACCCAAGCGCCCCCGATCTCCTCTCCAGCGTGGCAGTACAAGAAGCAGAAAATATCCTGGCTCTGTGCAAGTCCTGCTCAGCAAACAACAAAAACATCTTTATGTTATCAACCCTGTGTTCATCACAGTTCAAAACCAGCCCAATTATAGCTGCAATTGTACCATATTATCAGACTACAACCTTGACATCAACATATCACATCACTATACTCTTACATGGATGGAAAGATAATATTAGTCTTTGATTTCTGCTTAATTTTTACCAGAAAATATGTTTTCTGTGCAAGACACGTAACATATAATAATATGGGAGGAATATTTCTACACATATCTTACTAAAATTTATGCATCTGTTTTATCATTTTTTCTCTATTACACTTATTTTATGCTTTTCCTTATGTAAACCTGCTGTGTAGTCTCAAAAAAATATCTGCAGCATGCTCGGACAGCACTGTTCATCCAATAAACAAATTCAAGCTAAGTGATTTGTCCTTTGGCTTCCACCATGGTAAACTCATTTCTAACTTCTGCTACAGTGACTCAGGCACTTTCCCAGCATCGCTCATCACTTCAGAGCTTTTAAACACCTCTATTTTTAAGTCTGGATCTCAGGTCATAACATGTCCAAGAGCTGCACTAACTTCTAACTTCTAGCATAGGACTAGCAGCAATATCTCCATCACTTACCAGCTTGTCTAAATCACTTTTAAATTTTTGGGAAAGCTGTCCCAAATAAATAGTTAATCCTACCTAAGGAAGGTTGCTAATTAGTGCTAAAACTTACAAAAATATCCAAACCAAGCCAAGCAAACCAAACCAAACCAAACCAACCAAATAAACAAGAAAAGGAACGTGTAAACACTCCCATCTTCCTTTTAGTTTTACCATTTTCTGTATATGTAGAAGATATGCCATGCACAAGTAGAGACACTCCATCTAAATCAAACATTCATGCTAGGCATGTCCTTGTGTTTACATGACTTTGTTCTGTCAAAAAAAATCCCCATCACTGAAAGACTCACTTTCATCCTTGTCTCCTCTGCCCCTTCTTTCCAGTCAAAACCAGTTAGGTTTTATGTCTTTCTCCAGTCTCTTAAATTTAGTAAAACAGCTATGTAACTATGTAATATCTTCATCACCAAAAGCATGGCCCTTTTTTATAATTGCTTTTTTTTGACTTGTGTATACTGGTTTCCCTGAGTAGCTTGACAGGGATTATCTCATCAGGTAGTTTGGACTCTAACTCTCCTGGCAATGTACAGAACATTAAAAAGCTTTTCGTGCTGCACAGTTATCATTACTGCTTCTAGTTTTAGCATTGTGCTGCACAGTTATCATTACTGCTTCTAGTTTTAGCATTATTTCCTTCTGAGGAAGCATGTCAGAAGCCACAGACTCAGTCCTCTAAAGGAAATGGAATTTTCTTTCCTATATCTTGGCTGCAAATGCTTTCCTTCCTGCAGAATTGTAGACTGAAGCATGATAATTTTCAAGGGATGCTTTTTCTCAACCTGAATCTTGAGACATTGCTAATATCAGTGGGATAAGGAAGTACTGTGTCTTGTTTGACACAGTATATACAAAAGAAAGAGAGGAACTCCTTAAAGAAGATGAAACAAAGTTAATTCTTTATTATAATGAATTTTAAAAAATCTGTTCAGAAAATTTTTTACTTGTAGGAACATACAGTAAAGAGCTGACTAAAAAGCTTTCTTCAACAAACATATAAGTGGCAATATGAGTAAATGACAAAGGGACAAAAGGCTTTCAAAATATGCCCCCTCCCACACACAGCATAATAGCCTCTTGTTGCAAGGAGAGGATAACCTTCTATCCAATGCTTGCTTTTCATGCTATATCATTTTGTAAAACTACTGTTTAATAAGAGATGTGTTTCTAAGCCAGCACACTGACTTTGAGTTCATGAACTCAAAGTTCTCAAGAACTCAAGTCAAGAATTCAAGTTCTTGACTCAAGAACTCACTTTACAAGACCCAAAAGGATGGCTGTGCCTTTTGTTGTTGTTTTGTTGTTGTCGTTAAATTCTGTGCAAAATAGAACAGTTTGCATAGGGAAGACTGAGCAGGACCTCAGTCCACAATAGTCAACATCTTTTCCTCTCCCACTAAAAACAAACCAGATATGCTTGCAAGTTTCACCAGAAGATGTAGAGAATTAGGACAGTTTTATTGTATCAGGAATTAATATTCTCTACCTAGATATAGCTGGAGTGGGATGGAAGTGCAATCAGCATTGCTAGCTGTTATATAAAAAAAAATACTAGGAGAAATGTCTCAGGAATTTTTGGGAGAAAGGTCAAAGCAAAGAATCAAGGAAAGACATTAAAACATTAGAGAAAATCCAGTGTAAAAATATGTTTGTTCTTATCATTACTTATAGTCCAGTTACAGGCAGTTTCTTAGTGTGGTGTTTGTGAATTTCACTGCTTAGTTCTCCACCCAAATGTACAGAGCACCTAAAAGCAGTATTCCTATATTCTAGAGTCAGATTTCAACATTAAAAATCCAAATTCACTTGCTGAAAACTGCTACAACACTATTGGCTTTCTATTAAGAGCCATGTGGTAAAACACTGAGGTAGTCTCCAGTCTGTGCTAGGACCCAGCATCCAAATTTTATGTGGTTCAAGGCTTTTAACTGAAATTAGCTCCCATCTGGAATTCAGTATTTAGTGCTCACTAACAATTATATTATATTGTGTGCACTTCTGAAGCAGATCTATCACTTCAGTTTCATCCAGAAGGCATGTTTTTTGTAGTCCAAGGGCACAAAGTGAACTGAAGCCCGGTCAGTGGAAAAAGAAGATTCACTTCAAAAGCTTGGTCCAAACTAATGCCAGTGTGAACATGGAGTTTGTAAAACAGAGTTTTACTGTAGCCCACTTTAGTTGTAAATCTTAAAGCAAACAAAGACAACTTTACATTTGTGGATGATGCAAATAAAAATGAAAGACAATAGAGGAATACTGATTCCAAATCTAGTTGCTTGAGCAAATAGTATGTCTAGAATGCTACTATTTCTGAAATGCTCAGTTGTATACACTTTTAAAATCTGCATATGAAGCAAACTGTAAAACTATCTGTGACATGTTTGTGATGTCAATAGATGATGTGATATAGAGAATGTTTAATACAGCAAACTCTCAACAACAGGTGGATTTTTAGAGAGACCTACATGATTTTTTTAGCAAGATAATAAGACACTAGCTGTCATTTTTCTTAAAACTAATTTATGTTAAAATAAATGTAAATACATTAAAATCTCTTCGTTTTAATCAGCCACCTATCCGTATATTTCTCCAGTTTGGTGGATTCATTTCTCTTTTTTACTTTTTAGCTCTAAAGGAATTATAGGATACTAAAGACAAAAACTATTTAAACTATTGTAAACTTGTAGAGCTGCAACCAGATATTTCTTGGAGAAGTTTGAGATATACAATTTCTGATTTTAATCACTTATCTGGTGAGGTCTACCTTAGATCTTAATAATCCATTTATAATAAAATCAGAAAATATTTAGCTACCACTGTAGCTAAATTAAAGTCTCTCTAGCAAGGAATTAAATAGTTGTGTATAATTTTTTTCCTTTTCGGATCATGAAACAGATAAACTCTTATGTGATACAGAAAAATATATATCTGGAGGAACAGTAGTTCCTGTCCTATGTGATGCAAGTACTCTTGCATATAAAATTTATTTCATAATATGTTCCATAAGGTTGAAATCTTCTTTATTTTTACTAATCAGTTCACCTTTCAACAAGCTGTGTTAGATCACTGAATCATGACAAATGATTCTTTACATATTAGGACACTCAGTTCACACTGATGAACTAACAAATTAAAATGTAATATAAAATGATGACCCTGAGAATACAAGTGACAGTCCTTTTGATATCAGGAAAGAATTCATCATTAGGCCAAGATTTGCCCTTTAATTAAAACATTATCACACTGATCATGCTAAATGAAATGCAGTTTTGAGGAATTCAGTGAAATAACACCAAAATGACAGAAGCTATCACATATTTTTTGTCCTGAAGCAGCCATATTTCATTACACATAACTGAATGTTAGAAAGCAATCTAGTGTGTTTTGCCATCCTTGTCTCAGGATAAGGTAATTATTAGTCTGAGAGTTTCTCTCTTTCCCTCCCCCCCCACCTTTTTTTTAACTGTGCTTACCCAAGAGGAAAATGAACCACAGTACTTATCAGCACAATGCATACATCAATGATACTGAAGGCAACTTTCCATGGCTGAAGCCATAGGTTAGCTGCAAATCCATTAGTGATTAAAAAGAAAAAAATAAAATAAAAATAAATATCTGTGAATCTAGGCTATAGCTGAGTGATAAGTGCAGAAAAGTCAAAAAACACGACAATGTAATTTGCATTAGTATTCAATCAAAAAGGCTGTTAAAAGACCAATCAACAGAGGTGAAAAAATTACCCAAAAGGGGACTGAAAACAAACTTCTAAAAAGAATATTGATAATAATGTCATAAATACTTCAGTCATGTAGTGACATGCACTCAGTCTAGAAAAAATAAGTTTAACTAAAAGGACTTGTTTTCTCTGCACAAAAGGGTTGTAAATATCAGAAGATTATAAAAATAATACAATAATTAAAAGACCCTTAAGATCTTAAGAACAATGACCTTAAACTAAGGAGACACTAATATGTCAGATTATTGAAGATGACACATTAATTTTTTTAAAAAAAAAATTGTTTTTGGATTTATTTTAATTTTGTTAACTCTGTTTTAATTTCAAGTTGTGCAAATTAGATTTTAGCAATTCTCACTTCAATTTCGTATCTTTCACAGATATCTTCATATGAATAAGGTTATTTTTTTTAAATTAGTTATCAAATACTCTATAATCTCTACAAAGCTTCATGAAATTTCCTAAAAGATCTACATCTACAATCACCGCAAATTTTTTTTGTATATTACATACAAAAAAATCCATTATAAATTTGACAAACGTTTTTTTCTGGTCAAAAGAAAGTTGCAAAATGAAGAGGTATCATTCTATATGCAGCTCTTCTTGAAAATAAAAATATTCCTTTACCTAGAGATTATGTTTCCAGGCAGCCAGACAGTGTTTATATCATCCATTATTTGCTAATTAAAATTAAAGCATGTTTGTGATCTGTATCTTTTATCAAGTCTTCATTTTATCAGAAAAATAACCTTCAATTATTGTATCCAAGGGTTAATATGACGGGTATAACTGAGAGTCACATGTTGCATATTTTCCTGGCTTCACTGAAGGATCAGTTATTCTTTAAATTCTGGCAAGATGGAAAACTCTTTTTTACATAAATGTAACCTAGGTAAAAGCAAGATTTCACAAAATAATTTTGTTCCTCTTAACTTATCCATGCTCACAATTTAAACTGCTTACTAGGAAACACAGTAAATTTGAGGTTTAATGCACAACATATTCTTGTAATTAATTGCATTATTTGTTAGTCACATCAAATATTTTACCTAAAACCTAGCTATCCTAACTACAGAATGATAAAGTTTTATAAACTGAATTAAAAATCCACCATTGATATTGTAAAAGGGAGATATTATCTTCTTAAATTTAATTATGAAAACAGAAAACTCATAGGGTTCAGTAACAGTAACTGTTGTTTCTACCAGAGGAAGGTTAAAGATTTTTAAACAGAACAGACATTAGAGAAAGTCATATGTTTCTATAGCATGTTGTTTTTGCCTGAAAGGGTGAGAGAATTTGGCTCCTATGACTGCTTTAAAAATGTCATGAATATAAATATTTGGATGTCAAAATCTTGCATGTGGACAATTTCAATTTAGATACTAGCTTTGCTGTTGTTTTAAGGTTCTTTTCTAATTGTGAAAATGTCTGTACCTCTCCCACACATTTCCAAATATATGTATTAATACTTAGGTAGGCTTTGCTGTACCTTTTTTTGAATGAAATGTAATGCTGCTGTGTAATTATATTCTTGGATGCTTTAAATGTAAAAAATGCAACCCCAAAGACTGATTATCTGCACCAGCTTCACTTTTTGTGATATAACTCTTTCTCATGTTAAGTTTTTCCAGTGTTTTGACATTCCAGTGATGTTTGCATGAAGGGCCATTTAGGAGAGATTACACACAGAACAGAATAGATTTAGATGCACTCACTGCTGAGCACAAACCCACAGCTTTTGTCTACCTGTGTGCTGTGCCTGTGTGAAAGTGTGCATTTTCTTTATGTCTGTATGGCATATTTTTTCCCAGCTTTAAGCACGTGGTTGCAACCTGATTCTTTACTTGCTGGAAAAGATGGCTTGATGACTTTTGTGTGACTTGGTCACTCATTTCCACTAACTCATAACTCCTGAGCTTCAGACGGATACCTGAATTAAGGTTAAAAGAGATTCATAGCTAGAGTACAACTGATGGTCTGACTATATTCAAAGACACTGCATGACTGAGGATGAGTGTAGGAATGACATCTGAGTGTTTCTGCTATAGTTATAATGCCATTGACTAATTTAGGGTGGAAAGCATCTCTGGACATCACCTAGACTAACAATCTCTATGCGTGGTCCACTAGTAGTAGCCAATGTGGTTGGCCCAATAAAGCAGAGCGAGGTGGTATATGAACAGTACAGGGCCAGAAGAACACTAAGACTGGTACTTTACTTTAAATATTTGATTGGTTTGTTTTTTTGGTGTGGTGTTTTTTTTTGTTTGGTTGTTTGTTTTTTGTTTGGTTGGTTTTTTGGGTTTTTTTTTTTTGTTTGGGTTGGTTTTTTGGGGGTTTTTTTGTTTGTTTGTTTTGTGGTTTTTTGTTTTGTTTTCTATAGGGATGAAATTAACTCTAATATTTTTAATATGTAAACATTGGTTTCTTCTGAAAATATTTATCACATATTAATCAGAATCTTACTGAACCATTTCACTCATTTAAAAATGGTGAAGACAGAGCCAGACCTACCTCTAGTCTTCACACATGCCAGTATAATTCAAGTTCCACCTAAAACTGCAATTTGTATCCAGTCTGACCATAAGCCTTGCTATGTCCATCTGTTTCTTCTTCATTTTCAATACATCTTATTCTGTGGAAATACACTCTTATTCTGTGATTTTGCTCAAGCAGTACAGAAGCTACAGAATTCTGACTGCCAGGAGAACTGCCCAGAAGACCCACTTCCAGCTAGTTGCTGATGTGCCTAAACCCTGAGGAGTTTTGCAGAGAGTCTGCAGAGAGGAAACAGCTGCTAAACCTTGCATAAAGGAAAGAGGACAGTGGAGGAATAGGATCAGTAGGACAAGATCAAAGTAGATCTAAAAAGCAAAGAACATACTCTTTAGAAGTTAGGAATAACGAACACCAGTGTCAAGGCTGGCTTTCTAAGAATAGAAAGAATGCCAGTGTTTTGGAGGGTAAGAGGTGTCTATTGCTATTTCTTCCATGCCTGCATTCATAAGAGAACAGCTGGTTTAGAACTTCTGTGAATGCATGATCCTGCAGTCTACTGCGTTCCCCAGAAAGAGGTGGTGCTGCAAAACCTCTACTTAAAAATGAAGAAAAGACAGTCTTGCTCTCATTAGAGAAGGCAGATAATTACTTCATTGGGTAGAGCAGGTTTTCTAGAAACATAGTTCCAAAGCCTGGATATTTTTCAGTCTTTCCTTTTTTGTATTGGGATGAAATTTAGTCATGACACCTGCACTTGTAAGGTGTTTTTCCTAGGGTCCAAGCAAAGTAGTTACTGTTATTTAATCTTCTCTCAGTGCTGGCTACTGTTTGCTTTTTAAACCGTGAAGCAATTGTTATAGGTTACTTTGTCTATACCCTAAATTTATTTTCCCTTTGGAAGAATAATGATCTTTCTGTCCCATCTTTGTAGATGACTTCACAGCAGCTAAGAGTTTGCAGTGAACAACAACATTTTGCCCTAAGCTAATACAAGTTGGACCAGATGCCAGCAGATAGACTTCTGAGAAGAGCGTCATTAAGATGAGGCTGAAACACTTCCCCATAATGACAGGCTGAGACAGTTGGGTTTGTTCAGCCTGTTGGAGAGAATGCTCTGTGTAGACCTTCTAGAAGCCTGGATTTAGAAGCCCTTTATTTAGGGAGTGCAGTGACAGGATGAGGGGTAATGATTTTAGACGGGAAGAGGAGAAATTTGGATAGATATTGAGAAGTAATTCATTACAGTGACTGTAGTGGGACAATGAAACAGTTTGCCAAGAGAAGTTGTGGATGTCCCATCCCTGAAATGTTCAAGGCCAGATTGGATGCCAGCTTTGAGCAACCTTGTCTAGTGAAAGGTTTTCCTGCCCATGGCAGTGGGACTGGGAAGTAGATGATCTTGAATAAAGCTTCAAATCCAAACTAAAGATGACTCTATGATCTTAAGATTCTATGATTCTCTAATTGTTGTGGCTTAACCCTGGCTGGCAACTAAGTACCACACATTTGTGCTTACTCGCCCTAGAGGGAGAATGAGTTGAAAGGGTGAAAGTGGGAAAATTCATGAGTTGAGATGAACACAGTTTAATAAATAAAGCAAAAGTACACATCCAAGCAAAACAAAACAAAGAATTCATTCCCTACTTTCTATCACCAGGCAAGTGTTCAGCCATCTTCAGGAAAGCAGGGCTAAATAATGCACAATATTTACTTGAGAATGTAATAACTCAGACTGTTCCCCACTTCCTCCTCCTCCTTCTTCTTCTTCTTCTTCTTCTTCTTCTGCTTCTGCTTCTGCTTCTGCTTCTTCTGCTTCTTCTCACAGCTTTTATTGCTAAGTGTGATGTGATATGGTATGGAATATCCTTGTAGTCAGGGTCAGTTGTCCCAGCTGTATCACTTCCAACTAATTTGTGAATCCCTGGCCTCCTCGCTGATGGTACAGTGTGAGAAGCAGAAAGTGCCTTGAGACTGTAAATGCTGCTCAGCAATAACTGCAGCATTCCAGTGGTTATTAACACTGTTTTCATCCCAAATCCAAAACATACAACTAGTATGAAGAAATTTACCTCTATTCCAGGCAAAGCCTGATATCTCTTATACAGGCATATCCTGTTTCTGAAGCCCTATCTGTTTATACAGATATGACAATGTTGGCCATCTAGATCACTGACTCCACAAGTTCTGTTTCTGTTTTGTCCAGGAATGGTCAAAAACCAAAGCAGGATGCCCACTCTGCAAGCAGTATTTCTAGTCTGTTTTCCACAGAATTTGCGATGCAGATGACTTTAAGGAGTAGATACTCAGGCCTTCAGGAAAAGGCTCTTTTGTGATCCTTGACATCTGCAGATTTTCTTAACAAAACATCCTAACATGGAAACTCCATACTTTAGTTGAATTTTTCAGTCTTGCACTATGCCTTTTAAGAAGCATATGAAAAGCATGACAAACACGACTCTCCAACTCTATTGTATTGTATTGAGACTCATCAACTATTATAATACCTCCATATGAGGGAGATTTTCGAGAACTAAATCACTTTTCATCTGTAGACAATGTTGATTAATCCCCCTTGAGCAATGAAGCTCCAGGGCTATCGTCTTCCATTTCATTGGAGATAGGTTCATGTAACAGTAAATTCTACTCTAGAGGTTTCAGAAAGTTCTGGTGAGGATTTTGCTGTGAACAAGTGAACTCAGTTACAGGCTAATGCTGACTTAAATGACAGTGAGTGTTCTTCGGGCAATTGTCTTATTGTCAGGTATATTAAGCCACCAGCTGACAGGACACCAGAACTGTTTGAGCTGTCTTTGGACACTGAGGAGTCAGCCAGGGAGGAGAAGATATGAAGACACAGTAGCCAAGTCAGCTTCACAGTTGAGGCTGCAGTAAACAAAGTAGAAGTCATTTGCCATATTCTCTCATATATTCAGAGAATGTAGGTACGTGTGAAAGTTCTCATCCCCTACAGTCAAGAAGAAAGATGATAAGAACAAATGTAAAGGATCTGTCTCCACAGGACATTATTAGGAGCCCCTCTTCAGGAAGGGACACAATGTGCTCTCCTTGTACACAGTCACCTCACTTCGAAAGCGAAGTCCAGAAGTTCACAATCGTATTGACAACAGTAAATCCCGTTGACAATACAGTCAAGGCAGTCATGGCATAGGACTAGGAAGAAGTATCATGGCAAAGGTCAGTTTAAAAGGAGACCATCAAGAAACGGAGATAGTAGTATACACAGAAAAAAGAAATAAGAGAACCTGGATAATATGCATAATTCATAACTTCATAACGCGTAACTTCAATAAATGGCCATTATTTCCAACTCACTGAATGTTCTTCTTCTTGATACTCTCAGTTTTGCCACGTTAGGAGTCTATCAAATAATTGCACTAACACTAAGTCCAGGAAGAAACAGCTAGTTTGTGATGTAAAGCTTCTGTGGAAAACAATCATTGTTTTTTCTTTCTCCCTGTTGGTTCCCACTCCCTCCTGCCAGTAACTCAGTGGTAGACTTAGGAATTAACAAACAGCTAAGAGGTATTTTCCATTATCCATAACTATTTCTAACAAATCACATTTTGATATAAGATTTTTTTCTCCCACTCTCTCCTTTTAAAATACTGTGAAGGATATCTACACTGCAATGAGTTTAATACATCCAATCCAAAAGGTTCAGAAATGCATTTTAGAGTATTGTGATATTACAATACCAAGACTGCCACAAGAACAAAGAGTTTTGTTTTGTGGTATTTCTGTTCTCATTGTTCTGAGATTGTCATGAAGATGGATTCTATACAGTTTCCTGCTTTATTTTTGCAGTCTTTGTTATGAATATGGTCTGATTTTGTGCCAACCTTTGTCACTAGAATGAAAATGAGAATACATTATGAAAACTAAAATGTAATCAGCATTAAAATTCTGTGATAGCTCATTCTTGTGACAAAGAGATCACTGGGAAAGAATGGCACAAAATTAATCAATTATAGTGACAGTCTCACGATTGTAATAAGAATAGAAAGTGGCACTACATTTTGTGCATTTACATAACTGAGGAATGGTTTAAAATTAACTCATTCATATCTGCATATTCACTTCTTTTCCTGGATAACCAGAACTGCTGCTCTCTGACAAATGACCATAGATAGTGAATATGTTCTGATATATAAAAAAAATCTCAGATTCTGCTTATTTTTGAGGCATCCCCCAACATTTTCACAATCTCTTTCTAATTTTCTTTTTTTCTGCCAGAAAGGGAAAAGTCTCATCATCAGCTCCTGATGCATAGCTATATATTCTGAATGTGCGGTGAGAAGGAAAATGGAAATACTCCTTTGAAAATAAAAAAAATTTAAAAAAAAAAAAGAGAGAGAGAAGAAAAGGCCCTGAAATTCTGTTTGTTTGGGGGCATTTTTGGTTTTGGTTGTTTTTTTTTTTTTTTCCCCCAGATTATTTTATCTCTTTTCTTATCTGGATTAAAAAAGATACACAAAAAAAATGAATTTTCATAAATACCAGAAGAATACAAACATAAAGGTGTTCAGAAAACTGTTCTGTCTAGTTACTGGTTCTTTCTTTTTCCTGGTTATGAGGTAGTATTATCAAACTCCATCAAGAGCCCAGGCATGTAGATCAAGGGCTGATGTCTCATGGTACATACATACTGGCTACATACTCCATGTAGGCAGATTTTTACTAACAGAAAAGAATTACAGTGCCCTTCACAAATCAATGGGAGCTCTAGAAAACTTCATCAGGGAGAAAGTAAATGGAAACACCCAGAGCTGTCCTTGCTGTAACTGGATCCTGGTAAACCCCAAGGTAACTTAGACCATGGCAAATTTAAAAAAAAACCCTCTGAGAAGCCTTCAACAATGAACAGAAGCAACCTTCAGCTAAGAAGTCACTATCCTGTATGCAGACATGAAAGACAGTTGGCATGGAAGCCTCAAGTTTGGGAAGGACTTTTCTCAATATCTTGCATTTAGCATTTACCAAAGACAAAATAACCAGGAAAGAACAGATCATTTGATTTGGGTCAGCATGGTTTAGATAATATTATGAACACTATCTTTACTCAGATATGTGTTCATTTACATATGACTTCGGACTGGTGATTTAAAGGTTACATTACTCTTCTTGGGCCTTCCTACATGTTTACTAAAATTGAAGAAAATAAAGTGTTCCTTGGTTCCAGCCATCCTGCTACTTCATAAGATTTGTGACTATGCAACTGGAAAATGATACAGAACATTGTTAGGTGGATATCTAACAAAAAAAAAATAGTGTTCTGGAGATTTCACTCCTTGTGTTTGAATTCTTTCCATCATAGTACATTTTCATACAGCTGAAGGTGGGATCTGATATGAAACAACCCTCTTTATAGATAAATGTGGCTGTCAAGTTATTACACTGGTACATTTTCTCTTCATTACAGTTGTCTTACAGTTAGCAAATTATACAAAGTAGGGCTTCTGATACACTAAAGCATTCTTAACCACTAGGAAATTCTTTTTCTGCTTCCTGCCAAAGCTTACTGCAGAGATACACAAGTACAATACTTTTTTACATATTTTTAATAGTTTTGAGTTGTATAAAAAGAAAAAGGATTTATTCCACAATTTATGTTTTACTGTTAAATGATACTCAAAAGTGTACAAAAAAATGATCAGTTGTGGAGTTTACAGAATTGCCATATAATCTTCAAAACCAATATGAGTTTTATTTATTTTAACTCAAGAATTTTTATCAAGCAATTCTTATGTTAGCACTGTTGCTAAATCTACTTTTAAGAGGCTATATATTTTTAATAGGCTGGGATGGAGTTAATTTCTTTCCTCATAGCTAGTGCAGTGTTGTGTTTTGGATTTAGTTGAATTTAGGAGAATGTTGATAACAAGCTGATATTTTGGTTCTTGCTAAGTTGTGTTTATCCTAAGTCAAGGACATTTTGTGTCTCGTTTTCTGCAGCTGCAGCTCTACAGGAATCTGGGATGGAGCATGTCCAGGACAGGTGATCCATACAGGCCAAAGGGCTGTTCCATGCCACTGAACATCATGTATAGTATATAAATGGGGAGGAGTTGACCAGGAAACAGCCAATCATTGCTTGAGGATAGGCTGGGGACTGGACAGGAGTTATAAACTGTAATGTGCATTGCTTGTTCCTCTTAGGTTTTATTCTTCTCTCCCTACTTTTCATAATAATAGTGATAATAATAATTATTGTTATCATCATCATTGGGTTTGCTTGACAAGGTTTTGGAAGCAAGAGGCTACAGAAGTGGTTTCTCTGAGAAGCTGCAAGAAGCTTCTCCAATGTCTGATGGAGCCAGTGCCACCTAGCTCCAAGATGGACCTGCAGCTGGTCAGGGCCAAGCCCATAGGGGACAGAGGAAGTGCTGCTAGGAAAACAGATTTGGGAAGGGGAGAAGTGTTGCTGCACTGGAGCAGTTGCAGCCAGAGAAGTGAATGAGAATATGTGAGAGAACGAGCTCTGCAAACCCCAAGAGCAGCAGAGAGAAGGGGGAGCATGTACTCCAGGCACTGGAGCAGAGACCCCTCTGCAGCCTCTGGTGAAGACCATGGTGAGACATGTTCCCCAACAGCACATAGAGGTCCACAGAGGAGAGGTTCACCTGCTGCGCCTGGGAGATCCCATGCTGCAGCAGGGGAATGCCCAAAGAGTGGGAAATTCATGCCAGAATAGACTCCTGGTGGGACCTATGGCCTCATGGAGATAGGAGCTTGTGCTGGAGTAGATTTGCTGGCAGAACTTGTGACCTCGTGGAAACGACCCATGCTGGAGCAGTTAATGAAGAAATGCAGCTGTGGGAAGGACTCACATTGGAGAAAATTGGGGAAGATTGTCTCCCATGACAGAGATCCCAAACTGGACCACAGAAAGAGTGTGAGGAAGAAAGAGTAGCAGAGAGAATACATGATGAATTGACTGCAACCCCCCTTCCTGCACAACTAGCAAGGAGGAGGTAGAGAATTTGGGATTCCGGTGAGTCTGGGAAGAAGAAAATGGTGGGTGGAAGGTGTTTTTAAGATTTAGTTTTATTTCTCATTATTCTAGTTTGCTTTGATTTGTAATAAATTAACTTCCTTGAGCTGAATCTGGTTTTCCCATGTTGGTAATTGTTGTGTGTTCTTCCTGCCTTTATCTTGAACCATGAGCTCTTCTTTCATTATATTTTCTCTCTGCTGTCCAACTGAAGAGGTGTGCGATAGAGCTGCTTGTTTTTACTCTCCTCCCTAACCAGGATGGGAATGAGTGAACCATAGTGTGGTTAATCCACTTCAGTGGATTTTAACCTCCTAATGAGGGAGGTTAAAAAATTAATTTTAATCAGTGTAAGAGTAGAATAAAACACAAAATGGATCCAGCAAGAATAGCTTCGTCAGTTTGAAGCCTGAAAATCTTTTTGCTGAAAGATACCCAGACAAGAAATCAACACTATGTACCATTTTTTAAAAATGTATTTTTGATTGTTTTTATATTTGGGAAGTAAGACAGGGAATCTTTAAAACTTATGGAAAATAAGATAATGGCTCTAAAGCTATATTATTAAAATTAATTTCAGACTGTTAGAGAAATTCTTTGAAATTTAAGATACAAGTAATTATTTAAAGGGAGGAGCATAGAACATTTTAAAATAATAAATCTATAATTGCAAAGAGCCTGATTTATTCTGAATTCACTACTTTTTTTAACATGTTATTTTGCACTGTTAGTTCTTGGTGATTTGGTTCCTACATCTGTATTTTCTCCTACATCTTAGGAGGAAAAATAAATAAATTGCAGAGAATGACTTTTTCCTTGACAACAAAAGACTAATGCGAGATGGTGAGTGATCAGTGTGTTCATCACAGTAAGAGAGTGTTTTAGTAATTCCTCGCATTAGGAATTAGTCTTGGAAAAGCTTCTTTCTTTGGTAGGTGAGCTTAAATGCAGAAGCCACCCACTAATATGTAAAAATTACACTGGGCAAATTATTTTCCTGGGATTTTTAAGTCTTTCACAAAATTTTCATGTCTTCATACACATCTCATAGCTAATGGCTTCAGAAGGAAGTTTCCTTCCTTTGACGATTAAGATTTCCATAAAATCACAAAAGTATACCTTTCATCAACTTGCTTGAAAATATTAAATTTTGATGAAACAGACAAAGAGAACATTTAATTTTTTTTTTAAATATAGCATCAGCTAAATCCCAGATTGCATTGAATTAGTAGAGGAATAGAGCTAAAGGCTGCACAAATACCATTGTTGCATATCAAAAGGAGATTTTTTTTTTCCTTTCTAGTTCAAATTAATGTAGTGCTAAGCCCTGTACAAGTATACTTGCATAAACACTTAACTGGTTCAGTGTCAAACTTGAAAGTCCATCTAATGATTTTTTCCTCAAATATCAGAATTTATTTATTTGTTTGAAGAAACTAAAATGTGATTTGCTGTATATTACTGTTATCTTCTATCTGATCCCAGTGTACTTTATTAGATTCTCAAGGATCCACAGAGATAAACACTTAAGCTTAATTTGCCCATGGGAAATAATATGCTAAATAATAGTATCATCCGATTAAGTCTTCTCAGGCAAAACATGTGCTTGGTGGCCATAAAATTCCAAATTAACATCCCACAACAAAATTAAAATTCAGTGTGATTACCTCAGATGATGATAACATGCTCACAGCACATAGTCCACTCAAGCATAATATGATGTCCTGATCATAAAAATAAACTACTTGTCAAGATAAGATGGTTTTCACTAGTTTCTTTTTTTTACATTTTATACCCTTTCAACACATATAAAAGAATATGTAAAAATACTAAAATAATTGAAATCTTGTAAACTTTTGAAGCAGTTCTTGCAATTCATTGATTGAGGCTGAGAGATCTCACTTTGATACATTAGTAGTTTGCAGAACTAGATGAGTGCCTAGCATCTTCACATTTTGGACAGTGAGAGGTAGTTCACATATTTTGGACTAGCATCGTTCAGACTCACTACGGATTTTTTTATTTTTTTTTACAGACTTCAGATCTGCTATTAATTATTCTAAGGCGTCTCTCCCCTTTCCATGCAGTTAGAGTAAGGTTTTTCTCCTATTGACATTGCTAGGAGAAATTTGTGCCACTCTTGATCTTTGTATTTCACTCTCTGAAACACTAATAAAGAACTCATAGTTACTCCACAGAAATACTGACTAAATAAATACCTCCCTCAGGGGAGAGGTACATTTGTGTGCCCCACCTTGCAGCAATGAAACTAGGGCCTGGCAAATACCAGGTACTAATGGGCAGCTTAGAAGGCTCCTTAAAGATTGACTTAGACAAAAATGTGCATGTGGTTAGATTTTTTCTTGAATCAACCCTGGGATTGAAAATGGAGTAGAAGAGCTTTCCTGCAAAAAACAGTAACAGACACTGTTCCGATATTGGAAATGGCGTAATAATTCTTGGGAATGTGGCGGCCTCCCTAGCAGATGTTTCAAAATTTTTTCATGACTGGTAGTGTCGTGAAGAATGAGTTGGAAATGGTTGTCAATTCCTTCTCATATATTTGAAAGTCAACTATGGCTAAGGTTTCTTAAAAAAAAAAAATGTTTTCCAGAAACAAAGACTTAGGAGCAGAGGGAAGAGGCAAAGAATATAGAGTAAATTAATGACTGATCACTGAATAGCCTAGGAATATTTTAACTCTGCCATACTATGAATATAATAAAATCCCAAATGTTTAAACAGTCTTATTTGTGGCTGGCACATGGGGTACTCAAGAGAACTTGTAAAAAGCAAGAAGCTAATTGGACTTGCATGGGGCTAGTTCTCTCCATTCTGTATTTTGGTAGATGAACACAGAATAACTTTTCAAACTGATTGCTAAATTATTCACTAAGAGTTTGTTTTTTTCTTCTTAGCTGGGAAGACAAGAAGAAAGGCCACCAAGGAGTCTGGAGGGAAGTATACCTTTTCTGAAAAGAATACAAATAGTCTGAGACCATTATTCAAACTCATGTATTTTCTTATTCTTATCCCTTTCTTCACCATACTGAGATTGAGATTTTTTGCTTGTTTTCTTATGCTCTTGTCTGTAAGACAGTGTAATGTCAAGAACAGATGGGGTCCAGCTTATGGTTCTCTGCTTTACTAATCTCTTATACCATTTAAACACAATCAGTGGCATGAAATCCAGCCTGGAAAGGCTGGAGAGGCTTCACACATCAGAATTCTGCTTGTCTAGGTGACAATACCTGAGGAAACAGATTTATTTTATTACTAATGTGCTGAGTAGACAAAAGGGAAAAAAGTGAAAGATCATATCCTGGAAAATTTTCTGTTCTATTGCTTTTGTCATGGCCATCTTTTCACCTATTATCATCCCTATGTTCTGAGATACACCCGTCCCCAAAACACATCATGCTATAAAAAAAATCTTGTGCTTTTGGCTCATATGTTTTTGTGATGTGAGAAAAAAACCCTGCTCTTCCAAACAGTGTTTTCTTTTAGCTTTGGCTGACTTGGAAAGAAGAATGTCAACAGAGTGCCTAGGAATCCACAGAGGGAGAACAGAACTTTCAAAGATGAAATTCTAAGAGATTAAGCACAAAAGATCCCCAAAGCTAGGCCAAAGAAAGCAGCATTGTTCACTGCAGTTCAATTCTCTTGTGAACCCTTGCAAGAAAACTGAGTTTTGTTCTTCCTCCCCTCTGTGCCCCGCCTGCCGCAACTTTCTTTTACATAATTATACTTTTCTCATTCTTTCTTTTTTGTAAGGTAGTGTAGTTTGTCAGTGGGAAAAGTGAGCTTCTAAATAAGGTGTTACAAACCAAACAGAAGATAAATGAAGAAAGATCTGACATGGTATAAGGAATATAGAAGATAGGAAGGGATGTGGATGGTATGAGAAGAAAAATGTGTATCAACTTGAAGCAAAAAATAACTGAGAAAAATTATGGTCCTGTATAGACCTAGAGGATGACACAGTGCTGCTTAAATAGGTAAAATTTCACAAGGACCTGACTCATGCCTCTACCTCTAATGAAGAAAGAGAGGCAGAAGACAGGACTGAATTGATGAAAAATTGTGAAACCAAATGGACCAGTAGAAGTGACAGTTTTAGGCTTTATTTGAGAAGCCTGCTGTGATTTTAAGCCTTGGCAAATAGTCAAGGTCCACCCAGCTGCTCATTTACCATCCCTCCTCTGCAGCATAGGAGAAGGAAATAAGATGAAATAAGCTCATGAGTCAAAGAAAAGGCAGGAAGGTCACTCACCAATTACTCTTATTGACAAAAGAGGCTTGGTTTGGGGGAGAACAAGTTTAATTTTTTGCCCAATAAAATAGTTTTAAATAGTGAGAAATAAATACAAATACTAAAACAGCACCTTTCATCACCCTTCTCTCAAGCTAAACACCAATTTTCACTCCTGGTTCCTCTAGGTCCCCCAGGCAATGAATCGGAAGGGTATGTTTTGGGGGGGAGGTGTGGTTAGGACACAATGGTTTCTATCTGGTGCATCTTCCTCTTTTTCCCTGCTCGATTGTGTGCACCTCTCCACTGGCTACAGGGAAATATCTATGGTGGCACCCGGAGTAGCTCCTCCCTTTACCTCTCTGCCCTTAATATTCACCCTCATGCTTCCCACTACTTTTTCCCCCTCTGACTATACAGCACCTTTGCCCTTTTTGGAAAGCATTTTCCCCATGAACTCATTTCTCCAGGTACTACAATCTTTTCAGAGGGGCTCAGCTGTGTCGTTTGGTGGGTCCATTGGAGGTGGCTGTAACCAGCTGTGTCCAGCACAGGGCAGCCTCTCAGCCTCTTTCCACAGAGGCCGCCCCTGCAGCGCTCTCTGCCAGCTCCTGGGCGCCTGCATGGGGTGAACAGCTGCTCATTACTGAGAGATGTGGAGATGCAAGCAGCCGTGCAGCAAGAGGAGCATCTTAAGGGCTGCAGGAGGCAGATCCATTCCTGTGATGGGGTGACACAGTTCAGCGCTGTAGGATATTTGTGGTCTGGGGACCTGACTAGCCAGGCAGGCTGCCACCTGCCTCCACCTGTAGTTTGTAGGGCTCAAGAGAGAAATCCTCCAGTGAAAAAACCCTGGTGCAAACCTAAGAGTAACATGGTCTATTTTTCAACAGTTAATTCAGACACCTAAAGCACTGAGTAGCTTATGCAACACTGCATTACTGGTGAATTACATTCTTCTTTTTTTGATTGAATTTATTTCTCATCTGTTCTAAAGCTACATGTGCAAAAAGGCAGTTGGTTCGTTGGTTGGTTGGTTTTGAGTTTGGGAGTTTTTTGGTGGGATTGAAAGGTGGAATAGGTGGTTGGTGTTTCTTAATCTCATTTTAATCTCACTTTTTTTTCCCACTGAGCTGTTTTACTAATACCTAAGTACTTTCAAAAATGTTCTGCTTACCACTAGTGGTAGAAACAAGTAATTTTTATTTACTAAAACCATACCAGTATTCTATAGGTGAAACATCTAGATGTCTTTCATCTAATACTTGTCAGATAAAAATTTATCTAAGAGTCTAAGACAGCATTAATGCATCCTTGGGAATATATACTTTCTGTAATTTTTCCTCTGGTAACACATGGATTATTTGTTTCTTTTTTTGTTTGCTTGTTTTGTTGGTTTTGGGGTTTTTTTAAGGTAACTGCAAAGTTTGTATGTTTGCAAATACTTACAGTTTTGTTTTACCAATTAGAAAAAAATAAATCATAGATGACAGCAATTCTGAAGAAGTCATTAATTATTAGCAGACTTGTGGAATTAAAAAAAAAATCTATTCTGTTGGCCTTTATAAAATTTCTGTAAAGTGTTTAAATACAGTCAAATGTGTGGTTTTATTTGCTTTTTTGTAACTGTCTGATTTGTATAGTTCAGTTGTACAAGAAAACTGCTAATCCAAAGGATAAGAAGGAAAAATTCACTGCAAATGTGGGACTGGAACTTGGTTTTAAGCATGATAATTTCCCTTAAAATATTAATCAGTGATTATCGCTAATGTGTATTAGAGAATGAAAAAAATGCATTTAATTCTGAACATTAAGTTATTCTCTTTTTTTATTTCTCTTAATTTATTTTCAATTAATTTATTTGAATTTAACTTTGAATTGAGATATTCTTCTGTGTTGAAATTCTATGAGCTTTGTAAGGCATGCCTTTATAGAAAATATTTTTTAGAAGGAAAAGACTTCATATGACTAAATGGTCTGTATCTAAATTGAACATTTGGTATTGATCCAGATATTTCATTATCCATCTGCATGTTCAGAATTAAGAGGGAATGGCCAAAAGCTTTCTATATGTGTGCTTCTACTGCAGAAATGAGATCAAACCTACTGAAAACATATGAGAAAAACAGGGATTGAGTTTTCCTCCATATGTACTTTGGCAATACACTTAATATTTTTACAAGATTTTTATTTTTTTTAAAAGCTTCTGGGATGATACGTACTTCAAACCACTGAAGAATCCACTAAACATTCCTACTTTTCTTTTGTCTAATCTTTAGTGTTTACCTAGGAAAGATGCTTAGGGGATATAGAAGAAAGAAAGCAGAGGGATGGTGTTTGTGAATTTACAAGTTCAGTTTGCTTGAATGTGTTTTATTTTTGGAATTGTTTTCACGTGTGAGTATATCTATGCGACTACATGCATATGCACCCAACTGCTCTCCTAATGTTTTAACAAACTGCTATTTCTCTGAGAAAAGAATGAACTTCCTTTTAAGGAATGTGTATAAAACCATGTAACATTTTCATTACTAAATGTCTCATCCTGCATCTGATTAATATTTTGTAGACTATGTATTTAACATATTGTTATATATTTCCACTATAGCTTGCCAGAATCCTTCTTCGCTTGAAGTCAGGTATTAGGAAATGAGATTTCACTCCTAGGAATTTCTGTCTTTCAGCCACCTAAGTCATTTCAGGTCTATACATTTAAATAAAAAAGAAAAAAAAAAGAAAAGAAAAACCTCGCAAACACCAAAACTGTTGCTGTTTTACTTTTTTTACACCTTGGAAATTAAACTAAGAGTTTCAGTTCTCTTTTTTTCCCACTTCAGTTAAAAATAGTTGCCACACTGCCACCTTATGGCTAATATGGATTTTAAAAGTGAAAACATTCCCACTCAGCTTGTGTTTTGACATTTTGGCATTTTATGTGGTTTTCACTGTGTTAGTAAAGAATTAAACTTTAACCCACTCCATAAAGAAAATTAACCTTAAGTTTAAACTGCACCGTCATTACCTGACTGTTTATTTCTCTCAAGTTGTAAGGACAGAGTAAAAGGCAGTGCACCCATAAGGATTAACACTGGGTGGGCAACATCTAATCTATGTTCACATACGTGCAAAACTGTATGGAAGTCTTTGATCAACATCTGCTTTCCTTATGTGGTTCAAGTCTGTATACTACATAGGACTTGTGAATGAAAAAAAGAAACCAAAAAACCAAACAACTAAATGCAACCTAAAACCATGTGCCTTTTTTTTTTCCCAGTGCATCTATGAGCAGAGATAAATGGAATTGTGGCCCACAATTAACCAACTGTATGTGCAAGCCAGAGAAGTCTTTTGATTAAGTTAAATGAAAAGACAAATGTAATCCATTGTACTCTGTGATAGAATGTGTGATTCCAAAAACATTCGAATTACTCGTGAAAAATCTCTAAAAGTAAAATCCTGCAACACTCTGTTACTTAAACAACTTAAATCCATACTGCCAGGCAAATTCAAAACTGAAAGTAAGCAATTTACCTTTATCAAAAGCATTAAGACAGATCATCCCTAAGTAAAATAATAATAAACTCGCACTCATTATCCAAACTTTTTGTTCTTTAACTTTCCAAATAAAATTCTGTCAAATAAGTTCTTGACAATGAAGATACTGAACAACATGAGTTTAAATAAATATTTTGCAGCAAATACAATGTTTGATGAAAAAGCACCTAAGTTTTGTCGTCTATATAGCTATATATCTATTTACTTAACTTATTTTGTAATTGATATTATTATTATGTAAAACTTTTTTTCTTAAGGGCCTATAAAAATAGAATCTCAGAACACAGAAGTGTCTTTACTTCAGTAATACAAATATTTTTTTAGAAAAGAAATAATCCTTATTTGCAATGAGTATCAGTGTATACTTGATCATTAAATCACTACACCTGAACTGCATGACTTCATCTTACTGCTTATGTGATCGAAAAACTTTGTATCAGGCATCATATGTGATTTTTCACAATTTCTCATCTGGAATTCACTGTTAGTCAATATTCTCCAACATTTGCTTAACTTGTATTCTCTTGGAAGCATCTGTACTACCAAGTGCATTTGCTGAAATAATGTGAAAGAAAATCCAAAAGGAATTTTTAACAGAGATAATCGGTGGCTTGGTTTTGGTTTGGTTTTGGATTTTGGGGTTTTTTTTATCTTTTTCTTTTGGTATTGATTCAGATATAGTCAGAAGTGTATGAGCATGCAAAAAAATGCCAGCAGCAAAACCAATCTTTTTGCCTGCTAGTAATTAAAAAAAACCCAAACCAAACCAAACCAAACCAAACCAAACCAAACCAAACCAAACCAAACCATATAACACATAGGAAAAAACCCAACCAAACAACCAAACCAAAAAATCAAACAAAAAAATTCCCCAAAAATCCAACCCGAACCAGTGCCTGAATAGAATATGAAAATAAAAGACAGAATTTTTAATGAGAAAAGTAATTTTTGAACAAATATTTTAAACAAATAGAGAGAAAAATAGGGAGAACAAAAAAAGAAGAGAAAACTTCCTGCAAGCAAATCCATGAGTCTTATGCCCCTTCAACCTGATTGATACAATAGATGGAGCCCAGCAGAGAAGACCTACTTTAAATTCGTTGTGTAGACCTCGAAAATTCATGCACATGAATTATGTCAGGAATGCTGAAATCAATTTTTTTTTTTTTCTGAAAGGGAGTCCTACCACAAAATTGTCTGAACTGTGCATAAAGCATAATCCCTTAGTTGCACTGAATAATCTTTTGTTCTTACATTCTGAACATAAGGACCATTATTGCTTTGTGCGCATAACGTTGGAAACAATATGTAGCACAAGTATTTAAACCTACAGAAAAGGCAATGAAATTAGTTAAACTGCCTCTTTTTGTGCTTTCATTGAAGTGATAATTTGAGAATTTATTTTGATTTTCACATATTTGTGAGACACCAGATTATATTTTTATAACTGGAAGAAAACTCAATTAATGAACTAAATTTCTAAGAAAGAATTGGAGGAAAACATTCCATGAAAAAAACCGAGCATTTCTGCTTCAAGCCAACTCAGCTCCTTTCTGATATACAAATATAGCTCCAAACACTATAATTTCTATGTCCAATTGTTCTCCAAGACCCAAAATGTATCTTGCTGTGTGTTTATATAACATAGTTTGTTTTTTTGTATATTTCAAAAGCCCAAACTATTGTGTACTTTCAGCAGAAGTGTATTAACTATTTCTTTCAGACTTTGTTTATTATGCAGACTCTGCAATCTTCTGCATGCCAAGTTTTTGGAGGTAGCTGAAAATTATTTTTTACCAGATTATCTCACTAATTTACTCTTAATATCTCATATCATATTATGTTCTCACCAAAAATTAATTTACATTCCTCAAACTGAAAAACAGGTACCTACTACTGCCTTTCAAACTTTGCAAATGGAGAACACGTGCACAGGGATTTCAGTGTAAAAATATTTAATTATTTGGGAAATCTAACTTAAAAGATGGAGACTGGGGGTTTTTTTTAAGTGCATGTAGAAATGCCTACATAATATCTCTTGCAGTAAAACAGCTGTAGGTCTTTAGTGTAATCAATAGAGGTGTTAAGTCAAAATTAAAAATTTAAAAGGGATGGACTTTTCTATTTGCCATGTTGTCTTAGGTTACAATGTAAAATGTAACCAAAAGGTATGTATTCTATCACCATCTACGTAAACTGTAAAAACCAGGTGGAGAAGTGTTCTTTGTCTCTTCAATGACACATCCCTGATAACTCCCTCTGGGGTAGATCTTCTGTTAATGGGCCATCCAGCCTTACTGTGTGACTCATAAAATTACATCATCCCATTGTAAGACGCTCCGCCCAGGGGGAGGAACCAAGCATTCCTACCTGGATATAATCTGAGGTTTGGAATACCACAGCCAGCCCTTACCTACTGGCTTCCAAGAGGACAAGAGCTGCATAACCGCTGGACCTTCAGAGGAAGACCAGATCTTTCTACAGGATCATTGCTTCGACAGAACCACATCTATCACTTCAACAGGATTGCAGCCGCCATTTAATCGGACTGCTACCACCACCCTGACTAACAGGGTGTCAGATTGTATCCTGACTCTGCCAGTTTAAGCCAGTGTTTCTGTATTATTGCCTTTATCTTAATTTTCCTATTAAATTGTAATTCTGACTTGGGACCTCCCATTGGTTTGCTTTCAAACTAGTACACATGTGAAGATCCAAAAGTTCTTAAAATCACCTACCAGGAGTTTCAGGTCAGGTACCCAAAACACAAATTAAATGTCCTACATTCCCACAAACACAGAAAAACACAGTATCATTCCACTATACACAGGTTTTTTATAAATAATGTAGTCAACTTTTCCCTTACAAATGCAGATTTTAGGATTAAAGGTGCTTGCCAAAATGTGTGACTAATAATAAGAAAGTTTAGATCAAGACTGAAGTAGGTACTTGTCGTGGTTTGACCCGAATTGACAGGCACTTCCTTAAGCCAATCACGCTTCTCTCAATTTCACATATTTAAACCCTGAAGAAGGCGGGTTTTTTGGGGGGGGGAGGAAGAAAGTTTCTCCGTTCCGGTTGGGTGCAGGACGGAGAGAGGGAGGAGGGGTGGACGCCCCGGAGCCCCGGGCCCCCTCGGGGCTGGGGCAGGCGCCCCTGCCCCGGCCTCTTTGCCTCCTGTTCCCCTTTCAAATGCCGCAGCACGGACTCAAATTGTAAAAAAGAAACCTTAAGCTGCAAGTGAGTATAGCTGGCTATATAGAGCTAAAGTTATTCGACGCGGTATCCTGAGGAAGAGGGAGCCGGCGGAAGCTTTCAGCGCGGTCAGCATACTCCGCGACGAACCGAAGAAGACACTTCTTTTTCACACTGTGCACCCGGCAGCGCAGAGGGAGCGGCAGGTAACACCCCACAACATGGCGGCCTTCGGAACCCGAGAGAGAGAGAAAGCGAAATCACGTGGGACGAAGCTATGAGAGCGGCGCTGCGTGGTTTCGCGCGGAGCTTAAAAATCTCCTTCCCTCACCGTGGTATGAAACTGTAATGTTACAAACTGTTTGTCTCTTATGGGGAATGGACGTTTCTTTTTTTTCCCGTGTAGTTTGTAAAAAGGTTGAAAGAGTGCCAATGCCAAGATATATATATAGCAGAGAGAGGCTTTTAAAACCTGGTGGCAAAGAAAAGCCTTATGTTCAATAACCCCATGTGGAAGCCTGTGTTTTACAGTTAAAAGAAAAGCTGTAAAAAAGCTCCAAAAAGAGATGTGTTACACCTTAGCAGAAATTGTGCAATTCTAAGCAAACCTGCAAATGGTAGCAGTTTGTAAAACCACGTAAAAAAAGGAGGGAGAACCCCTTTTTTTCCTCCCTTTCCTAAATTGTGATACTAATTGGGAAAGGAGAAAAGTGGGGGAGAGAAAGAGTTCTAAAAGTTTGTCATGTTGTTGCCTTCTTTATCTTAAGTCTGTTAATAAATCTCTTCTATTCTGTCAAGTTTTGTGCCTGCTTTGTTGTTTCTCTTAATGCTTATCTCACAAAACCCAAAAAAGTATTGTATAATTTGCTTCAAACCACTACAGTACTCTTGCACATAGTTGATGGGGGCAGAACCCAAGAAGATTTCGGATTTTTTCCGTATAGCAGATTGGAACACATGAGAGAAATTTTGCTTCCCACTAAAATGTTCCTTAACACTTCAGTGTTATGTTATGGAAGACACATAAAAAGAATTTTTGTCTTATAGTGATAGGATAAGGGGGATTGGCCTCCAGCGGAAGTTCAGAGTTGATACTAGAAAGAAATTCTTTACTGTGAGGATGTTGAGTCACTGCAACAGATTTCCCAGAGAGGTTGTGAGCTCACTGTTCATGGAGGTCTTCAAGGCCAGACTGGATGGGGCTCTGGGTAAGTTAGTCTAGTGGAAAAATCCCTGCTACAGGCAGGAATTGGATGATCTTTCAGATCCTTTCCAACCAACACATTCTATCATTCTATGATAATCCTTTTTTTTTTTAACCAAGAAAATGTATACTTTCAAGGTAGAAGTCTATTCTAAGAAGTAACCTGGAAAAATATTATCAAATCATTTAATGCTTTTACTGTCAATTGTCGCAGTACTAAACTCAATAGCTAAACTCTCAAACTCAGCATATCCTCAAAACAAAAGCTATTTTGTACGAAAATAAATACCAAACATCTTTGCTGACAACACAGTGTTCTCCTGCGTTCTAAGTGTCACTAACTCCACTGGCTTCTCCATACCATCTAATTCTCCATTTATGGATTCCTTATATTTTACTAAATTTAAAAAATTATTTAACATTTTCTCTATTAATATGTATCATATTAGTTAAAAAGCACAACAAAATTAATTACTTCATCCTGTATAAATTTTAAAGGGTTTGGAATAGAGTGCTCCTGTCGCCCTGGAAAAAAACTTTGGTGGTATTATTTTTCAAAATTACTTGCTAGACAAACAGATGAATTGTCCTACATACAAATATGGTCAATAAGTTCAACAATGTGTTCAGTGGGTGGGTTAAATTTAAGAGTTAAGAGAGGTTCATTAAAAATATCTCTGCATTTTTGGAAGACGTCATGATATTTGCATGGATGAATGTATTTTCTGCAAGTTCCAGCAGTAAAAGTAAAAATAGTACTGAAAAGGCAATGTCACTAAATGTAGCAATAATTTCCTTGAATCCTCAGGACTCTGGCACATCTTGTCACCATTTCACTGTTACTACTGCTACATCTGTTACTTGGCTTATGGTGCATGTTACAAATGTACAACTTTCCTATTTTTTGTTTTGCCTGACCATGTGTAGCCAATGGCATGATTTCAGCTGTTTGTGTGAATTTTAATTTATTAAGAAGTAGAGTTTTCACTGAGCAGTTGCGTTTCAGAATGACCAGGAGATAGTGAGGACTGCAAAAGCACTGATTTCGTGTTTCTCCTGAGAAAAGATGCTATGTGGGCAAGCAAATTCTTGAACAAACACCGCAGGTGTGAGAGATGCAGTAATTTAATTTAGAAAATTATAAAAACATGGATAACATAAAAAAGATTACATTAAAAATTGAAAACCTAAATGACATTCAAAAATTACAGCTTTCTGTACATGAACCCTTTTCATGTTTGTGTGTGCTTTTAGGTGTTCGTAATAATCCAATCACCTACTTTTGCTTTATGCCGATAGTATGAAAAGAAAGTTCCATGACAACAATCACTCTTGGAAAGAAAATTAAGGCAATCCAGTGTATACCATAAGTAAGTAGTTCAGAATTACATGTACAATTGGTCTCTAAACAATTATTTCCTCTTTTTAGCAACATATCCGAATGTTATGTGAAAGGAAGAAAATAGGATGGGGTGTCACAAGTATTGGAAACAGAAAAAGGAAAAGGAAATTTCATCTCTCTGCAACTGGAATAACCAAAAGGGAACAAGGGCCCATCAGCTGAAGGTTATTAATTTGTATCTACTATATTTGAAGATTTAATATGGAAGCTGTAAATAAGCAAATTACCAGCTGTCAGAAAAATTTTCACTATTAATTTAAATGAACATCCTTTAGGCAAGCTAACATTTTGTTAGCCTGCAGGCTAATTCTACAATAGAAAAATGTATAAATAAACAGTTAATTAATTTCAAAGTTCATTTTCCATGTTTTTACTAATATGAAAATAAACTTTTATTGCCAAAGCACTGTGTTTATAAGAATAAACAACATGATGAGTGGCCTCCCTGTAGGATACATGATTAAACAAATTCTTGTTATTCTGTTTGTCCCCTTTCCTTCTTTAAAGGTGACTTTTATATTATGGAATTTGGTTAGAACATACGTGTCTTGTGAAGGTCAAACTGTAAAGCTTTTTATCATGAATATGAGGCAGATAAAAGCTACTCTGTGATTTATGTTTGTATACTGTACAAGATGTCAACTCTGAGAAGTAACCTTGGTCAGTTCCTCAAAAAAATCTGTCTGAGAGATGACCTTAGTGACTGAAACCACAGTTTGTCCTCTGTAAATCATGAGAGGTTCTGCTAGATGTGTTTTACTGCCCAGAAAAGGAACACCGTGTAAATGCACCTGTTTACATTATGCCCTTTTGAGGATGTCCACAGAGTCCAAATGAGAGCAGAGAGAAGACGCTGCTGTTAACACCTATTAAGCTTCTAAGTCCATGTAGGGAAATGCTGCACTGCACATAGACCTAAAGCAGATCAAAAAAAGGAGCTTTTTCACTATTGATTACCACTGTGATGTCATATTTTGTCTACAATTTAGATACCTGTCTGGAGAAAAAAACCCCTGTATTTTCACAAGGTATAAACTTATAAAAATAGAGCTTTATACATAAATGTAAAGTGTACATGATTCACATGTAGTTTATTTGTATCGTTCCATGATCTCTTTGGGAAAAATAAAAATCAGAGAAAAAGTATATCAAAGAATATATCAAAAATATATCAAAGTAAAAACTTTGTATGAACTAAATGCCATGAGCTTATTGGCATCATGATCTTTAATTTTAGTGAACTGCCATATTTAAAAAAACACCCTGCAGAATACAGATAAGAAAGAGTTAAAGTAGCCAAAAAGACAAGTTACCTTAAGTTCTACATCAGTTCTTCAACTTTACAAACATAATGTGTGGGTTTTTAGAAATGACAGGCTTTATATTCCTGATTTGCGTGACAGTGGATATTGTCATTTTTCAGGGGGGAAAAAAGAAGAAAAAGTGTAATTTATCCTTTTTAGTTCCTTGTACCAACACTAATATTCCAATACTGGCTAAGATGTTAGAAATACAATTATTATTGTGCTAGTGAGGTGCTCATGATGCTTCAACACTGCAAACTTATCCAGGACATACTAGACATCTCCAGTTTCCATAGCTATTGCTCAGCTTCCAGGCAGTCAATAAAATACTTCTTACCAAAGCCTAACTACTTATAATTGCGGGAATGGCATTTTTCTGAGATGCAGATAACCCAAAAATTATAGTTCTGAGAGTGAGCAAATAATTAAAAAATCAAAGCTTTAGTGGAAAGCAAGTTGGAAGGAGTGCAGAATGACAGACGATATTTGACAAAGCTTGAAGCAGTCTCCACTTTCACACCTCAGTCAACTGCACAAGCCACAACTTCAGTAGAATTGTGTTTTCTGAGAGGATATGCCGACACTGGTCTCTGGGCCTGCACTGTATACTATTCTTCTTTTGGAGAAATAGTAGTGCAAAGGACCAAATGCTGATTTGTGCTGTGAATTTAGACACTGATTCTTCCGTGAAGGAAGCTCTCAGAAAATAAATAGTTTGCAGTGGTTCATGAAGCAGTGTTTTATGATATCCCCTAAACAAATTTGCAGTCTACATGAAGATTAGTGCGTGAAATGGAAATTTTTGTTCCTGTGCTACAGGATGTTTGTAGTACAGATTGATTTTTTTGAGAAGTATAGTATTTATTTCATTATTTAATGCAACAGAATGCAGTCAACAGTGTTTATCTGTCATTTTCAAGACACACTAGATTTTCACACTTGTTTTTCTTTGAAGAATATTTGAAAATAGTCTGTCCCTCTGGAGAGTCTTGTAAAAATAAATAAATTCCTGAAGCTTATTTAAAGAAAAAAAAAAGCATATTTCATATTTTCTACCGAGGTGAATGACCAAAGAGAAACTAAAATAGCATTATAAAAAAGAGTTTTAAACAAAATAATTTCTACAACATATCTCTCAATAAAACAAACATTAGTAACATTTTGCTTCTGGTGATTATACCTGATTATAATGTTTATTTACAGTACAAAATAATAAAGCTTACTGAATTCTGCACATAAAAATGTGGTAAACAGAAACATTCAGCCAAATAAGTTAAGTCAGGGCTTATCCAGAGGCTATTAAGCATTTATAATACACTATGTGAACGATTTACAAAGCTACAGGCTTATCTGGGACTGCTGTGAAACACAGCTCTCTCCACTGGGTTTAATGCAGAATCATGTGATATTCTCAAAGGGCAAACTCAAAGCTTGTTCGTCAGCCACATCTTAAAAACACATAGTTTTACATTTTCGGGAGAAAGAACATGGAATTGTGCTATACATTAGCTGTAACTGTGTTTCACAGTTATTACTCTATGAAATTACACAAAAATTATTTACCTTTTTCTCCATTATTTATATGACATTCATAAGGGCTAAAACAATTACTGTATAGTTACTTGGAAAATAGATCTCTGAATTTATTTCCTGTATTTTGATGAGTCCTCAAGTATTACGCCTTTGAATTATTTTATAGCATGCTTTGTTTTGCTCTCTCATTTAAGAATACATACATTAAACAAGTTTTAAATTTTATGGTAATTATTTTTTTAAAAGAATTTCAGTCATAGAATAGGATTAGAATGCATGTCTTTAAAATTTCACTACAGTGACAGAAATAATTACTTAAAGGACAATAACAGAAACAGATCACATACATGAATTGGCACATATGGAGTCCAGCCAATCATAGGTTTTTTAAAAGTTAACTTATTCTTTGAAAAAGTTAGGTACATTGGGGAAAAAAAAGAAGAAATAAGGATTGTGAGTAAGTATTCTCACAGATATCTAAGATTACAGTTTAAACAGTACATTCTTTTATTTTTTTTTTTATTTATTTGCCACATTCTAAAAGAGATCTTTAAATGCAAAGGAAAGACAGAAAAGCAGGAGACCTCTTCACAAATTATCCAGAAATATGTCTTCAGGGAGAAATTATACAATACTTCTCTTCCTCATGCAAAAGCCTTTGAATATCCTATTTCCTATCAGCAAAGCAAAGCTAATATGAGAAGTGGAAAAAGCAGCAATTTTTTGTTATATGAGAAAGACATAATTTCTAATACACAAAAGGAAACAGACCTTTTGAAGAACAATTCATAAACCTCTCACAAAGCCTGCGTTTACATTTGAAGATTTATTTAGTGTCTTGTGGAGACACACTGTGGGCATTTTTGGAGCTGGATTGTTATCAACATGCTTTAGTAATGATTTACAAGCATTGGCAGGATGGGGCCAGTAAGAATATGCAGGAGGGTTACTTTGGAGTGTGATGTCATGCAGAATTAAAACACAGGGAAGGCGATTTTGAACAGAAATATTGGTGACTGTTCATTGGAACAAAGTACTGTTTAATGTGACACTGAAATAAACTCAGCATTATCCACCTAAGAAATCTGCCTTTCAGTGAAGCCTGAATCAATGAAAGCACCATGACTTAGTGATGAGGATCTCACTAGACCAGCTCTCTGACCCTAATTTCGGGTGGTAACAACAGCAAAAGCAAACAATATCAAAGGCAACATAAAAGACGTATTTTAGTTGTAGATTTATACACTGCTTTTGCTAATTTCCAAGTTTCTGTGGATAAATACCAGATCATTCCATGTGTTTCACTGCTACAGCAATTGTATTGCCTCAGAAATTTCACAGAGTAACATAACAATAACTGTTTTATAATATATTAGTATATTTTTTTCTTCCTTAGGTAATCATTATTGGGTGAAGCTTTGTAATGCTGATATAATCGTTCTATATTGCATATCTAAGAAATAGAATAATAACTTCTGTTTTAAGAATATTTTTGTCCTTTAGAGAGAAGGCGACATAGTCCACTAATAAGATAAACAAAATTCTGTAACTTTCAGCCAGTGCTTAAAAAATTCAGATGTTTCAATCTGCAATGTTACATTATATTATATCAGGCTATGCCATACTGCATTGTGATACACCACACTACACTAGGGTAACCCATAAGATGCTATACCATATAATGCTAATTATATTATGTCAATGAAAGTTTGCAGAAAGAACTCTAAAGAGCTATGTTATAGCACAGTAAAACACAGATACAGCAGGTATTCAGGGCAGACATAGTAGAGATAGGACAGTGCTGAGTAAGATTAATGTTCACCACAAGAGAGAACAGAATTCAGTTGAAAGGGAAAACTAGGAAAAAAAGCCTGAAAGATCCAACCAGATAGATTGTAATTGCCTAGGCACTATCATTAGATTTAAACCACAATTGCATACAACTGGAGACAATGGTTATCAGTATTACACTATCCTGAACAGCTCAACCAGCTGTTGCCATGAAATATCAGAACTCTTAACTTTAAATTGCAAAAAAACTTTCCTAAGCATCAACAAGCTCAGAAGAAATTTAAATTCTTTCCATCGTGAATACAAAACTGTAGGAATAAGTTAGGGTATGAGAATTCATAAAAAAGGACATATTTTTGACATCTCTATATATGAGATCCATGTAGCGAAAATATTTTTGTCCTTTCCCTATTAATAATCAAGTAAGCAGAATGTGAAGGGCACTTTTACTACTTAATCTGTAGAGAAACTGAGAAAATAAAATAGCATAGTTATACAACAGTAAGCATATATCTAGGAAAATAATCATAAGTAGGACAGTCAGGGGACAACTTAATTCATACCAATCACAGCAAATTATTTATTCTATATTATATAAACTGTATCTTTAGTTAAAGAAGCCATTAAACACAAGTAAGGCTCAGCCTGATAGGAGAGGAGATGAAGGAGGTTAATATACTGTAAGAATCAGCTCAAGGGTGGTCAAGTGTCCTGGAGGGGACTTTTAATTAGAGCTTTTTTGTCTGGATGTGGAACGCATTCCCATAAGAATTCCCTAGTAGTTGATTAACGGGAGTAGCATTATCAGCGCCCTTGGAGTTGATGGTACATTTTGCCTGCTAAGGGAAAGGGGGAATTCTGCAGGTATAGTCAGGGGGAAAATATATGGCATGACAGTGCTGTGATGTGTGAAAATCGCAAAGGCTATAACACAGTAAAACTGATAAAACTAAAATATATTTAGTAAAGTCCATGATGGAATTCAGAAAGAACATGAACCCACCAATAATTACATCAGCCATTTTTCAAATTTCATTCTTTAAGACTTAGCTTTTCAAATACTTGACACTTTTCTCTTTGCAATCTGTGTACTCCAAGCTCCTTTTTGCTTCTTAATATTGATACCAAAGAGCCTCTAATTACATCTGAAACATATATTTTAATATATTCTACAATTTTCTTTCAATTTCTTTTTTCTTTCAAATTGATGCATAATCTTATTTTCCTTTTCCATAGTGACTTTATAAATCACTTTTTAAAAGATTATACGTAAAATGGTCAGTTAATATGGCTTTGTTGATCTTGGTCTAAACAAAAATAAGAGAAGAAACACCATCCATGTGCATTTTTCTTCATTTGTAATTTTATACAGTTTATTTAGGCTTTTTTTCCCTCCTTCTCGAGCACCATCTGCAGTATTTCAACCATGCAAAATGCTGTTTAGGGCCACAGGGAGACTTATATAATTTGTGTCAAGTTTCCCTGAGAGTAGTACAAATGGTTTGTTATGACACATTTGATCAACTCCTACTATCTCATAAGACTAACATCAAACACAGTAAAAAATTTCTAGTCTTGTTATAATTTCAATGAAGTTGAATGAAAAGACCCCTAATGTAAAAAACCAAACCAAATCAACCAAACAAAAAGAACTCCCCCCAAAAAAGGAAAACAACAACAAAAAAAACCCCCAAACAACAACAACAAACACCTAACAACAACAACAAAAAACCAAACCAAACCAAACCAAACCAAAAAAACCAAACAAAGCAAAACCAAACAAAAAACCCCAAAACATCAAAAAGCCCGAAATATACCTTTCTCCACCAAAAAAAACCCGACAAAAGCCATAGGCAAAATAACCTCACTTTGGGCTAATATATCTACAGAAAAAACTGAATACCAAGTAAATCAGTCCACACTGAGAGCTTGTCTGCCTGTGGGAGCTACTACACAATGAGCTAGAATATGAATTTATTGGATACAAGTTAGTCAGTATTGAATTCTCGTGCAGAAGTGTCCTTACAGACGTTAATCAGACTATGTTAGAATCACCCATCTCTGCAATCAACATGCTTACCTCTCTTTTACAAAAAGCTTTTGTGAATTATCTTGCAGTTTTTGAAAGACACTCAAAATCATTGGGAGTATTCCTGGGAATTAGCTGACAGAAACTGATGTGGTATGTGCTACTGGGGATTTTTTCATCTGCGAAAGACATTACGTTGCATTAATTTCTTCTTATCTCTTGAGAGACACCAGCTCTGAAGAAAATATTTCTATCTATTCAAACAAGATAACCTGACATATTCCAACACCACCTTTGTACTATCAATAGCAGGCCATGATGTTACCGCCTAAACAGTCACTGTTCTGTATCATAATATGGTGGAAATACAGATAAATGTACGTAATCTAGAAATGGAAGAAGTTAAACTCTGCTGGGTTAAATAGAGAACAGGGATAACAATTAATTACAAAAAGTCTCCAGTGGCAAAACTGAGTGATTAGCATGGAGCATTTCTCAAAGGCAAGAAAAAGGTGATCTTCTACCTAAAAAGTCCCTTTTAAAGGTTATGTTATTCAATGGATATGTTAAAGTTCTGCATCATGCTTATGAGGAATATGCTTAGTTGGCAAGAGTTTCTCATGTTTTTGGTATTGAAAAATGTCTAGAACACAGCCCTCAATATGTTCTAATTCAATATTTAATGCAATGTGAAAACTTGATATTTATTATTTTATTGCTTTTTGGGGGGTTTTGTTGAAGCTCATCCTTCAGCTGAAACTAAGAAAAATTAAAACCATTCTCTTGCCTTAAAGCACTACCCTGTACTTTCAAGAATAGAATTTTCTTAACCAAAATCTTAAATACTAAGCTTTTCACTGAGAGGTAATTTAAGCTGCTGTTTTCATCTGTGTTTTTTGATGATATGTATTAGATGTTTTAGGTGTTTTCCAGTGCATTAGGTGTTTTCCAACACACAGAAGATACTAAGAATTTTCTTTTATGAAACTCAATGAATTTGGTAAGCTATCTAAAGACTAACCAATAATAACTCTGATTCCCTAGTTAGCACAAAGTTCCCAGGTCCTGTATAATCGCTATACAATATAGTTTTAGAATGGCATCATGAAAATGACATGACTGTGTATTTAAATCCTACCATCTGATTTCCTTATTATAGACTTTAGCATTAAGTAATTAAGTGATGTATCAGCAAACTGGGACACAAATACTTTTGCTGATGACCTAGAAGTTTATTAATTTTGATTAAAAGAAATACTCTTTGAAGTTTTAGTGTAAATTCATAGAAAATGAGTAAGAGAGAGAACAACTGTTTTTAAACACTGAGGGTTGGCTTTTGAGCATGGCTTCTTCAGTTTCAAGACAAGTAGGAGCTTTTATTCTCACATTCTTCACTTAGTAAACACCCTATATTGAGTTACATGTTCATGTCCCTATTTCTCCATCAGATAAACTGTTCTGGAGAGCTTTTTCCCAGCATGTACTCTCAAAAATCGTATGCTCCCACAGAAGGTTTCAGATTTCACAATTCACAAATTCACACTGCAACCTATCTAAATACTAGGTAGATTATAATATATAATCTAGATATTAATATATAGCTTACATATAATATACAATACAATAATATACAGTTACATCTGAAAGTTCTAGTTATAAAATTCCACATAAGCTAAGAATTGACCAAATCAGCTTGCATATTCTTTTTGAAAGTAAGGAAATAATGCTTTCCAATTTATCTCAGATGGCTTTGTTCCTCTGCCTGTAGCTATAATTGCACCCTGCAGCTGTGAATGCACAGAGGATTTCAAAACTGCTATCTCACAGGATGAGAGTATTCTGATAAAAAAAAAATAGAGACAGATTATGAACTAAATTTTAAAAAAGTGAAAAATTCTTTCTGCGTATGTTATACCAAGTTTGTCTGAATAATCAGTAGGGCAGTATTTAAAGATTTTTTTGGGGGGTTTTTTCCACTTAAAATCTAAACTTCCTAAAAATAGTTACTTCAAGTGAAATGTTTCTGCTACCATAAAATAAACTTGTTGTCAAAGAATACAGTTGTTGAATGTAGTGCAATTATATTCATGCTGTGCAGGGCAACTTACACATTTAAATACATGGAAATTTTTTTATAAAACAATAATCCAATTTTAACTTTAAACAAGAATTTATGACTGAAATCCATCCCAAAGATTATATGAATTGACCTAACAATGTACACATTTTGAATTAATTTTTAACTGAAGTCATTGATGTGCTGTAAGTAAGGGATCACAGCCTTTAAAAGAGATTGAAGAAGGACATAGGGAGATATGAGTAATTTTGAGCACAAAACAAAATGCTGAGAGATAACAAAAATGTTTCAGTCTTCTGTTCTAAATAAATACTACCTTATTTACTCTGTATTTTGTAACAGTTAAACTGAAAATATTAATAAAATTCACACATTTAGTATCAACCAAATTGAAAAACAAACCCCATATATATTTTTAAATCCATAAATAACATTAATCTTTTTGGTTTGGGTTGGTTTTTGTTTGTTGGTTTGTTTGTTTGTTTTTACCTTTGAGCAGCACAAATCAATAAAGTTTGAAGTTCTAAGATAAAAACAGTAGATACCCAATTCCCTGTAATACTACCCATAGTGGATTCTTTCGGAAAATGTATTTCTTACACAAAAACAGTAGCCACATAGTTCTGGGTTTTGTATTTAATCTTTCATCTGATCTGAGTAATAGAGGACAAGTTTTCATCGATGTCACCTGTGTTTCCAATTGCAAGTTAAATGATACAATATCTTTTACTTAGTTTCTATTAAACCTGTTCTTCAAAGGCATGAAGAACTCTTCAGTGACAATGCGTTGCAGTTAAAACACAACTGTGTCTGCTTTGCTGGAATTCATAGCACAGGCTGTTACATCAGCCAAGAAAAAGGAGCTCTTGTCCAAGAGGGAGATAAAAGGAAAAGAAATGTGTTCCAATTTTTAAATTTTAAACTAAAATATACAGAAAAAGTTTTTAAAAAATTGTAACTGAAAAAATTAAAAGACACAGGATAATACACTCTGGAGCTGTGTTATGTACTAATCTGTGCTACTTCATCAAAAGCATTCTTATCACGACCCCTAATGACCACTTTCAAGAAAAGTGTAAGAGGTATGTCTTCTCAATTCTTATTCCTTCCCATCTGAGTCGAACTTCTCACTGTTATAGCTGGGGTGTTTTTTTTGTTTTTGTTTTTGGTTGGTTTGTTGTTTTTGGTTTGGTTGGTTTTTTTTGGTTTTTTTTTTTTTTTTGCCTACAGAGACTCTGCTTTAAATAAATTATTTTTTCTTAGGTCTAATACTAGAGTTAATGGCATGTATTCCTTTCCATCTTATTTAATGAATAATGATTCTTTTCTTTCGTGAGCATAAAATTTCTCCCCAATTTTTTTTTCCATTAATGATATTTTTAATATTTGATGTACTTAAGTCAGGCCAAAATTACACATATTCAATGAAATGTGATAGAATATTATTTGTAACAGAAATACAAAATTTGAAAAATTATTTCACTAGAGAGAATTACCAGTGCAACTTTTCCACTTTGCATGTTTCAACTCTGTGTCTTAAGATGAATGTGTGCCACATTTTGAAAAATTTTGATATTTCTGAGGAATCTTGAATTATATGGGAGGAGACCTGAATAGGAGAGCTGAACATGAAATTCAAGTTTCCATTCAGACTTGTCTGTGGCAATAGGTTTATAAGGAATTAAGTAGCTAAGCCAACTTATGCACTCTTGGAGTAAGAAATGGTGTAATTATTTCTAGCAGCTATTGAACTTTGATTAAACTGAATTTCTGTAATAAGTTTACCTTTTACTCATTTTTAACATTATTGCCCATTACTGTGGCTTCTATTTTAGAAACATCAACATCATTTTACATTCATTAATTCTGACATTTACTATCTGAATAAATCAAGGACATCAAGGACAATAAAAAGGTCAGTAATATGTCTGTGGCAGCACAAAACTCATCATGGGCTTCAAAACCTTTGAAACTGACAAAATATTTATTAGAGAGCCAAAGACAATCTCTTTGCTGCATCAATACTCTGGTTAGAAGAATTCAAGACCAATTTTAAAGTGACTGTATTAACTGTACTGGCTGACTAGACATATAAAGGACAAAATTGCTCATCACAAGACCAGTGTGTATATGACCTCATGAGTTAGTTGCAGGACCATGGATTTGTGTTTTAATCTGAGGAGAAAGACACACTCTTAAACTTTTTTTTTGGCTTAATCAGGGTATCTGAGATGCATCTCATCCTGTGACACTTTAGCCCTAACCCTGAAAGCACTTGGAATTTGGTCTTTTCACCAAAACAGTGAACTGTTGTTCAATTAAGATTGTGTTACACTTATAGGAAAATAACCATGGCAGCCCTGACCCTAACTGAAAGCAGATGATCTGAAATAAGTATTTCTATGCTTATTAAGCATTTCTGTACTTTCTATTGTAAGTATTTTATCTCCAGAAAATTCCATAAACGTTGCATTGGATGAGAAATAGGAGCAAATACAGTGTAAGTGCTTGAATTACAAAATAAACCAGACAGAGTTTAGTAAACACTTAAAATCGTTCTCCTCATCATACAGGTTGCAGAGAATTCTCAAAGGTATGAATTAAATTTCGTGACACATCAGCCAAGTTGATGGGAGTTGGGTAGCCGACTGAATTATGAAAAGGTGAATGGAAAAAAATTACATAAAATCTCAGGCTGAAGAATATATCTTCAGGCAACCTAATTCAATAAGAAATGCATATTCATCATCCCTCAGCCAATGCTGCACCCAGCACAGTGCCGAATCCCATATTATCACATTCCATGAATTAATCTAGTTCTTCAAAAAAACTCCTACTACATTTGAGACAAAACACTTTTCAAAATACTTTGTGATGTGAATTACGTAGGCAACTACATGATGTTCTTTCACGGCACTATTATCTGTGTCAACAGTCACCACAACTACTGAGAAATAGAGGAAACCGTAAGGAGTGAGTTATCATAAGAAATTAATATTTCATGCTGAAATTATACATAAACATCTGCCAACTTCTGAGAGAACTCAACTTAATGTCATATTAAGAAAAAAACCCCAAATTATCAAGAGCAGTTAAAAAAGAAGATGAAGAAAAAAGCCTTGAAAAGGCCACGTTATGCATTTATTCTAAAAGTAAGGTGGTGTTTTTTGTAAGATAAGCTATCTTTTATATATCAAAATTCTTTTTCTTAAAAAAGCCTTAATTTTTAAAAACTATCAGTGTTTTTCTGTGACATTTGTTTTGCAAGGTAAGAGCACATGAATACCATAATCCATGAACTTGTAAGCTGTCATTAGCTACAGCAATCAGTCATGTTAGCTAATACTAGATTTTCTCATCTGAAAAGATAGATATGGACTGAGAGGTATTGACCAGCATTGGTAAAATATCCTCTTAGGGTCCACCTCTCTGGACAAAATTTTTGTCTAGAGGCTGTGTAGTCTTGCTGCAGACAAGTTTTAAGATGTCAGACAAAAAGACCAACCCCAGAACAAGTGTGCAGAGTCCATTTGTGTGGGTACACCAGTAGTGGCCAGAGCCAAAGAGGCAGAGACACAGGTTCTGAATTTTGCGCTGTGCTACAGCCTTACATCTGCAGAAGCTGAAGTCTTTGTCTTGTGTACATTTCACTGGTCACAAGGCAATGGGATCAAGTCAGAAGAATGGATGGAGATGAAGGGTAAAAGTTACCAACTTGATTTGTCAGAGAGAAGGGCTCATGACAAGCATTACTTTCTCCCCTTCCAGATATGGAACACACTGACTATTTCTGGACGCATCACTTAATTTTTTCTCAATGTCTCAGTGTGCCTGGTGATATCAAAGGTTTACTTCCGCAACTGGATGTCTTTTCTTGATGTTATCCTTTCATGGTGTCTGAGTAAACAAAATCTGCTCTCGTTTGTGGAAGTATGTTAAGAACTTCCACTACAGATAACTAAATAATAATAATACAGATAGCTAACTAATAATAAGCATACAGAGACTACATGGCAGTGAATACCATTTCAACTTAATGTCTGTGTTTCTTGTGATACAGCTTCCAGCTAATGGACTACAAAAGCAAGTTTCTTTAAGAACCCATAAGGAAGTACAAGACTTAGACAGTGATGATCTTCTACTTTCTGAAGAAAAAAGTAAGGAGAAATTTAGACTGTTTTCATACACATTAGCTATTATCATCCTAAAACATTTAGCTGTTTCCTCATATGAAGTCTGATGGACACAAAGACAGAGATAAAGAGTTCTGAGTGAGGTCCCCAGATAATTTTTCTATTAACAGGAGATCTAGCTCCCCAGAGAAGTCATTACTACTGTTGACCTGGACACCAATTGCTTAGTTAAAAAAATACGTTTTCTGAAATATGGTACGGAAAAAAATACATTACATTAGAATTACAATAGAAGAACTTAATGTATGTATTCCATCAGTGCTTTCTTATTCTTCTTTTCCTGTGATTCTTACTTTCTCACATTGTTTAGATGAGAGGTACAGATGTTATCTTCAATATCCGTAGCCAAGAAAACGAATGAGGTTTGCTAAAAGTATAACCAGTTTTTGTCACTGATAGGAAACACTGCCAAATTTTCTTCTATTGCCTTGTTTCTTAATTCTCAAGCTAAGATGAGCATGAATCCCTTGTTAAAAAAGTACAGGTATTTTGCTATAAATGCTAGACCTTTAAAAGTGTTTATTGAAATATCTGTTTTCATAAAAATTGATCAAGGGTAAAAATTTCTAATAATTTCAAATAAATCAGACCAGTATTTTTTGGAAGATGCAGAAGTCCTGTTCCCAAAACTTCAAAAACATAATCAATCCTGGAAACCACAAATTATTGTTATAAGACTTAGCTTGCATTTGACTAGTGAACTTAGAATCATAGAGTCATTCAGGCTGGCAAAAACCCCTAAGGTCATTGAGCTCAACCATAACCTGACACCACCAAGCTCACCACTAAACTGTGGCCCTAACTACTACATCTATGGGTCTTTTAAATAATGGCAGGGATGAGTACTCAACCACTTCCCTGGGCAGACTATTCCAATGCTTGATAACCCTCTCGGTGAAGAATTCTTTCCTAATACACAATCTAAACCTTCCCTGGTGTATTTTGAGGCCATTTTCTTTCATCTTATCCCTTGATATTTGGATGTAGAGACTAACCCCCACCTTGTTATAGCCTCCTTTCAGTTACTTGCAGAAAAAATAAGGTCTCCTTTCAGTCTGTGCTTCTACAGGACCCTATAATTCTATTTTAAGCTTTCAAAAGTTATTTAAGTATGAAAGATCATAAAATAAATCAGTTCTGATGTGATTATATTTGTCAAGGCACCCATATTCTTCAGCAGTGGGATAAATATGAGATCACTGCATGTCCTGTAACTCATTGCAGTGGATATTGCATCTTCTAAGCAGAGATATTAGTTTTTAAAGAAGAAAACTTCCACATATCTCTTTATAGACATAATTTTTATAGCAATGCCTAATATTGCTTACTTAACTGTTATGTATTTACAAATGTAAATGTAACACGAAAGTAAGATGTGAAATATAAAAAAGATAGAGAAATCAATCCAATACAAGATTCTCATTCATTATTGTTTACAGATTTCTAAAAAATCTTCTAAAAAACTTCATCTCAGAAACAAAGGTGAAGTTAGTTGTTTTCAGGAATAGTTGCTGATGAGGTAAGCAAGATAAATAATTAAATAAAGAAAATAACTAAATAAAGAAAATAGCATTATACTGTGTTAAATAGGAAATAAGTTGAAACTTCAAGCATGGACTTACTAGTTTGCTGAAAGAAGAGTTTTCTTCTGTTTGTGTAGTGTAACCCTTGCACAATGGTGCAAGACAATTGTGAAGACAGTGCAAAGCCTATTCACCTTGACAAACACCAAATAACTTCATGCACAATGACTAATGGAAGCATTTTATAATAGTCAGCTAATTGCAGGTTATATTTCATGATCCCAGGAATGAAAAAGATCAATAAAGAGGGTGAAGGCTGATGATATTTAATAATGTTTTGCTAGGTTTGTTGTTGTTGTTTTTGAATTTATGTTTTAAATGCATAATACTTGCTTTAAAATGTGAGAAACTCTCTCTAATGCATAAAATAAGCAAATATAAAAATAATAGATATTCAGCTTTTACTTCTGTCTGAAAATAAGTATTAGTAGGTACAACACATTACTTTGTCATAACCGACTTTAAAACAGCAATTTATGTTATCTGATAATATCAAAAATGTCCCCATCAGAACAGGGTGTGCCATCTCACAGGGACAAACTTCTCCATAGAGAAGCAGTCAAGCAATGTAAAGCCAGGCAAGTGGATGATGCTATCTGCAGCATGTAAAACTCATATTGCTCCTGAAGTTGTGCAAAATGTCTGATCACCACTAACATATGGCAAGTACCTACAAGCTCTGAGTATCAGTGATTTTCTTCAATGCTTTTTTGACTACGGAAACCATATAAAAATTCATGAATTTTCATACATATTTATAAACATGTTATCTATTTCTCACAGCAATAAGTTGGACTACAAAGGTGCAAATAAACTTCACAGAACTTTCCTCTCTTCAGTCTTTTCCAAATGAAAAGATGACTGAAAATTCTAGTGTCGAACTTACTGGGGGTCACCAATATGTAAAAAGCATGTTATTGCATAAATATACTAAGCTTTTCATTCATTGTAGACTGCACATCCTAGTGTCCTTCTGTCTTTACATATGCTCAAGATGTTAAAGTCATACAAGAAAAAAAGTAAAGGTTAGAGAGATAAGGGCTATAGACTGTGCCAACCTCTTCTCTTTGGGACTGCAGAGCTTCCTGGATATGTTATAAAATAGCGCAATCACAAAACTAACATTACCAAATGTTCGTATGTATCTGACAGTGTCAAATCTATAGAAGATTATTTACATGATTTTTCTCAGTCCATTCCTGTGATAGACATTCTTTCATATACATAAGAACAATGGTAATTACTGCAGTCCATTTTTGTGGTTGGGTATCATTTTAAGCAGATGCTATTTAGTGCTGAAGCAGCTATTAAAGGCAGCCATGCATGTAAGTGTTTCTGTGGATCGATTAGCAAAAACTGCTCAGTCTACTGATGACTCAATGACCTTTACTGTGAACTTTTTACTCTTTTGCTTCCCTAGCTAGTGTTTGGGCTACTTTCTTGACTATGCTGCAAAATCCTAGAATTCACCAATTGGCTGAACCTGATATCTGGTATCTCACTTTTACTGCTAGTGTTTTACTGGTGCCTACACATTGTAGTGCTTCCAGAAGCAAAACAAAACTACTACAAAACAACAACAAAGCAAAGCAACAACAAAACCAGAGACTGTATTTTCTTCTCATTCTACTCCGATGAATATATGAAAATAAATTATAAATCCTCCGTACAAAAATGTTGTTGGCTGACTAGGTTATAAAGTCATTAATTATCACATCTCATGTCTTACAGGGTTTCAAAATGTACCCATATTATCTAACAGCATTTTATTCAAAGTGATTTAACTTCAGAACAGAGCTTCAACAGTAGCAGAACAATATTACAGTGGGAGCTTTTTATATGTAAAGAGAGAGAATATAAAAATGAGAAAGATAAAGTGCTTTTAAAGGTCCCAGAACACATATAGACCCACAGAATTGCTTACTTTACAACAGACTTTTAAGATCATTGAATCCAACAATTAACCCAGCACTGCCAAGCCCACCACTAAACCACGCCCCTAATCAGCACATCTATGTGTCTTCGAAATATCTCTAGGGATGGAAACTCAGCTACTTCCTTGGGCAGCCTGTTTCAAAACTTGACAACCCTTTTCATGAAAAAAAATTTTACTAGTATTCAATCTAAACCTCCAGTGATGCAATTTGAAGCCATTTTTATTCATGCTATTGCTTGTTACCTGGGACAAGAGCCAAGGCCCACCTCACTACAATCTTTTGTCAGGCAGTTGAGGAGAGCAATAGGATCTTCCCTTAGCCTACTTTTCTCCATGTTAAACAATCCTAAATCCCTCAGCTGCTTCTCACAGGACTTGTACTCCAGACTCTTCACCAGCATCATTAAAGAAGGCCTTTTCCATTGAATACACAAAATTCCCATCCAATACAGAGATGGGATGCAGAAAATACAGAACAAGAAGGTCCTATTGTTTTCTCACTCCTAGTTACAAGACACTGGAATTGTTCTCCTAGGTGATTGCTGAATCAGTTTTTAATAAACAAAAGAAAACAATGTATAATACAAAGGAGTAAAATAAAAAGGCTTATTTTAAAATACTTCTTGCAGTACAAAACTCTGTCTGGGTAGAAAGTGAATAAAGTTTTCTTTAATTGAAGAAAATCTTGCAGAAGATACGTCAGATAAAATTCAACAGAATAATTCAGGTAGCAATGGGAAAGATACATGAGATCTTTATCATTCTTTTACTTTGATGTTCTATTTTTGGTGAAACAATATTTATAATGGGAATATTATCTTGCTTTTAAAAGAAAATAAAATTAACACAGTTTATAAAATAGATGAAATGTTAAACAAGAATTTTAAAAAATCACCCTAAATATTTATTTACACTTTTTTTCGTCTTCCAAGATATTTAATCTTCTGTTAATATGTGTTAATTCTTAATTAGCCCTGTCAGTGGGTCTGTGTAAAACAAAGTGTTAAATGTATGCTATCACATATCATTGTATCTCTTGGCTTGGGACGTCTATCCTTCATTTTGTGATAAAATTTAATTACACTTGCTAAGATTTAACTCTGCATTTGCCTTTATGACATGTTTATTTTGATGCTATTACAAGTTTTGCAGCTTATTTTTTTGATACTACATTTAGAATGTCCATTGAAAGAATCATCACTTAATCTAGTCTGCTGATTTTGGCTGGAGTAGGGTGAATTTTCTTCGCAGTAGCTGGTATGGGGCTGTGTTTTGGATTTGTGCTGAACACAGAGTTGATAACAGAGAGTTGCTTTTGTTATTGCTGAGCAGGGCTTGCACAGAGCCAAGGCCTTTTCTGCTTCTTGCACCGCTATGCTGGTGAGGAAGTTGGGGGTGTTTGGGAGGTTGAGAGGAGACAAAGCCAGGGCGGGTGACCCCAACTGGCCAAAGGGATATTCCAGACCATGTGGCATCATGCTCAGTGTATAAAATGAGGAGAAGGAGGAGGGGGGGACATTTGGAGTGACGGCATTTGTCTTTCCAAGTCACTGTTAAATGGGATGGGGTCCTGGTCTCCTGAAGATAGCTGAACACCTGCCTGCCCATGGGAAGCAGTGAATTAATTCCTTGTTTTGCTTTGCTTGTGTGCATGGCTTTTGCTTTCCCTATTAAACTGTCTTTCTCTCAGCCTGTGGGTTTTCTATCTATTATCCTTCTGATTCTCTCCCTGATCCTGCTGCTGGGAGAGAGAGTGAGTGGCTGTATGGGGCTCGATGTCTGGCTGAGGTTGAACCATGGTATCTAGCAAGAAAAAACTGCATGTGGCTTTACCAGGTTTTACTCCTTTGAATCCTAGCATCTGTCTTTTGAAACGCTCCAGTAACATAAACGTCTGCAAAAAATTGTGGCATTTAAGTAAAACCTTATAAAACAAAGGCCTTCTTGCCTTTGTAAAATTATGGCTTAGGGCTGTTACTTTGGCTAGAGAAGGACTGTGAGAAAAGTCTGTGAGAAGAAAAACAATTAGTTTTTACCCATGAGAATGTAGTATCAACAGAAGCATGAAAGTTAAACAATAGAAGGAGAAAAACAGCAACATATCCGCACCTGTTATTTTTCTGAATGTTTGAATGCTTATGCTATAGGTAGCCAATGGTAGTATGTTGTAGTTAGTAATAGCCAATGAGTCTATTGTAGTAGTTTAGCAGCCAATGAATATGTAACACGAATGATAACATACAAACGGTGTATAAAAGAGGCTGATTTGTTTAATGGCTCTTAAAGAGCCATTTGTTTAATAAATAGCTTTTCGCCCTTTGTCCAAGGCACTATCCATGTGTGTTGTGACCGCCCCAACAGTGAAAAAATCTCTTAATCAACTAAGGATCCACACATTCCTTTGGTTCAACTTTCAACAGACCGGCTGTATTTTTAATCCTTCCGTTTGACCAGTCTGTTTTGGTATCATTTCACTGCCATTGCTGTGGAGGTCTTCTTGAGTTTTTTAAATTGCAAAAGAAAAAAATTCTAAATAGTTAAAAACTTACTCTAATTTTGTCTCCCAGTGCCATGGAGCAGCTTCATGCAGTAGCAATTGCAGAGACCTATGGCATCCATGAAGGATGTAACAATCAGGAAGAAGTAATAGAAGTAATAATCAGGATAGAAGAAATTAGTTTGCCTTGAAACAGAGCAAGTTTCCTAAGATGACACAACTAAAACCACTAAGTATTTCATAATACTGTTATGACACAGGAAGATGCAATTTTACATAAGTACATGATCAGCACAGGAGCAAATAAATAGTATTAAATGGATTTCAATGGTAATAAATTTTTTACTGCAGGGCTCTGTCCCTGAAATGCGGTCTTATTGGAGACTGAAGAACCTCAGACTATCTCACACTGTATTTTGATAAGATTTATTTACTGCGCCTATGTGAGACTTTAAGAACCAAGAGCCCAAGTGGTTCATGGGTGGGATAGGGGATGGGCAGGAGTGGAAAGAGTGGAAGTTTTCCACTCATAAGTCTAGAATATTTTATGTATTTTGCATGGATTTTATTGAATTCCTCAGAGGTTTCTTAGCTTTAGTAAATAAAAACTAAGAAATAAGTGGCATTATTTCAGCTTTCATTATTTTCAGGATTCCACTCCCATTCACATCCTTAAATAGGGGTGGATTTTACATTATTGCCTTTTTTACCAATATGGGAGAAAAATAAAAGAAATGCTATCATACTGCAAACCATCTGATGGATGCAGTAGTTTTCTCTGTAACGGAATGCCTGTTTCTCATATGGCTATGTAGGAAGTGAATATAAGTAGTACCTTTCTTCTAAAATGACTGATAGGAACCTAAGAAGTATTTTCGTCACAGGCTGCCTGCTCCAAACAAGATAGATATGGGGCTTCTGGCTCAGTCTTTTGCATACAAAGACAGATTCATGTTTCCATTGAATATGTGTATTTTGAAACAAAAACAAACAACAAAAAGAAAGAATCTACAGCAGTTAGTTCTCATTTTTAAAGAGCATGGAAGAATTACATAAAAGGAGCTAGACTATGCTACTGGAAAAAACATGAACTACTTTATTTTCCACCTTTTTTTTCTGTGTTTTGAGAGCAGAAACACTGAAACATAATAAGTGTATGCTATATCAGATTATGTCCTAAAATTAAATTATTAAAATTGAATTATTCCATAGCTGATAAATCTTGAAATTAAGGTAACTTAAAACTTAAAAATTTTAAATTGTCATTTTAATGTGCATTTGGGAAGAGGGGTGATGGTTTTTGTGAACATGAAAGTTGCAGAGACAAAGTTCGTCACATTGTGCTGAACATGAAATATAAATGTCATCTGCTTAATTACGGAAAAAAAAAGATAAAAAAATCCAAATGAACAAAAAACCCCAAAAAATACTCTACTATAATCCAGATTAAAAAAAACCCAACATAAATGCATTATCACTGTCTTGAACATTATTTTTAATTTCACTGTCTTCAAGACCAGAGAAACTGGTCATTCTTTTCTGCATGTTACAGAATTTTCAAACTGCATATAAGATTTGAAGTCACTAAGCATAGGGAAGATATATATGTATCTTCAATTTTCTGTTTAAAAAAAATTAAATTTAAAGCTTAGATTTTTTTTTTCTTTTTAAATCAAGGGGCTATACTGAAGTTCAGCAGCTCTTAAGTTTACTGGAAACAAATGGTGAGATCCTATTCTGTGAATACTACTCATGTCTTTACTTTTCTCCTTACACAGGAAAACAAAACTGACAATTTTATCCCTCTGTAGATCACTATTTGTTGAAATTTCTTTTTGCTTAATAAAAGAGGTTAAATTTAGTTAAATATTATCAAGATGTGTGTGCCTACAATCTTAACAGAAGTATTTTTATTTTTCATATCATTTCAGTGTCTTCCAAGAGACAAAAAAAAAATTGTATTTTTTAATAATTCAGTTAATGAATCAAATGAACTCCCTATAACTGGGGTTTTCTATACATAGATATAGAATCAAAACTGACATCTCACCACTTGTGGGTATTTCACTACCTCTGAATTTCTGCTGTGGACAAAGGCAAGGCTATACATTTTCTGCTTTCTGCATTTCTGCTTCAAAATATCCAATGGGTATAAATCCTAAGAACAAGGATGTGAAAGAATTTCAATTAATAGCGAGACAACACTCAGACCGTCCAAAAATTATGCATGGAAGGAAAGTTTTGAAGTTACAGAATAATTTTTTTAAGGAAAACATAAGACATTCATATGCTTTGTTTAATCAGAACATTAAAAGCTTAATGTTGGGAACTTTTTCAGAATATTTACAATAATGTAATTACTTGTTTCATAGATTCGATCAATAAATAGCATGTCCAGGTTAGTTTCATATTTTTGTTTAGATTCAGGGGTGTTTTTAACACACATATCTGCAAAAAAATTGTTTGTGAATAGTGATCAGCTCGTGTCTTTTTTGCCAATCACTTTACATTATCACTTCAGCTGAATCAGTGTTCAGTGGGTGTAAACTCCCAATGACTTTACAGTCAAGGCAAACATTATGACAAGTAACTGTATAATAAATCTGCTTAGAGAAGCATGCATGTTTACCATCATATCACAAGGAACAACCTTCTTTCATTTTGAGATGAACTTTTGCCCTTTCCATAGCTCTCTCATGACCTTAAAATGTCATCACAAGAGTGTCCACACTCTGTGTTTAATTTATCACAATGACATCTGGCACAGAGCTTGCTCAAAGCAGCGTGGCACAAAGGGCTCAATAACAGCGTACACTTTCATACATTATTTTACTCCCTCCTCTACGCCTGTCAGGGAGCAAGAGAAATGTCTTTCGTTGCATTAATTGTACATGCACACTTGTACATGTAATCCTATTTTGTGAAGAGATCCACCTAAAACAGACTACTTCTTTTCTTCTTTCTCCTTGACTAGTAATAGTGGTCTGCATGCAGCAGGACATAGGAGGAGAAAAGTCTGTAGGCAGTCTATGAGAAGAAAAACGACCATTTCATCCATACATGTGTAGGCACAGATTTGTTTGGAAAAAGCACAGACTATATAACTAGCCCGTATTATATCTTTGTGTCCTTGTTCTGGGGTGGATGTCTTCATTCAACTCCATTCAATGGGTTAACAGGTTAAGTTCTAACAATGATATCACGTTCACGTGATACACGTGCAATTAATACTCATACAATTGTGATACAAGTACAATTAGTGTTTTCAAGGGAGAAAAAACAACTTAAGTGCCTCAACACTAAACCCAAACACAGTTTTCATTATCTCTTTCTCCTACTGACCTCTTCAAGTATTTCTGTACCTAAAATTGTAACAGAAACTCTTGAATTCACAATGGAAATTTTTAAATATTTATTCACTTCCAGAATGCTGATTTCTTGAAACATTCATTAGTAAAACAATAAAAAAAATATATTTTCTTGTTTGAAAAATAAAGTTCTGAATCTTCTATAACAAGACTGGAATTTAGTAACATTAAAGAGCATCTTAAAATAGGCAGGATCAGTCATTAGATGAAAATATCCTTACTAAATATTATTATAGCTTTCATGATGTAATTTATTTCTAGTAACTAAATTCAATGTCTGCAACCATTTATTCTTTACCTAGGTGGTATTTCATCTCCAAAGCTTAATGGTGAGGCTGTGTGCAAAAGCAGTCACAACTGTGGGGAATTAAAAACAAAGTTAGTAATACTCCTCGATTTTTGCTGAGACAAAAATAAAATGCATACCCCAATGATGTGTTTCAGACTTTATGGTGTCTTATGATGGTTTATTTTATCATTGAAGAAAAATATTTTCCAAAACCTACAATGTTATTTAGCCATGTTTGTTCCTCTGCTTGTGGTTACAGAGAGTAACAGATATTCTGCACTCATGAAGCTGCATGGTACTCTGATATTACCTATATTTCCAAATTCTAATACAATGAGTTATATTAACAATTGTGAGCATAAAGATTTTGATTGCTTTTTTGGAATTAAATAATGTGAAATATTATTAGCTACTAGTACATATGAATATCCATCAAGAAATATAATGATAGAGATATAGTAGAACAAAGAAAAAAATTAAATTTTGGTAAGAGAAAGACAATATTTTTTAATATTGTACATTACAGAGGGAGTATTGTAGGCAATTGCAGATAAAACAGTTAATTAATTCCAGTGGTACAACCTCTGATAAAGGAAAAACCAAAAATCACAAATTCTTCATGACGTTTTCCATTATTTTTGTATCAGTCATTATTAAGATCTACAAAAGCCACTAGTTCAGAACTTCAAGGTGATGAAAATCCAACTTTTTCCTGTTTTTTTGCCATTGAAGGGTTGTAACAGGTTGTTCTAACTGGACAGAATAAATGCACCGGAAGTGCAGTTTCCTAATATGTAACTTAGTTGCAAGGAAACAAACCACCTCTTAGTATTTTACATTACAAAACTGTTTCGACTTTCCCATTCTAGAAGATAGTTTTCATTAGAGGGGAACCTTACGTAATTTAAATGCCAGATGTTCAGTTTTTCTCTCTGCATAGAGCACAAGAAAACTTTCAGAGGCCAGTTTAGCACCAATGGCTGCCCAGTTTGGAGAATTATAGCATTTTCTTAAAGGCAACAAGATGGAAAATTTTCTCAACCGTCCACATGCACTGGTGGCCAGCCAAAATGCAGCAAATTCTAAGGTAAAAAGTAGTCCACAGAGTTTGGTTTTATTTTGGAGGTTTGTATGTCTTACTGTAGCTCATTACATCTGTTGCAGGAACAGAATGTCATATCCATGCTAAGAAAAGAGCTATGAAAGGTATGTCAGTTAACTTCTCTGCAACTTAATCTGGCTTCCTGTACCATGATTTCAACATGCAATTTTTTGATCATAGAAGAATAGATAATCTGTGTGAAAATATTTTTTAAATATCTGATCAATTAGTTTTTAAGTAAAACTTTATTTATTTGCATTTCTACTATTCTCTTTCTAAAGTTAGCACCAGAACATTAGATTAATATGAACCTAGCTTAGCCAAAACAACTCCAGAACATATTCTCAATATCTCACAAAATATTATCTAACTTCCTTTTCTCCAAATGTTAGAAAACTTTCCACTCAAAGGGTGGATAGGAGATCTTGCAGCACAGAACTGCAGAATATGAGACAGTGCCAAGGGCTCTTCAAAAGGGTATAAGTGCAGGGGCCATGAGATGTCATGGAAGAGACTGATGGAATTTTCTGAGAAGTGTTGTTTCTTTCTGGAGATGGGACAGGCAATAAAATGGGAATACCTGATGTACAATCCCAATTCCCATTTGGCCAGATGAGCTGCTCCTCTCTACTGCTAAATGTGTATAACTGGACATGGCAGGTGACTAAGGAAAGAAAGAGGGAAAGAAAGACATCAGCTGCAAATTCAGACAGGTTGTGAAGACTGGTGCTGGGCTACTTGATGTGAGCTACTGACAGTCGTTGAAATAGACTCCACAGTACCCTGTAATATAATTATAGCTCTGGGTTTCCATATTATCATTTTTACCCCCTCTCAGATATGTTCCTCCGGTTATCCTGACATACCCATCATTTCCTTAATAATTTTATTTCTGGTTGCCAAACAGGAAGAAGACTGGTAATATCTTTGCTTTGGTTGACTATCCTTTAAGTAAAGCCTATATCACTTTCTTATACCATTAGGTCACTCACTACCCTGTCCAAGGCAGCAGTGTCCATCTGATCACCTAGAATACTTCTTCCCTTGATTAGGATCGGATGGAAGATCTTTTCTGATCTCCTTTTGTCACTGAACTACCTGATTCCTCTGAGTTGTCTTGGTTTGAAAGACAGGTATCTGTCAAGGAAGGCGGGAACCTCCCTTGGAATGGAAAATGTGACCCCTTTCCCTCCAAATTATTATAACTGTGAAATTATGAGACTTTCAGACAAAGATGTGGGAAAAGGAA